>CM072149.1:8299372-8770029 GCA_036850595.1 Rhyacichthys aspro
TAACCACCACGGTGCATCTGCAGTCTGAATATGAAATCACAAAGGGCTGGAGTTGGTGCTGTAGAAAAACACTCCCGAACCGTCGATGCCGCGTCGAGAACATGTAAATGAACCAAATGAGAAGTGGCAGTCGGCTCGACGCTGGTGAAATACAGACGGATAATTGTTTCTGGAGCCTGAAGCCACTCGTTCGCTGCCGACGTGTCTCCTGTGTAACTAACGCAGAATAATTAGGCGTTTTGACAGATGTAAGTTAAGAAAGAAATCTCTGAGGTCAACACTGAGCGGGACAAACTGTCAAAAATATTATTCACAACTAATTTATTTCTATAAAGCAATGTATGGTCACTGGTTAAAGGTGTTAATTTAGTAAGTTAGTTTGTTTGTTTGTTTTTTATTGCTATATACTATACATTTAATGGTGCTGAACTGTATTTTTATTTATTTATTTTTTGGGCAATTTTAAGCCTTTGTTTGTTGTTATTGTAGACAGACACTGCTTAATTATATTTTTAATAAATAAATTGTATGTGTGGCCTTCAACAAACACTGCTTCAGTTTGACATTTTGACAAACAATTGATTAATAATTGTTGTGTTAAAAAATGTTAATTGAAGCCCCTAATCCACTTTAATTTGTGAAACTCATCAAATTTCACACAAATTTCATCAATATTTTGTCTGTTAATTTTGTTTTTAATGTGGCAGCCATTGTATATCATTAATCTATTATGTTATGGTGACCCAAATTAAACTCTACACTCTGACCTGCCTTTGGGACGCAACCCACTGTTTGGGAAACACTGGTAGAAATGTGTTGCTTTGACCTATTGTGTCCTTCCTTTTGTATGACCTCATGTCTAAAACACTTTCATCATTTTGCAGTGGTCACATTTTCTTACACAACACCTCTCACTGACCACTGGTTTGTTCGTGATTGATGGGACTAAGCTTTTAGACGATGTTTGTCTTAAACCCAGACTCTTGTTTAATAAAAGCCCAGATCACAGTGTTTTAACATTCGTCTGGACTCTGTCACTTTCTCAATTAGACGCCATCTTTTTTCCTTTTTCACCAGCCTCTAAGTACATTTTAGTCGTTATGCAATAGTGTTCCCTTTACATGCTCCGTATACAGCTTGAGTTTTACACCACAAGCCTTTCTCCATTTGCCTTTAGAGACGAATGTTTAATCTGAGCAGCTCTGAATTGAACTGAACGTTTCCGAGTGGGTTATAATTTGTTTTTGATCCTGAACTGGCCCCGGGTCAGGACCGATCGACGTGAGTGATCTCCTCTGACACAGACCAACGGCAAACAACAACCAGACATTGCACATTCTCTCTGTTTGAGCCACTCATCAACTTCATATTATTTAAAAAAGTGCTTCAGTAGATGCTTTTTCTCGAGCGTTACGTAACAAGTTAAATATTTACTTCAATATTACAGCCACGAGGCATAAGCAGATAATGAAACTAATTAGAAGGGAATGAGGGCACAGATTTGTAATTTGTTTGTTTGGAGAATTACATGTGTTTTCTAAGCCTGCAAAAAGCATATATTTGTTCCACCAATGAGCACAAGCCAAGCGTAAAAAATATATATATATAGAACCTAAGAATAATTGACGCAATTAAAATTTAACGCAAATGAATGAAGTCGGACCCGAGCAGCTTGCAGTGAAATATGACAGAATTAAACTTTAAACTGCCCCGAGGATGAAATGAGGAGAGTGTTACATTTTTCAGGCTGTAATGCTGGTCTGCAGGTGCACACGGGGCAAAATTAGATTTACCCAACTCAGGAAAAGAAAAAAAAGACCAGAGAGCACCTGCAAAGTGAGATCTGCAGGGAACGGCTTTAAAGCGCACGAGTCGAGAGAGAAAAAGCCGACGCTCGTCATGAATAAGTCAGCGTCTGTCGTGTTTAGGCTTAAAAAGACGCCTGACGTGTTTGTATGAAGTGCTTATGCGTAGGGTTAGGAGGACATTGGCTTGTTCACAGTTTGGAGGAAAAGCAGCAAAACAAGGGCAACAGCGAAAACAAAAAATCAAAAGCCTGTATGGCAATGTTTGGTACATGATCTTGTGTTTCTACATCAGGTGGAGACGGCAGCTACATAAACAATAGAGTCATAGAAGCATCGCACAAGCTGTATTTCTTACTGAGATTAAAGAGTGAACTTAAAATGTGCTTAACTTGGTAATAACTAAAGAAATAAGAAAGCAATCCTTGAATGGTTTCGTTAGAAGCTGGAGGTATAGCCGTATACTGCTGCAATAAATAACAGAAGACGATTTCAAGTTGTTTTTAGGGAGCTGTGCAACTTTTAACCAATAAATACAACAAATGCAGTGGTTTTAAATCACAAAGCAAGAGCCAAAACAAAAAGGAGCCAATAAAAACATCTGCTGATATGAGATGCTTGTTTTGTTGGCCTTAATAAAAGTTTTTTCTTCTTGACATGGGGTTGTTTATCAAAAAAAAAACTCCCAGTATTGGCTTGTAAAACAATTATTAGTATATATACAGTATATCACACATATTGAACTTTTTGAACTGTAATAATATAATAAAAAGCCTTAAATCCAACTAGTTCATCCAAATAAAAAGTTTATTTTTGGTTGATTCCTTTTTTTTATCCCTAGTTTGACCTGTTAAGTCCTGGTTTAGTCTCAATATTGACCACTGAATCTATATTAGGATAAGTTTTCCTTGATATTTTACTTAATACATACTTTCTGTTCGTCTTCCATGATTGAAAAAACTAACCACGTGATTCGGTGTTTTTATGGAGCCCCTGAAAGTCACTGAAAGGTGTTTATGCCCAAGTAGTGACTAATGATTTGCAGTCTGGAGGCAGTCACTTATTGGGAGGTAATAAAGAGGCCAACACTAACAATATCTCAGAGAAGACTGTAAACTGTTGATGGTGAGCAGTGCCAGACTTTAAGTTAACCTTAATGAATAGCCTTTTTGAAAATACCAGGACACAGGGTCCAAAAGAGAAGGTATGGCCAGTGTTTAGCATCATTTTGTGTTTTATTTGAGCCTCAAGTAGAACTAAAAGGACTGAGAATGTAAAAAAAAAACAATAGCGCTGAGTCGTGTTAAGGCTTCGGGAAACACTCGCATCAGCGTTCAAGAAACTGAGGCAGCACAAACCAGTATCGACAAGAAAGAGAAAAGTCTGAAGACGTGGAAAAGGAGATCGGTTTGATAGATTTACAGACATCGGGACTTGGGAAGAGCGCACTGTGGTTTTCAGGTAAATACGCAGCACGATATTTCACTCTGAATTCAGTTTACATGACGTAGAAGCACACCTCGGGTCGGGTTGGGATTGTTGCAGCGAGGTGAGCCGTCGTTTGCCCCTGCACCAGATGTGTTGCTGCAGCTGCTGCTTCATAAATGTTTAAAACCCAAAGAGCATTTCCCCGTTCACCTCCATCTTAAAAGACTGCTGTGTTCAACTGTTTACAAGACGCCACAAACAACTCTTTGTCCCATTCATTTTTCATGTTTTCTCCCCGAGAGCCGCATAGTAAAGCTTTTTTTAAATATTTTTATTTAATTTTTTTTTACGAGCACAACACAATCTTGGTGCAGAATGAAACGCTCAGGCTGACAACGTCGTAACTTCAAATACGTTCTGACAAAATATAACGAGCCGCTGCGTTTACAGGAGCACTTTTCAGAATCGCCTGAAATGAAATAAAAATACACTGCACCAATGGGGCTCTGCCAAATCCTTAATCTTGTCCTGTCAAAATCCAATACACACATGTCAAACTAAATATTGTTGTAGCCATGTCCCAGAACAATCAGTACTACTCAAGTATCACAGACTATAGTTTAAACATCCTAAATCACACACAATGAACACAAACTCTAAGGCATCCGTGCCCTGATTTCAACTGTGTGTCTGTAGCAACAACATGTGCCGTGTGTAAGTTAAAAAAAAAATCAGCACACACACTCACACTGGCCCTATCCCAATACTCACACTATGCCCTGAGGTACTCATCGACGTGCACTGAGAGGCACAAGGGTCCACGGCGTTTAAAAAAGAGAAGTGGGGCAGTCCTGTACACGTCACTCGTCTATTTAACGGTTTTTATGAACACAACAAAACCAAAAAAAGAGCAATTCAATACCTTTTTGTGATAGAATCCGGAGAGGTATATTTATTTACAGCATTTTAATTTTAAAATGATGTGATATACAACAAAAATTAAATAAATCCAAGAATAAATTAAATAAAATTTGGTACACACAGTCCTTATGTCACAAAAAAACAAAAATCCAAGCCATATCTTCTGCTGTTTCCATGGCAACAACACAAAATATAATAGAAGACCTTCGGGGCAAATTAACAAAACGTGTTTGTTTGTTGTTATTGCACATATTCCTGATGGTACAATAAACACAAGTGTTTCCTAGGCCCGTGCCCTTACTTTAACTATGTTTCCGTGGCAACAACACAAAAACATAACACAAGGCCAAAAAAATATAATTTGCCGTAATTAAACGTAATTTGGCACGCATTCCTTGAGTCAATAAACATACCTTAACTGCGTTTCCATGGCAACAATCAGTAAACCTTAAAACGAGACCACCAAAAACGCCTTTACTGTACATATTTTTCACTGTTACCACGGCAACTGCCCGCCAAAAAACTGAAAAAGATGCCACAGATCATATAAGCCGTCTGATTTGAATGAGTCTGAGTTGTTTTGAAAGTTTTTCACCACTGTCTAGTTCATTTTTAGTTGTGTTTGGCTGCTCTTTAGCGACAGGGCAGCATCCTAACCTCAAATATGTCCCGAAGCTCTGTCAAAACCCACACACAGCGACTTATGTGGCTTCTAGAGGAACCCATTGACATTAGACGGAGATATAGGATGTAGTTTGAGTCGCCCTGTGATTGAAGGGGGATTTTTTGGGGCTACTAGAACATATTTGTGGTCGTATCGTTTCCTATTGCCGCCTTCCACTTTAAACACTGGCTTTTCCGAAGCTGCTGCGGTCGACTGGGACTTTTTCTGCCATCATCGAGAACATTTACGGCACCGGAATAGTCGCCCGTGAATGAACATAAGTCTGGCTTCATGAACATATTCCATTAGGAGCGTATTACATGTGTTAAAACAGGAAGAGCTGAAGTGCTTTAGGCCCCGAACATGAGCTGAATACTGATATTTCCTCGAGGTTAGACCCGAGTTTTAATTTCAAAGCACAGTCTAATATTTTTGGCCGTAACTAGTTTTCCAGACCAGACCACGGACATGAAAGCACCACAAAAATAAACTTCACTTTTGCAGAGACCAGTACAAAGCCAAACTAAATAGGTACGTTTGAGTCAATCCAATTCAGTCTCTTATTTTTGCACTTTATTGTTAAACTACCGCAAAGTTTGGACTGGTTTTTCTTAATGTTTTGTTTAATTTTTTAAGGATTTCTGTGTTCCATCATCAAACAGGCTGCATGTTAGAAAGATTTGGACTTTGGTTCACTTTAGTCCAGACCAAAACAACCTCTTGTCGTGCAAATATATTATTCAAACTACGGTCTCCTTTTAGTTTTGTCCCAAATTGAGGTCAGGGGCTGTTTAGGAAAAAAAAAACAAATGCTGCTCATAATATACAATATAATAATAATATAATCACAAAAAGATCTATCCTGTATATGCATTCATTCCTTTTTTTTGTTTGTTTTTTTGTTTTTAATCGGGTTAGAGGGCGCTGCAGAACAAATGCAGGAGTGAAAATGCACTCCAGTGTTTATTATTATTGGATTTAATGGAGAACTGTAATGGTCATGTGATTAATCATGAATGCGTTTACAATGACATAAGGCAGGCCTGGTTTTACCCGACGACTGGAGCGGCCCTGACTCTTAAATATAGTCCTGTTCCTGCTGCAGCCCGCAGTGCAGCCTCCAGAGACACGCAGTAAAAACTGATGACGAACCTGTTTCCACTGGAGCCGCTCTCTTCAAACACTGCCTTTTGTTTTCTTCTTAAGATACATCTCCGCTTCGCTTTAACCTTTTACAAACACAGCGTAAGATCTGTTAAGTGCGCTACAAGCCTCTGGTAATCTCCTAAATCCACAAGTTTTGTTGAGCAGATTTTGAAAACCTTTTTTTATCCGAAAACAGAGCCCACCTTTGGTTCCCGACCCACTTTTTGGTAAACAAGACCCTCTGAAGGATACAGAATGTGCCTTTTTGTCCCGTCCGTTGTGGTTGCCCCAGGACACGACGGCCATTAAGATAAAAGTGCATCTCGGCTCGGTTGAAGTGCTTTGGTGATGGCTCCAGGGGGCTCCCAACTGGACTCCATTTTTTATGAAGCCATATATGATTTCAGAGCTTACATTTCCACTTTATAACCCACTCCATAAACAGCTGCTTAAAATCTTCTCATTCTAGTCACCGCTCCTCTCATCTGAAGCTGCCGTTTCTCCTCCGGCTCCAGCATTAACACTTTAAAAACACACATTTACCTTGTGCATTTAACAGTATGTCACGAGCCCGCAGCCTTTATTCAGTGGCACGGCTCCCGTTTTTGGGCCGGAGCCAGTTCTGTTTTGCGCACGGCCCCTTTTTTACAGTGTTTCGGGGGCATTTCCAGTGACTACTTAGATTAACATCTGCTGCGGCATGTTTTATGAGCGAATGTGTTTGGTTTGAGTGGCTTGGATTTGTCTTCTGTTATTCTACGCCAATTTTATGTATGTACATTTAAACTGGGAGAGTGGATTGGGGCAGAAGGGATTTTAGTGTTTTGCATTTTACATTGGACTTTAACATCAGCTTTAATGCACACAGCAGCAGGAAGCCTTCGTCTGGGAGCCCTTTTCTCGCTTTCCCATCAAATATTATCCAATTAATTGAAGTAAAATGTCCAGGATCCTTTGAAATAACTGTACACCGGCAGGGACAGCCGTATATTTGAAGAGCCATTAATCCGTCTATCTTTCCATCTCGTCTGTGGCTTCCCCGGGCCTCCGTCTTGACCTTGTGAAGGGCATAAGTGACGGGCAACGACTGATTGGACGAGGGCAAACGTTGTCAAAGCCTGGCATCAGCAAACGAGTCACGACCGGCGACTGTCAGAGGCTCGTGTCCTTCCCTCATTCCTTCCACTTTCACATCCAAACGGCCAAACGTCTTGTGCCTGAGTCATGCACCGCGCCGGGTTAAGCCCCAGGCGCGATAACAAGGGTTCCCACGCTTTACTGGTGAGCACTTTCCAGAGACTTTTTCAGAACATTGTGATGGATGCAGAGGAACAAAACAACTTTACTTTTTTCCTCCATGAATTTTTCAGTGCACTCTTTAGATTTTTTTTTGAGGCTCCAACGCTGAATTGGCCACCCAGTCTGCCGCTCTAATCCCCAAAAGTCACTGTTGAGATGGGATTTAGTCCAAGACTCCACAGAGCACCTTTTCATGAGCAGCGGGACTGGAGTCAGAGAGTGGACAGAAATAGAATTAAATCACTTCAAAATCCTTCTAAAAACTAATGACGAAGCATTAGGCGGCGCAGTCGGAGCCCTCCTGGTCCCAGTTGGTAATACTGTGTGGGTACAGGAGGTAATGTACTGGCAGCACTGAATGGGCTTTAATAATAATAATTTAATTTCATGATGCATTAGTGTAACATACATAACTTTTATGAATTTGTAAAGTTTATTTTTCCCGTTCTCACACTTTCTCTTTGATTTATCTGTATCATCCTGTTTTAACTTGATTTCTGCAAATGTAAAAAAGGTAAATTACTGCACAATGCACTACATTTTATAGATTATACTTCTGTACAGAGAAATTTGAATTCATAATACATTATTCCAACAAAATGCAGTCGGACTGGAGCTGGACAAAGAGCTGTCAGGGAATGAAAGTTGTAAATGAGAGAAAGACAAAGACAGACAGAGGTTAGAGGAATTTAATAATTTGTAATCCAAGTGTGGTGGTCTCTGATGTAAATAAGTGAAAGTGAAATATGGTGCATTCATGTACTCCTCAGAAACTCGGAGTATCCCAGTTAAGAAGTGCTAATGTTATGTTTAAATAAGTTAATACAGTCAAAGAAGCAGTTTTAGCAGAGGTTCAAGAAAACAAAGCCTAATCAAAACATAAGTTAACATAACGTATATTGAAACCTCTAAATACCAACGTAAATAAATAAAATAAATAACTTAGTATGTAGTCTAAATGAGCCTATATGGACAAAAAACTGTTCTATAAAAACTGTACTGTCAAATTATCAAGTTATTAATGTGCAAAACAGTTCTATATATTTTTAATGACTTATATTACCAAAAACGATTCACCCATGTTTCCGACCTGTTGTTCCGAGTTCCAGAGGAGCACTTGAATGCACCACCAGCTCCAACTATCACACGACAGCTTCTATCAGAGTTTAGCAGACTCAACAGTCAGATTTAGGAGTGTGGCTCTAGGATGTAAATGTAATCAACATTTTTAGGGGTCGTCTTGATATCCTGCAGCGGGGCCTGTCATTAACACTTTCCAGAGCTGTAACAATCAGCGGATTCATTAACTTTTATATACTTTTCCTTCCTTAAAGCCATATCCTTGTTTTTCACCAACAGAACCAAAAGTGAAAAAAAACTCTGATTAGTTTCCAGCCTGTATGATGGCGAATTTTAAAATTAATTACCAAGAGTTCATCTTAGTTGTTTGCTCCAGTCTCAATAAATGAAACCGTTTTTTTTTCCACGCACTAAAATTACAGAGAGAACATATTACGAGTCCCAAAACACAGTAATTAAACAAATTATTATCATATGTTAAAAGTAGTGGTTGCTGAGGCTGATAACACTCATTTTGTAAAATACAGTGCAGCCCTAACACAAATCCTACATAAAACAGTGTTTGTTGGAAGATAAATGTGTTTCTCTGTGGATTTTATTTGGGTCACCACTCATTTTTCAAGTCCAGAAGCAATTTCCAGAAGCATGTTTGTAGCATTGTGGCCATTGATGAAAAATGGCTGCATCGGAGATTTGTTAAAATGTCCCGGAGCAACATAACATATAAAAAACTGCATTAAAAAGCACCTAAACAAAACTTAAAAGTGGAGTAAAGACGCACAGAGCCACCCTCCCAGGCCTTAGATGCTTTCCAATCCAATCCGAGCTCCACAAAGACGTCTCGCTGAAACCGTTGACGCTGCAGCTCTATTCTCACGCTCTTCATATTCTCTTAATGCGACGACTGGACACACACGCAGCGGGCAGAACCTGAATTATGAATGAAATCCTCAGTGATACGCGGCGCTGGTTAAAACATCCGCCGAGCTCGCCCTCAGAGCGGACACCGTCTCATGTCGTAAAAGTAACGGCACACGAAACGGCGGAGGAGTGAAACGGGACGAGCGACTGCAACAAAGACGAGGGGGACGGGAAGTCAAAATGGCATCGGATCATCAGAGCGCGCCACTGGTTTATTCGAGAGTTCAAAGATCACCCAGAGTGCCCCAGACGGAGTGTCATTTAATCAATTAGTAAAGATGGTGCGTTCACTGCCGCATTTGGTGCACTTTACATTTGCATCCTCAGATATTTGTTTATTAGATCTGTTTTACATCCACCACACCTCACCTCAGTCACAAGAACCATTAAACAAACAGGAAAACAGGTGCAGGCAGTGAATGGATGACACTTCCATTCAGAGCTGGAGCTGTGGTGCATTCACTGACAGCAAAGCTAACTATATTCGACTAATAGTTAACTTCAACCATCAGGATTCAAGCCAAGGATTCAAAGTTGTTTTGTTATCAATTTTATGCAGGGTTTTTATTTAGTTTCTTAATGTATTATCAATTAAAAGGTCCTCTTTGTTTTAATTGTCATAGATTTTAGATTTGGATGAACTTGGATGGGAAATAGTAATATTGTGATACATATTTGTATAAAATGCCACAATGTTCCCATCAAGGTCATGATTTTCAGATAATGTTCACTGCATTTACTGCTGTGTTTAGTCAGTATCAGAGAAAAAGAGTGAAATAGTATCATTGGGTTTATTTAGAACAAGAAAACCAAACATTATCATTGTATAGAAAGCACATATTAGCAAATTATAGCCTTTATCTTTAGCTTTTTATTCTAATGGGAACTATTTTTACTAATATCTTATCGGAGCCAGCTGCAGTGTTAAGGTTTGGTGAGATTGTGGTGATATTTCCTAAACTAACACAGACTTTTTGTTGTTTTTTTCCACAGCGTTTCCATTATAATCCAAGAATATTTCAGCTTTTCCGTCTGGGATTCCTGAAAATCTTTCCACTACAACTGCCTTTATGTAATAACTCTAACAAGCCGAGTGGTACTGATATTAAGTCCTCCGACAATAACAGGCCAAGATGAGTCTGTACTTTGAATATGCCCTCTGCGCGAGTCACGGACGCGTGCAAAGTGAACATGCATTCTGTCATCGGCCTTTTTCCTGCTATTTTTGTGCATGTAGGCTAAGTGGACGACACGGACGGGGGAAAAAACGCCCGCAGCAAGTTGAGCCAAGCCATGCAGAGGCCAGAAGTAATTGCGGCACAAATGAATTTGCCAAATAGGCGTTGTGTTCCAGCCAAAGGCACTTGTGCTCACAGGGGAATAGTTCAGCGTCATGGCTCTGCCGCTACAGCCGTCTTTTAATGCTACACTATACATTATTTATACAGGTTTTCAAGGAAATTAGTCTTTAATGAGGCCATTGGTAAAGATAAGCAAGAGTGGCATTAAAGATGATTGTGTGTGTTTATGAATACGTGGCGTCAGACCTTCGTTAAGTCATGATTTTTTAGTTCTGAAATCAAATATGGATTAGTTTAGATCTAGTTTAGTTCTAAATTCTGATCTGTATTAATCTAGAGTTTAATCCGACTTCAGTCTTATCTCAGAGTTGCATTATTCGTGAGTTAAAACAATTCTTTATTCAACTAAAGACATTTAAAACTAAACTGCGAACACTGTGCTGCTTTTGTAGACAGTTACCGGTCCATATACAAATTAATTGAATCCAAACAGACGGTGTAATGTGTCTAAATACTCCTCAGGCTTAAATCAGTGCATCCAGTTGGACATGATTAACATCCAACTCAATCTGGCCGTGCCTTTTGGCGAAATATCGATTGTGACACTTAGTTCTCTTTCCATCAAATATGGGATAGTCATTAGGAACAACAACAGCACTGCAAAGGCAACAATAAATCTACGAGTCAGAAAATGTACTGTTAGAGTCCAATACAAATGTGTATGATACTACTGTATTTCTATTAATTTACTGCAGGTAACAGGTAAAAGAAAATATAACTGTCAAATAAAAATAGCAAAATGATATATAAATATTTATGCTTTAATAATTCAGTCTACAGTAACTTGTCCAAACCATCTCTTCTCATTGTGTCAAGTTTTTATATTCACATTTTCAAAAGGCCAGTGTATTATATTATAGTGTGACATAAAATAATGGCACAAAACAATACAAAAAAAAAAAGTCTAATTAACATATAACAGCATTAATACAACATATTCATAACATGGCATTTGTATATTGTCCATATGCTGGTATTTATATGCATTTAAATACATATTCAACTGTAGAGATAGTATTGTGTAAACCGACAAGCAGCTGCTCAAACAAAAACAAAAGCCTAGAAATATAAGAAAGCAATTCACATTCAAGTTTTTTTGTTTTTTTTTCTTCTTCAAAGTTCTGCTAAACATAAAAAGCACATTTCCTTGAATCACAGCTTATTCCAAATCTACTCAAGTAAAAGCACAAGGGTAAATGTACTGTGTCTGAGCCTGATCCGACCTCTGACACTGACTAATGTGCTATTTCCCCATTCCTGTAAGTTTTGTGCTGTAACACTTGCGCTAATTTGAGAAGCTGACAAAACCTCAACAACAACCAGATCTGCAGGAGTTAAATACGTGACTGATAACGTAACAGGGCACTAACTACATGTTTTATACCGTGTTGTTGTTGATGAGAACAGAGCACTCCTTAAAGGTCTTGGGCTCCGTCTCAGAGGAAATAAATCGGTAAATGATGTGTTTATTGCCACATTATTATTTCAAGGGAATGAAAATCTTCAAACTATCTTTTCTCACTCTTGAAAGTCTGGCCTTACTATGGAGTTATGTCTTTGTGAAAATGTGATTTATTCAACTACATTTCTCATCTACAAAAAAATCCAACAGTTTCTAAGTGCTTGTTCAAACAGGGATCTGCTGGATTTGTTCAAGTCTGTCCTTGACATTTTGTACGACACGTTCAATCGTCTGGTGCCAAAACTGCCACAGACACCTTTTCTTTGCTTTCATTGTCTACAAACTGGCAGCATTTTGGCTTTGGCAGAGAGTTTTCCACCAACAAGCAACAACTTTATGACCCAAACTGCAAAAAATAAAATGGATTTCAGCAGGAGGCTTGGGGCTTTCACCAAAAGGCTGCACCAATTTCAAATTTTCTTTTCTATTCTCAAAACTGCACCATATATTCACAAGCTAAACAACAATCTAAGACAAATACCAAGTTGTTATGAGAAGACACTCTTTACCATAAGCTCCGCAGGGAACTGACTTGACATAAAATACACAGAGAACTGCAGTAATTCTTCATGTGCTGTAGTTGTACACTGAACTCTGCGTTACCAGCAACAGCAGCAAACCTGGCAACGCTGCGTTTCTCCAAATGCTTCCACTAACAAGCTCCACAATCAGCTTACTGTCTTAAATATCAAGCAAATACAGTGACATACCTACAATTAAACACGCTTAAAGGATGTACAGTCTGTAAATATGTCCGATTGCGGTACTTATTTTAAGAAACGACCTCGCTTTGCTTCCTTTCGCATTAGCCACGCCAGACCTCATTGCGAAAACGTCAAACTTTACTCAACCTTCAATGTACACAAAACAAAAACGTGTAGCATTAACATGAATGGATTGCGGTGTTTATGTTGAGGAAAACTTGAATTCGGCGTACAGTTTACACTCCGCTACGGCTTGTGTGATGACAACAACCGCTTTGTCCGGTGTAACCCTAATCTCCTTCCGCCTCGAACTAGAGCGCCTCGCAGACGCGTGTAACGCCACTTTGAATCCATTCACCAACAAATACTTGCAGCTATGATCGTGAAACTTAAGCCGTAACGTTTAGAGACACCTCTTAGTGGATATACATTGAGATCAGACAGAGCAATGCAGAGCTTAAGCGGCTAGGCTAACGAGAAGGTAAAGCGGCACGAATCGCAATAGGGGTTCTGACTGTGTGAAGTCAAGCAAAAATTAATGAAGGCGACGCGTCGTGCGGTACTTACAGAGCTCTCCTGTGTTGCTTTTCGGGTCCGTGCGTGTTGAATAAAGCCCAGCGGAGTCTTGCGATTCCGGGGATGATGCTACTGCAGACCGGGGAGAAAACACGGCAGTGATGGAGTGGTGCTCTGCGTAACGACACCGAGCGCTGTGAAAACACACGGAGAGACGCATACGAGCACATACACAAACGCATACACACACTCACACACACACACACACAGTCGGAATCACAGGGTAATATCGCTCTGGCAAGGTCTTTCCTGGCTGCTCCAAAATCTCCCTTCCCTTATTGGACAGGAGCGAAGAGGTGGGCGCACAGAAATGAGGACACATTGGCGCATTACGCAGCAGCACACGCACTGATTGGACACGGCGCACGGCACAAAGTGTTTTTATAAGCCATGTGTAACGCAGGCTTTTTTAGAAGGACCGAGTGCACGTAATTATCACCAGGTGTTGCTTTTGTCTTTAATTAAAAAACAGATATGAAGTCATAGTCTGGTGGCCCACTTTGAGGCCTGTACACTGGGGCTGTGTGTATACAACAGTTATAGCACAATAAGGTGGATGAGACAGGTTGATATTTGGAAATGAGTTTTATTATTTTTATTTTTCGCTGGTTTATTCTTATTGAGTCTTGTTAAATCCTAGTTTAGTCTTTCCTTGTTCCTGTATTAGTCATTAGTCCTTGTTATGTTCTTTTTGTTGGTGGTTACTTCCTGGTTTTGACCTGGTTTTAATCCACGTTTAGTCTGGGTTTGGCCCTGCATTTAATCCTACATTTAGCCCTAGATTAAAGGTACAGTACGCAGCATTTCCAGACCACTGTTTGTAAATGAAGAGGACCTGTCTGTTAATGTCATATTCAGGCTTATTGTGGTAAGGGATTTCCATTGCGTTCTACTGGGATTAATGTATGTTTCATTAAAATCATGCATATTATATCTTTAATCCTTGTTTAGTTATGGTTTAGCCTTGGATTAGCAGAGGATTTAGCTCTGGTTAAACTTGGATTAAGTTCCGGTTTTAATCTAAAGTCATATTCTGTCTTTTTATTTTTCTCTGTTTAATTATTTGGGATATAGATTTGCTGGAAGAGTCATGTTCATCTGTCTTTACACTTTCTGCTTTAAAATATTATGTAATAACAACACATACATACTTCTGAGACATATATTAGACCAGGCCTTTAATAGAAAATTACCCATTGACATAAACACAATAGTG
Source organism: Rhyacichthys aspro (assembly GCA_036850595.1). Classification (NCBI taxonomy): domain Eukaryota; kingdom Metazoa; phylum Chordata; class Actinopteri; order Gobiiformes; family Rhyacichthyidae; genus Rhyacichthys; species Rhyacichthys aspro. The sequence continues at coordinate 8,313,956 of CM072149.1, forward strand.
TCTGAGCAGGTTTTCGCTTTAAGTCAAAAGTCAGTGAATATTTTCAGCTCTGTGTCCTCACTCTTATTCTTCTGAGTGAAAATAGATCTTTATTCGACCACAATGAACAACCTGGAAAAAAACAACTTACTCTAAAGGCCCAGGAATGTTTTTGTGTAACAGGAAATAAAAGATGTCGGTGTCAGATTTCTCGGGCTATTATTTGTCGTGGCACCGAGTCAACACAACACAACACAACACGGAGGGCGGGGCTTACTACAGCTGCAGGAGTTATGCTTATGCAGCTGAGCTTTAAAGTGTTTTTTCCTGTTTAAAGGGTGAATATAATGTCCTTTTACCAAACCATCCTTATTCCATTTATCAGGCACTGGTTTTCAGTCACTCACAATCTGAAAAACTATATAGTTGTAGACAAATTCTGCTAGTTTTCATTGGAGTTGTTGCAGTACCATAACTAGCCACTGGGGAACCTCAATCACAAGAACAAATTCAGTTTTATTAATACATTTTTGAGGCTTGGTGGGTTGTCCTTTAATGCCAAACTTGCACAAGAACTGAGCGGCTCTACAGAAGTTCTGGATGGATGCAGACTTTAACCAGTTCTAAAGGCATTCAGCCTGGTTATAAACAGTTTACAGGGCTTTTAATTGATTTAACACATACTTTAACCAGTTTAAAATGGATTTAATCTGATTAAAAGTGAATTGGGCAGGTTTAAAGTAGTTTAAAGTGCACATTATGAGATTTTGAACCAATTTAAACCGTTTATTGCCAGATTTGGAGCAGTCAGAAACTGTTAAAACCTGCTTAAAACTGGATTTGGACAGGTTTAAAGTGGTGTAATTTGGATTTTCACTAAAAGATTATTGCCTTTTAGGCCCAGGCAACACTTACACACATCTGTGCACCACTGGCACCACTATAATTGCTCAAAACAAGATGGCGGTAAATGCTGCGCCTAAAAACCACAGAGGAATATTTAGGTCATTCATTTATATGGACAGATGATGAAGTGGTGAACTGGTTGACATTCTGTCGCTGCTAATGTCCATTTTTATCCTCAGTGACATCATATCCAAAGTCTTGATTCTTTAAATACACTGCTCAATTGTCTTGGTCATTCATTTGAAACAATAAGAGCCTTTATTGTGCCGTCGATCCCTTGCAGCCGCAGATACTCCCTCCACATCTGGACTCACAAAACGAGCGCATTAACATTCCTCTTTTGTCTGGGACCATAAACTTTGAGGAAACTCATTAGACGTTAATAGTCGAGCCGTTGCGTGTAAACAACATTCATGAAGCGCTCCGACAAAAACAGAGCGGCACACGGAGAGAAATAGAAATATGAGTAGTTTGAACGAGCGTTAAGTTTTATTTATTTGACCTGTGTTTAACGGGAAGAGTTACATTGAGTTTGTAAAGAAGACGCTTGAGAAACATTTCCAGAAAGGGTCATTTTTAACTTTTACTTTAGAGTTTGTCAAGATAATAATGTTAGTTTAGTGTGTGTTCAAAAGAGATTTAACAAATGTGTTGCATTAAAAAAAGTCCTATAAAGGTCCTATATCAGTCAGTTTTTTTTTTATGTTATTTTCTGGTTATTGTGAGCTTTTTTAACGTAGACAAACACACTTAGTATTAATTTTTTATCTTTACTGGTGTTCTTTCCTTCTAAACTCACAATTGGATCCAGTTCGGCCTTTTTTTTGTACATTTACAAACAGATAAACAGACTTTTTGTTTCATTTAACGTTTTTTTTCACTGTTTATTATCAAGGAATTCAATAGATGGTAATGTTCAGTCTGTAGCAGCAAGCTTTGACAAATGTTAGCACATGTTCGAGTCATTTGTTTTGCAGTCAAATTAAGGGACGCTCCCATTGGCTGCTGTTCCATTGGGATTGGAAACACTTAATCTGTGGTTGTTAAACTGGAAAAGTATGTATTCTGTTGGCTTTGTCTACCTACACAGTAAAACAGGCTTAGTGTTTAACGAGATGGAAATAAAAGCAGGATTTCAAAGTCTGGAGTTAGATGATGGATTTGACAAATGAGTATTTTGTGTTTGGGATTGGTTCATTTTTTTGACTTTATGCTGTTGGGAGCATGAATGAAGGAGTGTTGGGGTAAAGCAGCTGTGAAATAGCACAATAGTACCGTTTATGGAAAGCTACAGTAAAAATAAATGGTCTTACATTTTCTAATTGTATGTTTAGGTCAGTGGTGTCAAACTCAAAGTAGTGAGGGGCTGAGATAGTTCATCAGAAAAAGTCAGGGGCCAAAGATGGAGACACTTGGGGACCTTTTATTACATTTTGAATTGAAGTTATCTTTAACATAATTTTCTACATCACAGGTTTTAGTTGGATTTTAACAAGTTTTAGTTGGATTTGAACAGGTTTTAGTTGGATTTGAACAGGTATGAGTTGGATTTTAAAAGGTTTTAGTTGGATTTGAACATGTTTTAGTTGGATTTGAACAGGTTTTGTTGGATTTGAACATGTTTTAGTTGGATCTGAACAGGTTTTATTTGGATTTGAACATGTTTTGTTGTAATTGAACAGGTTTTGTTGGATTTGAACAGGTTTTAGTTGGATTTGAACAGGCTTTAGTTGTATTTGAACAGGTATGAGTTGGATTTGAACAGGTTTTAGTTGTATTTGAACAGGTATGAGTTGGATTTGAACAGGTTTTAGTAGGATTTCACAGATTTTGATGGATTTGAACAGGTTTTATTTATTTGGTGGGCCACACAAAACATTGCAAAGGGCCTCATTTAGCCCCCGGGCCTTGAGTTTGACATGTGTTGTTTAGGTCCACATGCATAACTTAACCAAGGCCTGGGTTCAGTCTCAGTTTGGTCCTTCTTATCTTTGTATGAGCTTATATCAAACAAAATAATTGCGATATCATGAAAGTAACCCCGTAATCCTTTATAATCCACAGTGGAATTTCCATTATTTCTATTATTCATGTAGCAGCAACAACATATTTACAACCCATACTTTTCATTTCATTTCACACTGTTTCTTAGAGACACTGCGACTTTTACGACCCGCATTTAAGCCGAATGGAAAAACATACAGAGTGAAAGCAGAGACCATTATTACCACCTTGTAAACCTTTACGAGCTCCTTTCACTGCACCGAGCACATTTTGAAGTTTTACACAGATGACGTTTGTACAACTCCAAAAACGCTTATAAACATAATTCTTACTAAAAATGAAACTGAATGAGGTAAACAGCAGAGTTTATAGTGTCTGGAGGTCAGGTTATATTGAATATTATGTTTTATGAGTAACTAGGAACAGCCTTTTTATATTTTTTGTTCATTCATTTATGCATAGTTTAGTTTTGAAGCATTACTTAATTATCTGTCATGTTTTATTACTCACCCAGTGCCTTTAAGCCCCTCCCACTAAAGCCAAGTCTCACAATACTCCTCAGAGCTCTATTTACCGACGCACTAGCAACACCTGAACACACCTTCTTTGGTTCTTAAATAAGTGCAGATAATTGCAAAAGCAGGAAATTCAGGTAAAAGAACAGCAACAGAAAGACTCCAACCCAGTAAAAGTTTCTCTGTCACAAGTTAATGACTTTTAATGACAAATTAAGAGGATAAGTTGGTAGGTATTGTTTTAATGAAAGCTACATTTTAAAAGTATAAAAAATCTGTCAAATATTAACATTAAACATGACTTGTCAAAACGACGCAGTGGCACAAATCACAGTTACTCAATTTAAATCACCGTCTCTCCTTTTTAATTTGTGTTGTGACTTTTTTCAGTGTTTTTTGAATCTGTTTTGTAACTTTTGTTGTGTATTTTTCTTTGTTTTTAATTATTTATTGTTGTTATGAGCCATCTAGGCCACTGTACTTCCTGTGAGCATAAAATGAGCTGGTGTTTAAAAGCAAAAACATTATAGCAGAGTTAATTGAAATAGCATATGGCCCCCTCACAGACGCACCACACTGTGACTTATCTACCTCACTATGTAACATCCAGGTGAACTGTTGCAGCACAAATACAGGCCGACACCGTCTAAAACTCACCAAGATTTGAATATACCTTCCATAAATTATTCATTTCTCACCAACAAATCCACTTTGATCAGTTTAAACTCGGACAAAAAGGTTTGAGATCAAAGTCTCCGCTGCAGGAAACCCATTTGTGTTTTAAACTTTTTATCGTCTGACTTCAAAGGGTGACGTTTTTTTATCATCTACAGGGACAGTGTGATTTTTTTAAAATTATTATTATTATTAAATTCCTTTCCAGTGGACAGCCTTTCATTTAGCTTCACATATTCAGGATCAAACCAGTTACACCAAAGATATCTTTTAATATTTTAAGCAAGGCTGACAGTGTGGGTTTTATTTGGGTCAACGAAACATTTCAGAAGCATATTTGTGATTTTATTTTCGAAGATGATCAGGAGCAACAATCTTTCTGCTCCTCTTTTTCCAATCATTTCAAATCGGAGTGGTTCAGGGCCGGCATTGTGCTTCGCTAAACACTGACTCATTTACTGTAAGCTGAGTTTTGTTTTTTTTTGTTTTTTTTACAAATAAAAGGAGCAGCGAGGCGAGAGGAACGCCCCACAGCGACATTACATCTGCTTCATTATCAACAGAGAAGAAGAGAGTCAGACAAACGCATCGCTGCAGTGATTATTTACTGAAGCAGCTGTGGGATCTGCTGAACGGGGAATTATCAGGATCAAATGCAGACATGGGATGAGCATTAGGCGACGTTTTCAAGGGTTTTTCTTTTTTTTTTCAGGAAACAAAAAAAGTCTTCCTATAACTGTATTTGTTCAGCACTTTCTAAACACAAGCTTCCCATAAAACACATTAAGACTGACGAAAAAAACATTAAAATAAATCAGTCAGTCACCTCCTCGAGTGCACGCTATGACCTCTGTAAACTATTTTTTATTATTATTTTAAACATTTTTTTATTTGCTTCAGTCAAAAAGTTTTGTTTTTATTTTGCATTTCTAAAAAAGTATTGAAAAGTATGGCAACAGTACAGGGACAAAAAGCATTTGACATCAACAAAAATGAATAAAAGATATTGATGGTCTTGAAAGAATGTAAACTGGACCCAATTGTAGCTTTTTTGTTGATTGTTGTGGCTGTATCTTTGTGAATATTTCCTTAAACTCATTATTATTGTCAGAGTGTAGGTGTTATCCACATGTTTTACCGTCATACTTTTAATGTTTATGTGATAAATGTGATGTAAATATGGAAAACAGGAAGAATAGTCTTTACTGTGATCCTTAAACAAACAAATAGAAAGGGCTTAACAACATGGACCATCGCCTGCACTAAGCTTTTGGACAACAGAGAGCAGCCAGTGGACGTCTGAGATCAATGAGCTGCAATAAGACTGTCCCATCAATAATTCTGAGTCAATTCGTGCGCTTTTTAATTTAACAACTAAATTTCCAAGCTAGTTCGTTAGTATTTGGGGTGTTTTTTTGTGCTAAGGTGCTATTGTCCTCTTTTTCCAAACCACAAATGTGTGCACACTCTTATCATCCACACTCATCTTGGCCCTTTACATTTGTAAGAGTGAAACAGTGTTAGAACTGGGCCGTGATTGCTTTAATTCAACACTGTGCCATACATTATTAATGCGTCCTAATGGCCCACAGCTCGCTCTGCTATTGATTGGGTTTTTCTTACCTAAATCTAATCATAGTCCAGGCTCCTCGTGTTGCCTTCGTTATCACTTACAGATCTCCTTACACGCCTCACGAGACCGGACGACATCGGAAAGTCAAGGCGAACACACGCAGCAGACTCCAGTTTGAGTCTGAACGTCATCTCTGAACACTCACGTAGAGACATATTTCTGGATTTCCTGTGACAGAGGTGCCGAGTGACGTGTTGGGTAATTTTCACCGTCTTGCGTTCCTGCGGCGCTCCAAAAGTGTTGTTGAGTTTTTAAGCCGCACTCGACAAGACACTGACGGCTAAAGTGCGTCGTCACGAACTCCAGGAAGACGAAGAGGAAGGATTAACAAGTCCACTTCACTCGGGATTGAGACCTGATTAGAGCTGTTAGAACAATGTGCGGCATAAACGGGTTAAATCACATTCAGTTTGTGAAGTGTAGAAAATAGACAGCATCAGAGACTTCATGTGCTTAGGAAAAAATAGAGAATTAGAGTGTGGGCAAGTTTGTGGTGTAGAAAACAACTTCACAGGTGAATGGAGCCTATCCCAGCAGCTTTGGGTCTGAGAGAGAGGCCGACACAGGAATCAAACCACTCGGTAAAAGTACATGTGATTAAAAACATGTCTGTAAAAATGCATTGAAAAAAGCTGTGTAATGTGGCCCACCGAACATTTACTAATAATTTATTTCTAATTAAAGACAATGCCTTTTCACTGAAGTTTAGTCAGTAGCCATATTTCTTATTTGCCAAGAAACTGTTGCGGTTTTCAAAGAATACAATCACTTTTCCACCAAACAATATACAAACCAGAGCAAGAAATAGCAATTTAAAGGCTTTCAGATGTTATTTATATGTTTATAGTTTACTGGTCTGGCTCTTCTGTCAGATTTGATCAAAAGGTTTGATTTAAACTGATGACCGACAAGTGAAAGGTTATGTAAATGATAAAATGATCAGTTTGCAATGACAGTGGATTTATTTATAGTAAAAGTATAGAATTGTCATTTCTGAGATCAGTTCCCTCAAACAAAAGTACAATAATTACTGTCTCATTGTGAAATTTGTCACAATAAATCTCAGCTCACACACTTTTACACTGTCAGTTTGTCAAATTATGTAAATGTTTTATCACATCCAGTTTTGTCAATTCACTTTTATTCTACATATTATAAATTCATAATCAGTTTTATCCATTCATTTTTGTAGCTGTGACTGTGAATTCTGTGCAACATACAACCACCGATTTGTTTAAAGCCACGACAAGAAACACTGCCACAACTGTTTTTGTCACTAATGGGCAAAATCACAGTGTGAAGCCCAAAAAAACTGTAAAATATGACCTGAACTGTCGGAGATCGGTAAGTTTAAGAATCCGATTTTCATTATTCTTGAAGCAGATTAGTCGATGTAAAGAAAAGAGATGCTTTTTGCACCAAACGCAGACACTGTTAGCGCTCTACATCTTCCTTTAAAACCTGAATAATCCGCCCACGCTTCTGTTATGAACTGTTTACCGTTTCTGAGATGATAGTTTGACAATATTTCTGCCTGCCGCGGCCTCACAAGATGTTCATTTACACATTTTTACATGGAAAAAGCGAGTTGCTATGGTTATGGCAGATGAGTCAGTGCTTTTTTTTTTCAGGCTCAGAATAGAAGTGTAAGGACGATGAGTAGGTGTTAATAGCAATAAGGGCGATAAATGTTACGCTTCGGAGCAGTTCGAACCCACTTCAGGTCTATATTTAAAATAAAAACACTGAGAAAAGGAGATTTAAGTGAACTGTGATGTAATACTAATTAAAAAACAGAGCAGATGTTTCAAATTTTTTCATAAAGTTGCATCACTGTCTCTGTCTAAGCACAAACAATAGGCTTCATAAGCAGAAATATGTGGCTTTGATACTAAATTGTCAGGGATTGTCCGAAAAAAAAACAAGGAGGAAAAGAAAAAGTGGTTTTGAGAATGAAAAAAGCTCAAAAACTAAATCAGTATGTATATTAAATGAGAAATTTAGCGCTAAAATAGAAGAAAACTGAGCATTCAGAGCAGACCTGACTCAAAGGAAGGGCTTTAAATGAATATATGCATGTTATGTTAAAATGTGATATATAAAATGGCCGTCCTGACTGCTAATCATGTAATACTCCAGATAATAACAAAAGAAATACCAGTAATACCACATTGTGCCACTAGATGGAGTAGTGAGCAACTGTAATCATTAAAATTTGTACATAAAAGTAAATTTTAAAAAGCTGTTGCAGAATTTGTAAAAAAAAAATTCAAAGCAGAGATGTCGGTTTTGAATGTACTGTGATTTATTACGGTCAGACTCTAAAAGGAGCTGTGACTAATCTGTTCAGGCAGGATTTTGACAAAACACAACATTTGTTTTGCTCAAATGTGACAATATTTTTCCAAAGAGTGTGAAGCTTTTTGACAGCCCTTTTTTTAGCAGATCATTAGCAGCTTTGTCACAGTTTGAAGCCTTTAGCTGAAATAAATCATCACTTACTGGCTTGTTGCAGACCTAATTCTAAAATGACAGACTTGCTTATCAAAATAAAAGTCTGAAGAGAGCCTTAGATTTAAGTGTAAAAGTTATTTGAAGCCAGTGGAAGTTTGCCAAGAGACTGAACTATGTGTCCCCAATCCCCAAAGGAACACAAATAATACAGATCTAATATTTATCTCAGTATTTAATATAGTTATTGCATGTTTTTTCTAATTGTGCAGTAAAAAAGTGACAAATATAAATAATATCCTGATTTTTTTTGGCAGAAAAAAGAGAGTAAGTTCAAAATCTTCTGTGTTGTAAATTCTGGTATAATTTTCTCAAAGTCCATTGTATTGTCCCGTCAGCTCTGCCCTCCCTCTTCCTCTTGCCTCATCCTCTTCCTCAGGTGCTCTCCGATGTCCAGCAGAGGGTTGGTTTTGGCGCTGAGGGCTTTCACCGCGTCGCTGAACCTGGACGTCTCCGTTTCCCTGCGACAAGACAAGAGCTGTGGATTAAAAACAAAAGTGTGGGATTGTTTTTTTCAAGGAGATGTTAAAAAATGGCTTACATGAGTTTACGTTTCTGCGAAAGCTTCATTTGACTGAAGTCTGTGGGTTCGGTCTTCTTCACAGGCCTGAGAGAAAACAACAAGAGGAAATCAATACCAGACAAGATACAAGATAAAAATGTAAAAAGTACATTGCCGTGGGTAAAAAATGGGTTATGAAAGCAGAAGTTATGAGAAAAAGATTGACTTTAGAAAGCATAAAACTGATCCTGCATAATTATGGTAAAGCATGTAATTATCACATTTGAATTCATATTCAAATCATAATTATTTAAATGAAAATGTTAATGCAAGTGCACAGTAATATGAGCTTAGAGTTGGCAGCTTTTCTCTCCTCTCTGTCTCTGGTGGACTTAGTTAATATTTTTTATTTTATTTAATTCCTCCTCAGAGAGTGCAGTACACATCATAAGCCCCACCTCTTTTTTTCTAAAGGTACTGAACAAAATCAGTCAAAAGTATGTTTTAAATTGAGTTAAGCACATTAAATTATCGCTGCATTTGTCTAACTTCAAAAATAGACATTCAATCTCACCAATTTTGGGTCAAATGTGGCACTGACACAAATCAGGAAGTGACAATCTTGTTTACTTCCTGTTTCAGTTTGTACAGGTGCCCAGAGAGGACTTTTTTTTCCCATTTAAAAAAAAAAAAAAAAAGATAAGTTTCCTCTAAGTGTAATAATGACATGGTGAAATAGCTTTTATGTTATTCATCTGTGGTTGTATTTGCCTTAAACGAAGATAAACGACCATCAGATTCTTTTAAATATTCTTTTACACAAAAAACATAACATACAAACTGTCTACACTGCACTTAAGTGTTTGTATTTAATGAAGAGGTCCAGCTGAGTGTTTTAACGTTCACTAAAATCACCAAACTCAGAGCGAGGTGTAGTAGGCACCGATCTGTCCTCTCCGCTCTTTCGTATTAACCACGTTTGATGAAAATGAGCGGGGCTTTGCTTGGCTCCGCTGCGGGCTGTGAAACTTCAGACATTTACGATCGAGTGACTAACTGCTCCATCACAGAAATGACGCAGTGCAGAGCCGGACAGAGCGAGAGGCAGGCCCAGAGATAATTGAAAAATTTGCCCGTATAAGTCTGACATGAAGGGGATTTACGCCTGTGGTACAATCGGCCGTGACAGCTTTTATATGACGGCGAATAAGGAGTATTGTCACAGCCTCTCTGTGCTTATTCTATTCATAAAAGCCATCTTTACTGCAGCATGATCACTACTAACTAGAATAAAAAATGAACAACACAAGGCTGGAGAGTAACAATATGTTTAAAAAAAGGAGACACCCTTGGAGCTTATTCATGTTTGAGGGATTATTACAATAAAAGCTGCAAATCTGAATCACATTTGTTATGATGTTATAGGTGGGTGTACGAATCCTTTTTGCTTTAACTTACCAGATTTATCAGATTTTATTAAACTTTGAAACACTGCTTGAGTAACTGAAAGTCCCCAAAAAGTATTTTTGCTGAGAACAAGTTCAAGAAGACCGGCCTAAACCTCTAAAATTCTGCTTTAAATTTGTAGTATTTTCCTCAAATTGGGAAAAATGTACTAAAGGGAAAAGTAAAGACATTCTGCTCAATATGGCAACCTTTAATAAAATAATTTCAATGTATTATGAATCGAAAATGTGGCATTACACATCCTTTTTCTATTCACTCTTGTATGGACTTCTGTTTTCTTTTTAATTGTTATATTTATTTATCTTTCTTGTTACTCATTTCTGTGTGTATTTTTCAGGAAATACCCTTTTGTGACAATATTTAGAGTTTTATTCCTCCATTTTAATCACACAGGACTCATCAGAAAACACTAAAACTTCATATCTCTATTGGATTTCATCTATTTGCAGGTATTTTTAATGACTGAAAAACTACAAACTAATTTACAGGTTTCCCAGGACGGATTATTTTGTTATTTGTGTTCACGTTTTTCAAAATGGATTCCTACTTCACGAACTACTGAGTCTCAAAGACGCCTCACAGTGAGATATTATGTGGGTCTTAAAATCTGCTGCGACTCATGTCTAAATGTTGCAGCAGATCAGATGTCCACAGACTCATTACCCAGAGGGCCGAGGGGTGCTGACAAAGAGCCGGTCACGTCTAAAGCTTTGTCCCGAGACAGACTTGAAATGACTGCGACGATGTGACAGCAGCAGCAAGGCCCTACTTCTTATTAATAACTTTTCACTTACATAATAAAAGTTTAAAGTAGACTATATATTGATCTCAAAACATTTTTCTATATCTAATAACACTAGCATTATTACACTGCTGCTGATAAACTAATCTTTACTTGACACAGACGGCAGACTGGCAGCAAACAGGAGTCGATACAGAATTCATTTGTGTCTCACCTTTGAACTGTGAGCTGCAGCAATTACACATTAATCAGTTCGTCAATGGAAAGGTACAACCTGTCGCCTCTTTAAAAGGCGGCTAATTTGTTCTTTGGGTGTTAGCAACAACAAAAACATCAAATGCACTCATAGGGACTGAACCGAGCCCAAACTGAGGCCGTTATTCTTCGAGACCAGTTCTTCATTGACTTTGGTGGAAAAGGCCGTGACTTTTGGACTTACCCCTTGTTCTTCCTGCCTTTTCGTTGGTTAACAGTGTTGTTGTTGTTAGCGCCGGGCGTAATGAGCTGACAGAGCTCTGGTAAAGCGTCGGCCAGCGGTCGGAGGTCTCCCACCACCGGAGTGGCCTGTCTGCGAGCCGCTGCCGCCTGCTGCTCTTTGGCCTGTTTGATAAAGCTGATCTCTGGAAAAGAAGAGCGCCTTAGATTTTAGTTTTATACTTTATTTGCACACAGCCCTATACGTAGCTGAGCAAAAAACAACAACAGTGTTTCTAGACTGGTCTCATCTTGGGACAGGAGTCTACTCTGATCATTTAGCTGCACAAACAAACTTAACGGCAGAGAAAAATGCTCCACGAGAGTCAGGTTTGGGACTTTTCTATGAACAAAAACAGGTACATTTAACTCAGATTTAATGCTTTCTCCATAGACCAAATGTGGGTATCCATAGTTAACAGCGAAAGATTCATTAAACAGCAAAGAATGTCTTGCTTGTCTAGGAATGTGTCACTGAAATCTGAAAGTTTGCCATTTGATCTCGCAACACTTTGACGTTTGTGCGACAGACTCGAGCTTTAATAAAAGCATTTCTTGTCAGTTCAAAGAAAAAACTTGACAAGTGAATGGCACGCCAAGAAATTGTGTTTACGGTGAAACCATGTGAAAACTTCTGTCACTGCAAACTCAATCCTTGATGTGTGTTCAGCTTTTTAAAAATTGTCCTCAACAAAATGGCTCGTCGTTTGTTTTGTAATTTTTGCCTAATTCCTGAAAACCCTGATCCGCGGAGCCGGTCTTGGGTTTCAGATGGATCGAGTCGCGCGGCCGGCCATTAGCGCCTAATTATCCGCTGCAGAGGATACGTGTTGTCTTACCCAGGAATTGATTGGTTCAGCACAGGGCTACGATTTCAGCCTGATGGCAATTATGGAAAATGATGATGAAGATGATGATGGCGGCTCGGGAGAGGAGTCACAATTACAGCGCGCACAGCAACGAATTTACATTATCTCCAAAACAAATGCCGTGTAGCTCATTAGAAAACTATATTATCTGTGTTTAAGCTGTTTACATTTTAACTACAACAATTTATGAAGCCTTTTAAATGAAATGTCCTGGAGGTTTGAAACTATGTCTTGAAGCATACAAGGACAGTGATAAATTAAAAATAATAGATATAATGGCCATGAAATGTAAGGTCTATTGATTACAATTTATTATGATTTATGCTCCATGTTCTTTTTTTGCATTTAAGCTGGATAAAAAGACTATTATTTGAGATTTTATATTTAAAACTAGTTTATAAATGAAATACCGTAAAAGACTGTGGACAGAAGAACTATTTAAAAATGGAGCCAAAAAAGAAAGGATGGCACTTAATAATAAAGAGCTAAATAAAACCGTAACTTTTTAAGATTTGAGTATACGTTTTTGTTGGGATTAAATGTAGTGAAATATAAATGAGATAATCCATTACACAATGCCATAGACTTGTATAATGGCCACATCAACAATCTGTGCCTGTGTTATTCTAAGTTTTTAGTAATGGTCTTTTTTTGAACAATTTTATGGCGACCCAAGACCCAAATAAAAGCTACAGAAAAACCCCACCGGTCTTTACTGTCAGACCTTTCATATTATAATACATTTTGAAAGTTTAGCCTATGTCCTGACAGGTTAATGTTTTGTCTTTGGTTGGACGCTACCAGACAAAACACCAATAAAGTGTCTTTGTATAAACCGCCTGTTATCACTCATTTCCTGATGACGACTCGTCTGTAACCGGTGCATTCCTCTTTAAAAGCCCAGCGCTGACAAACACTCACTGTTCAGCCACCGCTCGCGCCGCTCCTTCATTTTCTCCTTCTTCGACTTGAGCTTCTTCTCCTCGGGGCCTGGGAAGTTACACAACGACAAGTTACTTCAAAATTGGGAAAATGAGCACGAATATTACATAAAATACGTTCCTAATTCAAGTTTTGGAATGTTTTTTGACTCGGGCAGGTTTTTTTCTTCCCCTGGTGTTTCCGATACTACATGAATGCAGCGTGAGACTTGGTTGAGCCAATTTATTCTCCGGGGGAGCTTTGTCTTCGTGACATATTATCAGCGCAGCCACCTTGAGCTTCCTGTGTCCGGACGCCCTCGGGCCTGAAGCACAGACAGCGCTCTGAGCTCTACGGACGAGGGCTATCAATGGTGTCTTTTCAGATTTTCAGTGGGAAAACATTCGCTAAGTGTACACTGACACAGATAATTCAAAATGACAAAGAAGATAATTGAGGGAACAGAAATAGTTGTAGCTATCATTGGAAAAATAACATTTTCCATGATGTGCTCTTAACAAATGTTGGCAGGGCCGCTATCTCTTTTCCTCCTGCGTTTCCTCCTCTTTGTTTATTTAAAAGTATTTAGTTTGCAGTTGAGCTCACTGACTCTACTCACAAATTACACACTACAACAAACCCAGAGACGCTTTAAGGATTAAATAAGCTCTGAGTAAGTTTTTAAGCGTGTGTTGAGTATCACTTTTTTCGTCTTTATGAATGAGTCCAATGTTTGCACTGGCTAAAGTTGTGCTGTCCCACGCACATCGATCATCCAGCTCGCGGCCGTCACAGGCAGCACACATCACGCGGCGCTGCTCATCGAAATGACATGTGGCCTCCGACGGCTGTGACCTCTGACCTCGGCAGAGATGAAGCAGACGCCGATCAATGGATAGGAACCAGGCCATTGTACAATCGCTCACTTTAAGTACCGTTTAAACACACTCGCGCTGCTAAATCTGGGTCTTTTGTGTTTTTAAACCATTCATGGGTCAATAAAAATGGAAATTCTACTGTTGACGTACATTTGTTAGCACCAATATTTGATCTAAGACAGTTTTCGGAAAATCTAAACAAGCGAAACTGGTCTGAAGAGCAAAATCTGCACTGGCATGACACCAATATTCATGTTTCTTGCCACTAACAGTTGGCTCCATTATCAGAAGCTGAAGTAAAAGCTTGTTGTAACAAAAAGGAATCAGGCCAAAAGCTACAAGAACAAGACCAAAGTCGGGATGAAGTCATGTTTTATCTTGTGATAAAGCGTCTTTTTTGGGACTACAAAGGCTGAAGATATACCACTTTTAACGTAATTAAATGCTGCATATTGTCTTTTATCATTCCTGAGAAGCGTCCAAAATGGCAGCGATGCATGGATGAAAAAGTGTTCCAAAACATTTTGTTCAGACCTGTGTTTGGATCGTTTATTAAAGGCCACTGTGCTCTGTGCTGAAAGTATTGGCAGAGCAGACGGAGCAGATTCACAGAGGCCCATGAAGTACTGAGGCCTACATAGAGAATATCCCCTTTACATTTTATGAAAATCTTTGACAAAATAATACAGTTCTGTTTGGGCGCCTCATGTCATACTTGTTTTGGGTTTTTTTTGTGGCTTTTTTTAATGCCACACGAGAACCAAACCAAGGATATCTGCTGGTTTGGATCTATACAAAAGCAAGACTCACACATTATTATACTATACAGCAACACATTTTACTGCTTTCATTCACAATTGCTCACAAATATTTTTATTTTTTAGTTTCTAGATATCATTGTCTGAAACCGGAAACAGCTCAAGTGTGACTGTGCACAGTAAACCACTTTTTTTGCCAAATCTGGAGAGTTTTTGTGAATGTTTTTGCCATAAATCATTTGTAATTTGAATTATATCTGTTTATAGAAACATGCCTCCTCTCAATATCCTGAAAACTTAATTTACACCTCAGTCCTAGTGTGACATGTGTGGTCTCTGTGATTTACTGAGTCCAAATACGTTTCTCATCCTCTAAGATTTCCAGCAGATATAATAAATTTGCCCGGTTTGTTGTTAGCAGCGTCCCACATGATCTTGTTCTGACTTGCACATTATCTCAACACTCTCCACGTCTCACTGTCAGCTTTTATCTGCCTCCGACACAAAAACACCAGCCTCTGCCGCTGTTTGCAGGAAGAACAGGCAAAGATAGGCATCTGCTGCTCACTACAAATGTGGGTATGAGTGGGAAACCCTATCTGTGCGAGTGGGGGTCCATTGTGTTGGGGTTAAATGTCCCGCCGGGGGCATCGTTTTGCTGCTGCTGGCTGAAAAGGATCTGTGATTGGGGCTGGGAAAGACACCTCTGTCAAGACTGATATATTTTCATTTTAAAAAGTCACTACTGTGGGCTGCATTTTCACGTAGCATCCCACTCTGCTCTCCCTTTTAAAGATCTTTTATTCAAAAACTTATATCTGTTCTTTTGTAATTTTTTATTCAGGCTCAAGTAAATTCTGTTTGTAGTTTGTTTAGATAGTATCAGACTTAAAAGCTGCACACATTTTAGCCACCAAATAATCAAATGTCTACAGAAAGTCTACAGAAAAAAAAAAAGAGTTTTGCAAATGTGTGCTGTCAGTGAGTAGGTAGAGAACATAAGTGCGTGCCTCAGTATTTAGCTGCTCTATTTATATAAGCATTCAGGCAACAACTGCAACAATTAAGACTAACAGAGCTACAGATTGAGTCACAAATTTGATAGACTTGGAACTGGACTTGGACTTTAACGTAAGACTTCTCTTGGACTTGAGTCTCTGACCTGAAAAGACTTGATGCTTCTTCCAAAAGAATGTGCACCGAACAATTCCTTTTCTTAAATGAATGTTTGACATGATTACACAGACTTAAGCCCCACGTTACTCGCATGACGCTGCCTTCAAATGCTCTCTGTAAAGCTCAGCGCTACAGGGCTTTACAACCAAACTAAATATTCTATGGAAATACAAGCACGTGTCAGTTGCTTTATCATTTTTTGTTAAATAAAAGCTCACATTGTTTAATTTTAACATAATATTAGTGCTGTTGAAAAGACTAGAAAGGACTTGAAACCTTGAAGTTGAAGACTTTGGACTTGACAACATTCATAATGACAATTTAACAGCTGTGGATAAAACCTGTTGACTGCTTTATCCCTGGCATGACCTTCCCATACTGTACATGATAAATAGTCCCACTACCACTGTCTACGTGTCGCCAAAAGCTTTGGGCAATGCCATATTTGAGCGTTAACATATGGAATAATTCAGATAAGATCCATCAGATGTGTGCCCACAGTGAGGCCTCTTTCTGGTGATGAAATATGAGCGCACAATCATTCGTCAATGAGCCGTGAATGTCATGACTTTTCTCTGGCTCTGAGGCAGGCGAGAAGCCGCACCACCGCTGGCCAATAGCAAGCCTTCTGTCGGCCTATATGCCCTCACGGTCAAATGAGCACTTTAGCTGCAGCTAGAGGTCACGCACGCAATACGAGAAATCAATATACTATATGCCATTACGTCGATATGAGCGTCAATGTGTGATGCCTGTCATATACGAATAATTACCACGAAATTCTGTTTTTATTTAGGCGCCTCCAGAAAATGACTCAAATGCGATGTGAAGGAATGGCGTCACAAAATAGAGCTTCGGCAGTTCATTTGGGGGTTTTTTTTTTCGAGAAGAAGAAAAGTGAAGCGTGAAATCAGTCGTCGACAAGAAAGCAAGAAGAAGAGAGTGTTGGCTCCTACTGACTCCCATTGAAAACATCACAAAAACCCTCAACAGTGTGACCCACTAATGCTTTATAAATTGCTCATTAGCATCACTAGCTACAAAGGCTGTTACTACAGTTAAATTTATTTAGTTTTTTGTGATTTTTTTCTGAAATAGAGTCACTTCTGGCTCAAAATTCAGTCTGTCTATGAGCATCTACAGCTGATTAAAACTCAATAATTTACTCAAACTTGACACTAATCATGTCTAATTGGATAATGGTGTTATTTGGTAAAAAGTAGGGCAACTAAATACGGCAAATAGGACTGTCCATTTTCCATGAAATCAATACTATATGGCAGTCAGTGTCCCACATGTGGCATTTAGCATATGGAGTATAGCACTGGAGCGTTTACAACACATATTACAGACACCTCATGCACCAATGACCCACTTTAGGCAAAAATCTCCATACAGTTGTTACTGGCATGGAGCCGAGAAAAAAGAATTATTGGCACCAAGAGATGCACCAAGGTTTTCTGACAGATTGCCTCTTATGGAGAAACCTTTTAGGACATGTGGTTTTTTTTTGTTTACACTGCAATACCAAGAGTGACCACTTGAGAAAAGCAAAACATGACACAAACCCTGACCTATTTGTCTTGTCTTGTTGCTATGTTCATATACAGCTCTTCTGTTTATTTTCTCCCACTAACAGACTCTAAATTACCTGGCTACCTGCCGTCTGCTGCCTGTGTTGTGTTCCCTACCCGTCTCTGTTGTTTGTTCCGCCGTTTGGTATCCTCGGCCGATATGCCAATTTGCCCGTGCAGAGCTGTCATGTTTACTCGCGTCAGTGCGGCATGACTGCACGTGAGAGGGCATCGGAGCATGAAGTAGAAGGAACGGCTATCTGGCAGTGAGACCCTGTTATATAGGAACCAGGACAGTGTTACCAAACCACTGCTAAAACACATGCTCCTGAAAAGCACAGAATGAAAGGAAATGGGGGAAATTAATAGACATTTCTGATTTTTTTCTGATGCGAGACAGAGAGATATATTTTCATCACAGTCACAAAAACACAAGCTGGAAATGTGAGCCTTTTATTGATTTGTCGACATCAAAAAATGACAACATTCATTTGATGTTTTGGTGAAGAATTTATTGGCTCCTGGTTTAGTTGAGTTAATCCTGTTCAAGTCATTGCTTTAATCGTTTGGGTATAGTCTTGGTTTTAGATTTAATCCCAGGTTTAGACCTCGTTCAGTTCAGGTTCAGACATGGTTTACAACTGGTTTAATCCTGGATCTGTTCAGGTTTAGTCAAGGGTCTAGTGTAGTCCTGAAATAAAATGCTGCCAACATTTAGTCCAGTGCTACACCTGATTTTCTTTAGTTTCGTTCAGGGTTTAGACCTGGTTCAGTTTGAGGTTAATCCTTGTCTAGCCTTGGTTTAGTAATCATTTTAAACCTTTCCTGGATTATTTCCTGGTTTTGTCATTCTTAAGCACTTGATTTTCTAAACTTGACAGAATGAAGCTAATTCTCATTCTCCCTTTGACTCACCAAAGCCTCATCTCTTTCTTTTGTGACAATAAAGTGACGTATATTTTCACTCCAGCCTCAGCCTCGTCGCCGGGGTTAACTCAGCAAACACTGATGCAGCTAAAGCCTGAATTCATGCATGGGCTAAATTTACACCGCACCAGGGCTATAAATAGCTCGGGCCGTTGTCTGGAGAGGATTCATGCGGACGTCGTCGTGCTTAGCAACTAGGCTCCCATCCATCACTTCAGTCCGTCCTACTGCGGTAATTTGACTTGGATCGCGGTTTTGGGTCCCACTGCCAGTCTTTTTTAAGCAGCCGTTTCAAAGAGAGGAGCACTGGTTCCAGCAGCATTAATTAGAGGCACTCAAATCCACAAATGCTGCCTGTGGCTGCAAAGAGACGAGGGAGAACAGCGCAGCGCTCATTCACCATCTAGTGGACACAAAAAGTCATGGCTTCTCAACAAACTGAGACCAGAGTGTACCATCAGACTGTACCAAGATCAGACCAAGACTCTTAGGGGTGGGCATGGAACTTAGGACTGGATTAGTTTTGGTTTAGAATAGGTTTTGTTATGGTTTAAAACTGATGTTGCTCCCTTTTCTTTGGACTGAATTAATGATGGTTTTGTCCTGGTTCTAACTTGGTTGAAAAATATGGTTTACAGTTAGTTTAGTCCTGGTTTAGAACTGGTTTTGACAGGTCTAAATCTAAATTATTCCTGGTTTGGAATTGGTTTAGAACTGGGTTTGGCCTGGTTTACAACTGGCCAGGTTTAGTTTACAGCTATTGGTTATGACCTAATTTAATAATTGATTTAAACATATTGAACTTATTTATTTTTTAATTGTCTGTTGTTTTTTATTGATTTTAAAATTAATCATTTCTTAACATTTAGTGCAAAAATTAAACAGTTAATTTCTTTTATTTACAATTTGTTTACAACAACATAAAGCAGTAGTGGCCTTTATCCCATAGCTCCACACACTGTTGCCATGGTAACTGTTCAAATCATAACTCTGCATTTCTTTCTGTTGGAGGTGGACGCTTGTTTTACTCAAATGATCAAAAATGAGGTAAGAAAATGGTTAAATTTTAGCCTTAAAAGGTATAGTACGTAGTATTTTCACAAGAAATTTATAAAATCCTCACATAATATAATCTCTTTTATCTGCCATTTTTGAGTGTGTAGATCTGAGCCAATCACAGAAGAAATTAAAATAAGGCTCGAGATGACTAATGGTTATTAAAAAGCAGAGTAAACAAGGAATAGACTTTTACTCAGCATTACATTATGCCTTTAAAGGTGACATATTTGTAATAAAATTATTATTATTATTATTATTATATAAAGTATGTATTTATCATATTTAGACAATTATGTTGGGATTGTGTATTTTTTGACACACTATGTATTGTTTACTTTACTGCATGCACCACTGCTATTATTTCCCCAACTTTTTGCGCCTGCTCTGGTGAGCTGCTGTAACAACTGAATTCCCTGCTACAGGATTTATTAAGTCCAATCCTATCTTTACCTTATCCTATGATATCTTATTGCATCCTATCTTAGACCACACGCCCTTTTGTTGTCTCTTTCAGGAAAGCCTGCCCCCTTCATGGAAACGATGCCCTGCGGAGCTGCTCTCAGGTCATGAGCGTCCAAACCGCTCTGAACCCGGGCCCTGTGCTGAACCTGTCCCAGGAGCTGGCCTGTTCTCTGGACGTGGACGTGTCCTCGCTGCCCTCTGACCTCCGCGGCACCATGCGCCACCTCACCTCTCGCCACACCGAGCTGGGCCAGTGGCAGTCCCTCACATCTGTTGGCATTAGCCGAGTGGAGCGCGAAATCGACGCCCTGCAGCAGCTGAAACTCACCGTCGAAAGCCAGCTGGAAGAGAGGCAGACCTACGCTTGCTTTATTGCAGAGTGCGTGCAATTTAAGGAAGATTTTGAGCAATTTGTACAAGACAATGTGTACTTCGAGTTGAAAAAGGAGCAACAACTAACCAGTGAGATCATCAGCGAACTCCAAAAACACATCTGCCTCCTTTTGAGTCAAACAAATGCTCTAAAAACTGTTTACTGTCAGCTACAACTGGATTATAGAGACAAAGGGGACGCTATTAAACTTATCGCTAAATGTATAACACATGATAATTCGCTGCACAATCAACAAAAACAGCTGTCAAAATGGCACGTTAGCTACAACGAGTGGATGTCCGAATCTAAGAAGCTGCAAAACACCACCAATAATTTGCTCGACACATCTGCAGCCTTAAGAGGGAATGTCCAGTTCACTATGGCCTCTCTGAAGAACGCCTACGAGCGCCAACGTTCAAATACAAACAAAGCAATGAGGAAGAAAATCCACGATATGAAAAAGACAGAAGAACAGATGCACTGGTACAAACAGAAAGCTCTAGATGAGCTGGAAGAGCTTAAAAAGAGCTCACATAAAGTGGCCGCGCAAATGAGGAACTGTGAGGCCAGAAAGATTCAAAACTCAAACTTTTTGGACGCGTTAAATCAGAGGCAGAGACTTGAACTGTGTCTCGACGAAGCCCACAGCAGTCTCACGCTGCAGAAGTGCGACTTGGACCTGATCGCGTCCGGACTCGAGCGGATGTTGAGGAGATGCCAATGCAACGTGGAGGCCGCGCGGAGTCATCTGCCGACGATCGACGAGGAGCTAAAGGTTCAGGGTCGAGCTCTGCAAACCGAGCAGATGTGTCAGGACATGTACCAGTCCATCCTGCCGCTGCACCGGACCTCAGTGGGACCGGCCAACAACAACGGAGCCTCCGCCAACTTCTAGATCTTACAACAGACCAACATTATTCATAATAAATAATCAAAGCAGAGAGAACTCACTATTTCATTATTCTTTTATAAATACTTGAGTGTACGTCTAAAGGTTACATACCAGGATGAAGAATTTGACCTAAAAAGACCATAACTTAAGATAAAAAATTATTTATTTGGTCAATACTTCAAAGCATCACTACTTTTGGTGATCTGAGGCTCAGAATCTGCATGTGACATATGTCTGTAGAGCAAGTGTTTACCTGAAGGGATCTTGCCACATACATAACATAATTATGTAAACAAGACAAACATCTGCTCTAAAATCGTTAGCTGTTACCTTTCTTGGCAGGTGGAGGTAGTTCTGGAGGTTCTTCAAACTTCAGCGTCTGTTTGAGGGCATCGGGAGTGATTTTGGTGCTGGCGAAGATTCCAGTCGGGAACGAACTCTGAGCTTTAATCTGGTTTTAGACAAATGGCATTACACTTTTACATAGGCTTTCCTGTTATAAAACTCTCTAAAGTATAGGTAATTTTGAGAACTGAACATCAATTATGTCACAGTGTGGAGTAATTATCACCTGGAAATGGAGTAAATGTAAATGTGTCTGTAAATGTGTTTTGGTTTGCTTCCATCAGGCTGGTGTTTCCACTTCCTGAGCACTAACATCAAGGGGATAAAGATGGGTTTTACCCTCAAGCCATCCATCTGCTCAACTCTGAGCTTTTATCCAGAATATATAAACAGTACAATTTTATTTTCATTCTGTTTATAACTTCCTGCACTATATTATGCACCTTATACATCACACGTATCATAGGCTGAAATATTGCACAGCCTTCTTATAATAACAAAAGCTTATATTTTACATAACATATTTCTAAACTTATATAGGCCTACTGTTTATTGGGGTCAGGTACAAATTACTGCGCATGTGACAAATAAAGCTTATTTTATGTGTTACTCTATTTAAATATTTGTTTCAATGGCTGATTTATGGACCCCTATTTATTTTTTTGTTGAATTAGTAATATTCACCTTGACAATCTGGTTTTAAAGTTGAAATAGAAACTTTAAAGTTGACATGATGTAATTAGATATCTTTTGCAGCTCTTTGTGGATTTTATTGACTGTTTCATACCTGTTGTGTAGGTTCAGAAGTGTCTTTCTCCACCACAGCAGAACTAATGTTGTGGATCTCTACTGCGGCAGGCTTCTCTGTGAGGAACCCGGGGAGAGCTGCCTGTTGGCGGCCACTGGGCTCGAACCTCACCGCCTCCTGGTGAAGCTTCTGTCGGACGTGTTTGATTTTACCAACCATTTTAAATATTCACATTTAACTCAGAATAAACACACGCTGGAACAGTCCACTCTCTGGAAACACATGGTTTAGTGTCAAGTGAGCACTTCTGACACCTTACTCCCGGAAATGGAGCGGTTTGGATTTACAATGTTTGGATAAAAGCGGTTAAACTTTGGACTATGAGAGATATTTGAAATAAACTTTATTGGAATGAAAATCTGGAAAGTTATGGATTTTTAAAATTAGTTTTGTAGATGTACATGTATAAATATGTGGGTATTTTTACTTTATTATGAAAGTTAGTGAACTGTTAGCATCTTGTAGCTTGTAGCTTGACGAGCTCGAGTGGTGTTACAGTGGCTTGTCCGGTGGAAAGCAAATGTACGTAGAAACGTTCCGCTTGGAGATATTTATTTATTTATTTATTTATTTGTTTACACTTTTAACACACTAAAAATGTTGTTTTATATTTTCAAGAATGGAATACAGACAAAAATATGCATTTATTTTGTGGGTATGTATCTGTTTCATTTCAATATCCGTGCATTCAGAGGTTTTTATGTAACTTTATTTTTCTTGCTTTGTGGCCTGTGTATTTGTTATCAGTGCAATTCTGATACTTGACATACTTATAATTTATGGCAGTAATTTTGGCTTATAAAGTGTTACAAAAAACAAGTGGAAACCTGGTACACTTCAGGTACTTACTTGACTTTAAAATAATTGTGTACAAAATATTTACATGTTTATTTATTTATGTCTACATACTATCCACATCTAGCTACACCTTTTTATTAAAAGATGTTACCTATGCATGTTAGGCTGCCTGTTTTTCAAAACACAACAGACTGAACAGCACTTGAGAATCATATTTATTTGCTATTTTTGTGGCAAATTAATATGACAATTTCTACATTAAAAACAAGCATTATACCTATTTAGCCACTGTACATAGGGTTCATACAAAAATAGACATATCAAAACACAATTACACAAAGGGTAATATGTACAGTACATCGCACAAAACAATTATACAATGACACAAGACTAAAAAATGAGGGTTTAAACGTGAGGAAATCATGTTATTTAAGCACAACTGAGCTCAACAACAGTCATTTTTGCCATTTAAACAAAACACATTTTTCATAATGTATTATTTGTGTGTTTCTCACACACACAAACTCCATGTAACATGCACTAAACTATCACTAACTTTCCCTCTTCACCAATTTCAGAGAAAGCTTTCAAGAAATGCACCTCCTACAAAGTGAAAACTGAGTACAATGTGCATGAAGTGCTGTCTAAGATAAATACTGCTGGAGTCAGGTCTAAACTCTTGGTGGCACATTCTTCACAAAAACACAATTTTACAGACATTCAGTTTTTACAGCTTTGCGCTACAGACACGATACAACAACCAACAAGAGAAGAGAGGATCAGGTCACGTCTACACTACACTACATCAAATGAAATGCTCTAAAACATGCAACATATACTATTGATTTGGCATAATATTTATCACAACAAATAGTCAGCAGTAGAACTATTGCACAATAAACAGAAGTGGATGAATAAAGAGTCAAGTCAGCATTTAAGGGAGATTTGAGAAGTTAATACTTCTTTTTCTTAATATGTTGAGTCTATGGAGGCATTAACATAACTGGAATAAGAGTTAACCAGAATAAACAGAAACATGAAGCATGGCTGCCACAAGGTATGGTTATAACATTTTTTTTCTAAGGACAAGGACATGCAATAAAAAGGAATAATTTACAATTAAAACTAATGAAATGTTAGGAAATGTTTAGGACAATTAGATCAAAATTATAGCTGAACATATATTAACTGAGGTGAGGTTTTCAAAAGGTGAAAAGTACATTTAAGAAATAAGAGTATTGTTAGTATTATTGCAGCTCTGTGATGCGGATGTGCACAAACAATGACGAGGGAGGGATACTGGTTCCATCTTTGGACAAAAGGTGGATGTGACGATAGCCTGAGGACAAAATGAGAACACAGAAAGGTTAGAGGGAGATGTATCTCCTCCACGTTTTAACTTGACATTTACCGTATGCAAATAGCTCACACCTGGAAACTGTGGTTAAATTTAGAATAAGACTGATGCTGGTGCCTTTTAGCAGACACTCGGGAAAACAAAACGGTCAGCAGTGCGAAGCAGGGAAAGAGTGAAAATGCTGACTTGTGAAGCAATGTAAGCATAAATTTACTCTGTAATAGATGATTGTCCTAAGTAATGGACTGCAAACACTGCAAAAACAAAGATTATGTCCAAATATAGAAATAAATCATAGTGACGTACGATATTCCAATAGTTGTCTTTTTTAATTAATTTTTTAGACATTGTTTTCAGACTGAAATTATTTATTGATTATGTCCACACTAATATCCTTTTAAAATCAGGAAAGTATATTTGGAAAAATCGTAGAAATTGCAATTACAAAGTTAAAAATGGGCCAGAAGCATTTTAAAAGCGAGAATAAGAGTGAATACCATGTGTAAAAACAAAATGTAGCCATAGACTGGGGACTGAATTTACAGTATTTATTATGTACCTTGTTGCATGCAGCTCAGTGGCAGTGTGTACTGTCCCACAAAGTCATTTTTCGAAGTCTTGTCATAGTCCTCGACCACAAAGCGAACCATGGCCACCCCCGGGGCATGAATCGTGAAGCGCAGGGTGTCGTACCAAACCGGATTAAACCCTGGAAAAGAAAAGCATCACAGCAACACACTCCCAAAAAAACACATTATTCCTCCTGATACACGCCAAACTGTGTAGACTCTAGTTTGTTTTTACTGATCCATTTTAAGGACAAGATCACCGTACCATTGTTTTCGATCCATCTTGTCTCTTGCTTGGCCTGGTCCATAGGAACTCCATGGATCTCCACTCGCACCAGAGGATCCACAATAGAGCCCTCTTTGATATTGACTTTGGGCAGCTGCTGACCACTGATCACCTGAAAACAATAAATCAATCAACAAATCTAGTTTTATGCCGATGTTGAGAGATTAATTGTGCAAATAATTGTGTCTCCCAATGTCCCAAAGCGACAGTAAAATAATAAGACTTTTTTTTTTGCACCAAAAGTGTATGAAGAAGAAAAATGAAAATCCAAAAGAGTAAGCTATTATTATTTAAACTAACATATACTTTCATTTACTAATACGCTGATGATTACCTGTATGGTGAGAACAAGGGGTTGAGATCCTTCCAGTTTTTGTGGAGCATCAGGATCAAACCTTTTTTCGGCTTCTCTCAAGAAACTGGGCTTCAGGACGTAACCGCAGCCTCCATTCTGACTGAACAGACCATCGTTCAGATCCATGCCTTCCCCTGCCGTCTGGAAATTCAACGCAACTAAAGACGAAGAAATAAAGAAAAAAATATTTGTGTTAATGCAAGCCCAGACACATATATAACAGTAAATCATGTAGAAGCTCTGGAATAGGTGAGATAGTTTAGTGTCAGTCACCGATTTGGCACCCGACGTTCCACATTTCTTGAGGGTTGAAGTTGGAGGAGTCAGTGCGGAAGCCGCTGGGGTAAACTCTGGTGAGCTGCCGCACGTTATGGAGCACAAACTCTGCTCCTAAAATACACAAAGTCGAGATTTTGATCAGATTTGAAACATTATAAGTAAGGAGCTATAAAGTCCAAAATAACAATAAATAGAAACACAAATATGGCTAAAAATTGAACAAAATGCAATGAATGTGCACTAAAAAGCCTTTAAAGGAACAATACTTGATATCTAGACAAAAAAGACTCTTTTATTCAATATTTTTAATTTCTGATGGTTTATATGTAGCCTCAGTGGGTCAAAACTCACACTTCAAATTGTTTTTATAAAAGACAAACACAGAATGTGACACATCTTGAAAAACTTGAGGGGCTAAAATCTTCCAAGATATCATAAAAATATTTCCAGTCCATTTGGGACCCCCTTACCGGACTCCCTCAGCTGTTTACGGGCCTTGGACTCAGTGAAAGAGGCCACTTCGTAGAACTTGGAGTGGATTCGTGAGTGTTTGAAGCTGCGGAAGTGGACGCTCTTGCAGTAAACCACACAGTCTGAAAGCTCTTTGGACAAACGCTGCTTTGACTTCTGCAGAAATGATAAATAAAAGCACGAGACAAGACTGTTTAGAGGTCCTTCATTAGAAAGAAAAGAGACAGCTGAAATTGAGTTTTTGCAAATCTAACATTTTCTGAAGCTGACTCAAACAACAATTTAAAAAAATAGTAAGCTTCAAGGCACAAGACAGCGGTGGTTTCTTTCTTGTGTCAGAGCAGTTTGTATGAAAGTAAACCTCAGCGGTGTGACGAACCAAAACGGCGGTGAACCCTGTGGCAGAAGAAAGGCGATCGGTTTTGACGTTTGGCTGACAGAGAGCTTCTCTCTAATACCACGTCTGTGCCAAACCTGCGCTGGCTTCACCTGCGATGACCGGGGATCACGGGATCCCACTGAGACGCTTCGACACGATCAGATAACTATCAATAAACATGACGCTAAGTGCTCGCTGAATGCTTTATGCACAGCAGCTCACTAGTCACATATTCGGTTTTAAACATTACTGAGAACAAATTGTCGGTAAATTTTGGAGTTTTGTTTAAAAGTTTTTTAAATTAATACATTAACATTCCCCAATTTGACTAAACTAAAGCGAAGTAACACATGTACAAACCACAGCTATTTAGAAACATGGGACTGAAAGGACGAGACATTATGGTCTAATTACAGACTGTACACTGGTGTATTTACTCAGCGGTGATTACAGACTTCAATTAGCCTCTAGAACAGGATCATATTTCCCATTAAACAGAAGACCAGTCAACCTTGTTCAACCTGGCCTCGTTCAGCATGGCTTCATCTGGTGTAGTCCAGATGAGACCAGAATGAAGCGAGACCGAGATAAGACCAAGACTTGTGAGGATTGAGACCAAGGCTGAGACAAGACCAAGACGAAAAATAAAAAAAGAAACATCATGGGGCTTTAAGCTGAATGTACAAGAGAATATAAGACAGTGCTCCCTTTAAAAGAAAAGTCCAAATTGAGCCCTTTGTAATATTATGTCAAGCTGGGAATGAAGGTTTGTTATTAATAATTTAGACACTCGTTTAGCTAAAAAAAAGACAACAAATAAATGATAAAAACAAAACAGAAAACGGGTAGAATCAGACAAAGTGATAATAATAATAATAAGCATTATGTAAGACTCTAAAGAAAGAAGAAGATTATATTCAAATACATTGTCGTATTTCATAAAAGCTAGTCAGTTCATTAATTCTTGATATGTCTTCACTGTCTGACCGTTTATACCTGTTCACCTGAGTCAGGTCGATCTCAGTGTGACCACGGGGCTGTCTCCCATTGACCCCGTGTCTCTGTCGGTGTAAACAGAGAGCACTATCCAACACCAACAGTCTGCTCCTTCCTTCACTCCTGTGTATTTTTTATGAGCGTCCACGCCAGTTTATGCAATGGCTTTTCCGCTGGGACAAAAAGATATATATCTGAACTGAAGATGACGGACTAATGCATGAATAATTTAAGTACTGTAAGAAGGGAGTGACAAATTTACACTTTAATTTACGCTATAACCTTGAGTAAAACACGCTTTAGGGTCCTAAAAATAAGTGTACCATAAGTGTACCATATAATCTCACTTTGTCTTCATACACGATCTAATGGATGGAGCAAAACACTCTGCAGTCTGTCAAAAAGTAAATTGGGAAGGAAAACACAAAAAAGCAACACTTTCTCCTGACAGGAACATGCCAAGAAGAAAGATAATACACTTTTTAATTGGATAAACTAGAATCTAGCGTGATCAACACAAGCAGAAACTGTGAAATGAAAGAGTCAGTCCCTAAAATGAACTAAAATAAAGCTGTTGTATTAAGTTTTAAAGCTAATCTCTCTGTTCTCTCTCATAAATGGCTCAGGATGTAACCATGTCTAATTCTTCTCGCTGCGTTTTAGTGAATTAAGCATTTAACAAATTGAGTTTAATCAAAAGGAGTGTCTGTATTTTGGGCATGTCCGTTTAATCAGTGAAAAGCTAAACAGGTTACTTCCGGATTTACACCTTGCGGTCCAAAAATGGCTGATCATCCATTAGTCTAAGTCACCAGACTGTGGAGAACAGGCCGACCGGAGGCTTACCATGACTCTGCGGCGTAAACTGTCTCGATGAAGGTTGTCTTCATCTATTTCAGCCGCATCGTCTTCATCGCTGACCTCTCCCGTTAACGAGTCCCCCACCATGCCGCAAAAACTGTCCTCTAGACTTCCGATCTTCTTCGCTTTCACCAGGATTTTTCCTTTCAGGTCCTACATAAATGGACAAAAATAATCTTAATGAAAAAGTTTTAATATAGTGTATTGTCTACAGCTGCGTTTGGAGGATAAGCACATTTGTATTTCTTTTTGAGAACAGTATAGTCTTTAAAAGCTTAAGGAATATATGTGAATATCATAAATAAGTGGATTTTGTTCTTATATTTCATCAGACACATTTCCCTTGAGTCTGTCTCGGCAGGGCTCCAATAAGTGTCAAATTGAAATCTGCAAATTTGCCAAATCTACACACCCCATAAAATGTATAAACAGAAAAAAAAATGTAATTGAGTTTCAAAATTTTCACTTTTTGAAACTTAAACAGTGTAAATGAATGACAGCACTGCTCTAATTTATAAATGCCAATAAATAAATTAATTATATTGTGCTAATTGATGCTCAGATTGTATGACACTCTTTGATGAAAGTAAAGGTGTCCCTGCAGCTGTGTAACCTGGAGGCTAACAAACACATCCTGGCACCAATCCAAACTGTGATAAATGTCCCTCAGACGACCAGGTGACATGTCTGTGCTCTCTGTCTCTGTTTTGGAAGTCACTTTGTGCCATTACATCTGTTGTTAACATCTTTACATGACCTTTAACAGAGAATTAAAAACAATGCACTAACTACCTTTGACAACGCTTCTTTGTGACCACTGAATAAAGCTTTCAAAGGTTTTCAAAGTAAAGGTGATTATCTAAGTCCCTTTAACTGTGTGAGGTGTATTTGTGGTTGTAAACTTCATGGATATATCACTGGAATCTTTTGAAACCTTGTACTTATTTTAGAGGCTATTTAACCTCAATGTTTCTCTCACAAAACAAAAAAATTAGGTGTCTTTACTACATTTCAACATCTTCTGGCAGCATAATTACCTTAAATATAGTGAGTGTGGAGTAAGTACAGTGGTAATATCTGCTTGTTGTTCCAGTGGAGGGTGCACTGAGGACACCTGACTCTCACCTGAGGCGACGGCAGGCCGATGGGGGCCTTTCCATCCAGGGTGCTTTTCAGCAGCTTGTCCCCCAGGATGTGAGTGAGGTGTTGGGCCATGACTCGCTGCTGCTCCACGCTGCAGTGGTTCTCTATGGACATGATGACGGGATACGCCGATACCTGGACGGGACAGGGACAGCGGGGTGTAACTCAACACCGCGGCAGCTTTATCATCGGGGAAACTAATCCGAACGTACACCTGAGGGCTGCTGCTGCCAGGCTCAGAGCGGCAGATGGATGCAGCAGGGGTCAACGGGACAAAATATAGAGTTTCACAAAGACCAGAACTGTTACTGTACAATTAATTAAAGACCACAAGTTAAAACCAGTATTGAAACAGGATATAACTGGTTATATAAGTGCTGCACCAGTATTCAAACCCTGGTTTCACTATTCAACCCACGATCTACCAGGTGAGCCAACAAGACACGCCACAATTTCACTTCATCCTGTTCCATTTTAGAGTTTTTCTTTTATTTTAATTAAAGAGTTGCTCCTTTTAATTCAGACAAAGCCAGTTTTCTGCTTGTAGAGTTGTTGTACAGCCTTATGGCAGTGGGTCTCCCTACACTGAGGTTTATGGATCTAAAATGTCCATAGTCCACAAACCTTTACTACTCTTGAGTCAGCTTTTCTTTTCTATCAGTATTTCAAGGTTTCTCAGGTTCCTTCTTTCACACAAACTGCTGCATGAAAAAATTAATGGGCAATAATCACATGTCAGCAAATATGGAACAGTGTAGTATAGCCTTACATTAATAAACATTTAGAAGATTGTTTTTTGATTGTTTACAGAAAATCTCTTTGTACTTATGTGATTATAAGCATTGTTGTTAATAATTTTAGCTTTTTTTTGTTTGTTTTAGAGCTGCCATTTGATTGAAATGTTATATTATTTGTTCCTGTCCAGCAACATCTGAATCTGACATGTCCTGCTCGGTGCCTGATGGCTCTAACACTTCTGTGAACTTGGCAGCCTTTCACTTTGGCATGAGTCTGGCACCTGTTACCGTGGCGTTCGGTTTATGCCATGGATATTATTGCACAGTTGTAGTCTCCTTCATAAATTTACAATCAGGCGCTGAACGATTTGTTGAAGCAGCACTACGGGCCGTGAAAGCACAACAATTGCACTGCCAGCATGAGCGCTTTACTAAACACACTTCAGGCTGTATCGGGAGCAAAAGGATCGTCTTTCCAATCAGGCTGTTAGTCCGTGGCGTGAGCAACAAAAAGACAATTGTTGGTTTGAAAGCAAATGTAGTAGAAATCAGAAAGCAATTTATATGTCAAGTAAGAAGAATACCAATAGAGTGTCCAATATAAAGCTGAGGAAGGTTGGATAAGGTACTACGCTGTCAATTCCACCATAAATAGAGGCATGTTACACGGCTCAAAGAGAATCTATTAGTCAGAAAAGATTATATTTAGGCAAAAACTGTATCATTCACGCTCTATGGGCCACATTATTTAGAAATAAACCAACCGTAAAGTCTGGTGCAGCATTCATGCTGTCCTTGGGATGGTCCAATTTACAAAGTTAGGATGATATTATTATAATTTTGTTGTGTTTATGTGCTTTTCTCTTACTAGCATTACCCCTCAAAGACCGACCTTATTATTTGTTTGGAAGATTTGGTTTGTTATAACACAGCTCAGTCCATATGAATCCACAATGTACTACACCAGGAGTATTTAAATTATAAATGATGCCTTCCTCACTGCCCTGTGTAGCGTTCTTTTAAATGGATGATAGTTTTATTGATGTAAGACTTTGTTTAGTGAGAACAATTGTACCTTAAAGGCGTAGTTTGCCACAGCGCTGACCACGTCTTTGAAGAGGATCTTGGAGGTGAAAGTGTGTCCGTGGTAAACGATGGGTTCTCCGTTAGCGCCGTCCCAACAGTCCACCTCCACGCAACGACAACCTCTGCTTAAAGCCCTGAAAACAGCAGACAACTACATTTAAAGGGCTTTTAGTTGAGTTTGTTTTCCAGTAAATACAAAGTAAAGACCAGATTAAATTTAACTATTCACTAATTCAATTCTATTTTGACTTTTACAAGAGGGTAATGCATACAACACAGCTTTAATAAAAACTAAACAGGATTTAAATTACGCTAAAGTAAGAGTTTAATTCATTCACTGTGCTTCTGTTAAAGTCTATGACCCCGGTTTATTAGATTAAACCCGATAAATCTGATTGCTGAGTGTCTTCAAAATAGTCTCTGACGTCAGCAGTCCCATTTCATTAACTCCAGCTCCTCTCTTTTATTAATGAACGCAGTGAAAAGATGAATGGTGGCAGATTAATGCAGGCCAGTGTCACAGAGAATTACAGCCCTGAGCATCAGCGGAGCATGTCACAGAAATGCATTAGTCGAAGGATTTTACTGAGGGAAACCCAGGAACGAACAGGAAATGGGGGAGATTTAACACTCCATTCCATTTTTATATCAACTCTTGACTCGGGCTTTCACACCTGCTCTGTTAGGACCGGACCTTCCCGTTTGGTTCGAAACAAATCTTCAGGTGTGAAAGCTCCCGTGGATCATGGTCCAGACCAAACAGCTGCTCTTTAGTTTGCCAATAGATCAGACTTTTGGACCAAATGGAGAAAGTCACGGCCAATTAAACACACAAAGAAGAGCAAACGGAGGAAGGAAATAAGGAAAACTGAGATCAGTCAGGTTTAAAACCACATGAAACGCATAGATTACGCTGTTTTACGTTTAGTACGGCTCTATTTTTATTGCTATGCTATGACAGATTCCTCCTGTGAAGCTGTCCATTTCCTAAAGAGCATTAAACTGATTCACATTGTGTCTTAAACAGTGCATTTGAACTTTCATCTGTTTGTATTAATTCTACATTAATAATAACACGTCTATAGGCCCTACTCCAGTCTTGTATTTGTCCAGTTCAACTGTAAAATGAGCCTCTGCAGAGACACATTCACCACAGTAAAAGAATCTACAGGAGACAGGACGACAGTGAATGCAGCATCAGGGAAAGTCCTGCTTTTAAAAACTAATGTGAACCTAAAGAATACTGCGTGACAAGACTTGGACCTTGATGCAGACTTTCAGGCAAGAAAAGCCAAACCAAAACCCTTTTTTTCAATCAAAGTCATTACTTCTATTTAAAAATCACAGAAAGGTATGAAGACATTAAACTTTTTGGTGATATTTTGGTAAAATAAAAAGCATTGACTTGTCTATCAATAATTTACAGCCTCTGGAAGACTGCGCAGTTTTAAAATGAAAACTAACAGAGTGTGGATGTAGTCTTTGACAAGTGTTAACCTAATGCACCGTCCTGACCTGATGTAGCCCTCCACGCTGCTGTGACCCCGGAGCTGGTCCTCCATCAGGTAGGTGTTGTGGGACGAGGAGATGAAGTAGTGGCACAGCGGCTGGCTCATGTCCTGGTAAATGCCTCGCTGTTTCGGGTCAAAGATGTTGCCCTCGACCGACCCCAGGTACATCAGAAAACCATCGAAGCTCATAGCGTTCAGCAGCTTGGCTAAAGACGGGACACAGAACAATTAGGTCTGGAGGGTGTATAAGATGTTTGGGGTTTGCTCAGTGAAAGTCATTGGTTATTTGCATTATTTCGGAAAATGTGGAGCATCTTGTGAAGTTATATTTGGGTTTACTTTAAACAAATAACAAAAAAAAACATCTTTTATACAGTCACCAGCAGATTAGACTCAGAATGAGCGAGGAATGGAGCCATTAATGTCAATGTTTTGATGAGTCAGACTCAACTTGTGCCTGCAGCTGACTTCACTCACTCCACTTAACATTTCAATACTGTTAATTTGGCCCCTTTTATTCTATTCTCGTTGCCTGACATGTTTATATAACTGACTGAAATGTTAATGTACTGCAGGCACGCTAATGTTAAAAAGTAATAGCTCTTGAGTTTTGTTGAAAAATTTGTAGAAATCTTGATAAAAATGGTGAGAATGTTTCTTTAAAGCCCACTCCTCAGATTTCAAATACATAATCCCAGTATTAGGCAAACAGTGAGGCCAGACCTGCGTCAGACGGCTCATATTTCTCGATGAGTTGCTGGGCTTGTTGCTGTATGTCTCCGGTTTCCAGCTGCTCTTCTCTCAGGAAGTCCTCCAAGTCTCTCTGGGATAATTTTTGTCCGTCTGGAGAATACTCCTGAAAAACCCGGAGTAAATCCTCACGTTGGGTCAGCATCTTATAAAACAGCACAAACTCGTCGTCCTCCAGCGTTCCTGACTGGGACTTATCTGCCATCTGCAAAACGGGGAAAAACAATTGATAACGGTTAACAAAAATGGTAAAAAGCTGCAGGTTTTTTATGTTAAAGCGCTTACAGTGAAGAGACGGTGGGCGTGGTGCTCGTTCATGTCCACGTTCATCATCTTCAGCAGATCACGCACTTCTTTAAAGTTCATCCTGCCGTCGTGGTTCTTATCGGCCTTTTTAAACCAGTCTCCAATCCATCTGAAACTCAATTAAGGACTAAAAACGCACTCAAGACTCTTCTACATTGCATAAATGTAATAAAGGTATAAAGCAGAAACTAAAGGGACTGTATGTAATGGTTATTTTGCTTTTAAATATTGTGAAATACTTAAATATGTGTATTTCTGAAGGATACTGGTCCAGCCGTTCCCTCTCTCCCATGTTCTCCACATTTTCGATCAGTTTTCTCATGCCTCTGATCCAGGACTGAGCTTCTTCGGCCGATTCCGCGACGAGATCTAGGTTCCCCCTGCGACCTCTGAAGACCAGAGTGAAGCAGCGATCGGCGGGGAACTCATCTGCGATACTGAGCAGCACCTCGGACTGGTGACCCTCCCGAACAGCCTCCACATCGCTCACTGAAACTGGACACAGAGACAGGGAAACAAGATGATTAGAGCTATTTCAGGTAAAGCAATAAGGGTTTAATTTCCAAACTTTAAATCTGAAGTATAATCTAGACATTCATACAATTCATTATTGATTATCAACTGTGTATTTTTCAGTTTATTTTGATTTATGGGAGTGTTATAACGTAATGTATTATTAGTACTTAGACTGGTGTGTTGTTCTGTAACATTTTGTGTATGGCAAAATAGAAAAAAAAACTTTATAGAGACAGAAATTGCATGACATTGATGATTACTCAAACTCTTTCTCATTTAAAAGGTAATGAATGGTATTATTGGTAGTGGTACTGTCTGATGAGAAAGAGCTGTGTGTATCATTGCCATTTTATTTCTGATGCACTGTCCTGTTTCTCATCCATAAGAGAAGCAAAAATATGCTTTATGAAAGGTTTAAGGCTGATTTATTGTGCTGAACCAGTTGAAAGAGAGAATAAAGCGTCTTACATGTGGAGTGGGCATTGCCAGCCTTTTTGGACTTGTACCAGATGGTCATACAGTCGTCCTGCAGTTTGAAATAGCGCTGCTTCTTCCAGGTTCGAGACTTGATTTTCCTCATCACTGTCCCCACCAACATGGACTGAAGGTTGTCATCGCACTGGATCCCTGTTCAGACACAGACAGGAGTCAAAGGGGAGAAAACAATGCCTTCAGTACGATATAGACAAGCAAAACCTGAGTAAAGACTGAAGATACAATTGCTTGAGATGAGTGTACTCACGGAGGCCAGACCCTGTGGAAGCCATTGGTTGTCTTCTCACAATGCCATCTGGGAAAGTAGACAAAAATAAAACAAAAAAAAGCTGTTATAAAACCAATTTACACATATTCAGTTGCACAGATTCACCAAGATCTGCTCATCATTTGACTTTCTCAGCTTTGCTACTGCCAATTTGTATTGAATTAGATGAATTAAAGCAAGAGAAACTTGTTGTGGACGTGCCTTTCTCCGCGTTTAGATCTTGTCGGTGTTAAGCAAGTGTTGATAGTTGGTGGTAAGTTATATGCGGTTACACAACAATGCTCTTAAACTTTCATGGACTCCTTCAAAATGGCTTAAATGGCGACACTTTAAGATCTGTTTCAAGCCTTGTATTGAATCACACCCAAAGGACATTTCCACGCCGGCATCTTCATTATTTAGCCATCATCCTCGTCCTGTTTATAGACACTAAGCTGTTTGGGATGCTCTTTCACTGCTGAATAAAGTACTATTGTTTTCAAAGCATTAAGTCCTGTGTGCCCTGCACTTTTTGTCCTGTCACTAAGCCAGGTATAATCTCCCCAAATCCCTGCCTGGTCACAGTCTACTTTCACTCACGGCTTTACCACAAAACAACTGTCACATATCATTAAACTTAAAATACAGGAAACAGGATAAAAGTCACAGTTTGCTGGGTCAAATTCAACCCCTTCTCAAAAGCTTTTCAAGTCAACTTTTTTCAACCATAAAACTAGCTACACTGGACAAATTTATTACTAAAAATATTGCTTGTAATTATTTAGAATAATAATAATAGTAAAATTAGTTAACCTAGCTCATAAACCCATTTAAACACCTGCTTCCTAGCTAGAGCTAATTAGCACTAACCTGGTGGGCTATCCCTTTTTCACTGAAATCTTTAATAAACTTTACAATTTTTATCGAGATAGTAACGAATATGCAACAAGAGGAAACTAAATAAGCATTGAAAGCTCTTTACGGAGAAAAAATGGAGAATAGATAAAACTAACAAAGTGTAAAAGCCACATTTTTGCCGTGACACTACAAACAGCTAATTAAGTGGCGCTCATATTTTTTGGTAAAAATATATTACTGAATAAACAAAACAGCAAATTTACATATTAATACGACCATAAAACCCTCTTTATTACTAATTACTTGAACGATTGTTATAGTGTACATATTAGGCTAACTACCTAGCTTCCCTTAGTGTTGCTATTGACTGAACTTGATCACACATTTTCAATAAAACTACGCAATTTAAACAAAATAAGCAACAAAAAGTGCCACAAAATCACCCAGATAAGGAAATTAAACATTGGTATCAAATATGAACGACAGAAGAAAGAGGAGAAATAGATAAAACGCGCAAATAAAGCTGATTTCAATATTAGCTTCCCTGAGCCGTTGATGTAGCGTCACGAGTCACGTGACTTCAGACAAATAAATGAATGAATACATAAACAAAACAAAAAAGCTGTGTAAAAGTATATAAACTAAAGATATTTTTAATGGCATGACAATGTTTTTAATGTGTTTAAAAATAACTTCTAGTCTAGTGGTCGGTGAGTCAACTGTTGTAATATTTGTTGTTAGGAGGCTGTTGCTGCAGGTGAGTCACACACAAACACAAACTCAAACTGTTAAAGCTCTGTGTATGTATAAACACACACACCATTATAAACGAGTATTTAAAGTGAATAACAATTTAAAAACCATGTACAACAGACAGGTACAAAAGTTTAAAGTTATGTAACACTCTTTAAAATGCTGCACTTCAATGAGAGCAATGAAAATATGACTTTTCATTGATCAGGACAAATCTGGATGTGTTTAAACTGACTGGCAGCTTTTTATTTTGTGTTATGATGATTTGATATTGCCTTTCTCTGGAGTTTAACATCTCATAGGAGCTTAAGTCTAGACCTATGTTTATGGTCTGTCTAGCTGTTATCTTTCCATTCACAAAGCTTTTTGTTATGCAAGAAATACAACATTCTTGAGCATTTTATCTAAACTTCAAGAACTTTACAGACTTTACAACATACAAAACATAACCTCAACCATTTTCTATGATATCAATCCCTTGTAATATGGAAGAAAATAGATAATTAAGGTTGTGTGGTACCTGTTTTAAGTGCATGCCTGGGTCATAGTGGTTTGGTCGGTCATTGAAGCTCGGAGCTGAGTCTGCTGAGCGTCTGCATGCTGTAATGACACTCCACTGAAGAGACAAGCCCGAGTTAAACCACTGTGACGCTCCTCCTCCTCCTGTTGCTCTTCATCCCGTTTGAACCTATTTGTCAACTCTCTAAAAGGCTGCACGCTTTGCTACACATTTAGGAGTGGAAAAAGTCCAGTCAACTTTACCCTAAAGCTTTATCACAGTAGCTTTGTTTAAGGCAAATAACGTTATCATATTACACAAATTATGGAATATGAATAAGTATTTTCTTATATTGTGTAGCCAGCATGTAATTGAATTGAAATGTAGAGCAAATATGTTAAGATACACCCAAGAATATACCAGAAAAGATATTAAATAGGGCTTCAATTGTGCAAACAAGATTTGTCAAATGCATAGTGTATATTTTTGTAATGTGTGTAAAAAA
Organism: Rhyacichthys aspro; assembly: GCA_036850595.1. Classification (NCBI taxonomy): domain Eukaryota; kingdom Metazoa; phylum Chordata; class Actinopteri; order Gobiiformes; family Rhyacichthyidae; genus Rhyacichthys; species Rhyacichthys aspro. Next base: position 8,352,163 of record CM072149.1, read on the forward strand.
TACTTTCAGAAATGGATTTGACCTACTTTTATGTAATTTCATGAAGCATTAATAACTTACAATAAAAAAGATGTGCATTTATTGGAATTTTGTGAGTTTTGATTGCATTTAGGTTCATTCTGAAGACTTAAAATGGCTAATATTTCACAAAAACAAGCTGAAACCTCACTATAATGTTCATGGTCTTCCTTTTGGTTACATCAAACCAGTGTTCTCCACAACACTCAGATTTGGCCTGGGACCACCGGTGTTTCTTCCTGCCAGGTGAACGACCAGCAGCAACATAACGCCGTCATGTTTAGTCTAATGTTACTTCTCATTAAAGTTTTACCGACTCTGTTAAGCTGCAGGCATCAGGACGATACGTACAGGACAAAACCAAATCTGCACCGACGTATCACACTGTAGATATAGTGCAAGGCCTTTTTTAAAATTACAAATGCATTGCGAAGTGTAGAAATGGTTTTGCAAGTTGGGAAAATTGTTGTTCTATTTGGTTGTCCATTTGTGTTCCCTGCTCAAGTTCTGGGGCATTAATAATCCACGTGTGCGGCTCAGTTTCTCTGCTCGAATTACAGCGACTTAGCCAAGAGTAAAATGAAGGGGCTCCCTCACAAAGGCCTCCTCTGAGGGGAAAAAAAAAACTACACTACCCAGCGGCTGACATCACCTTGTGTCAGGTACTTAGGCATGTCTTCTGATGTCAGGTACTTATGGAGAAAGTTGAGGATATTTATAGAATACGTAAATAGGAACTTATTGCTTTGGGGCTAATATACACCAAACATGTTCAAACATAGAACGAAACGTGAATAAAAATGTATAACTCATGCTAAATGATATTGGTCCTTTCCTACTGCAAATCTAAACATGGCATCAACTACTGTCTTTAAGCGTCATGTGAGAAAATAAAGGCTCAGAGTGGGTCAAATTCGACCAGTTTATTGGTCTGTTTGGCAGCTGTCATAGTTTACAGTACACACAGAGTCAGTCAGCAGAAGAATGCATGTGAATGTTTAGGAAATACACAAAAAATACTGAGAAGTCCGTTTAAAAGATGTATTTGTTGATGGGTGGGGCAGTTTTTTGCTGGTGGTGTGCTTGTTTGTTCCAGAAGAGTGAGTTTATAGAGGACCAAAACTGACATAATAAAAAAAAAATCCTATATTCTAGATAATTTAATTGGTCGATTAAAGCAGGCAGATGTCGTACAATGTGTAACTTACTTTCATGTTGTAGGTTTTTCAATTTACTTGTGTACAGTCTTTCTTTCTGCACAGCTTTTTATTGTGATTAGTCCTAAGTGAACCCTTTCAGGAACTGAGAGAATTACAGCGCTGCACCAGGATCAGCTTTGGGACTATTAGGAGACCTTTTAAACACCACTGCCTGTTAAATTTATTTCCGATCATGTCAGTTTATGCCCTCTATAGTGCTCAATGTGCAGCGCTGGGATCACTGCGGAGGTAGAGGGATGCCCCGGGGGTCTGTAACCTGCCCCTCCTGGAGGTTTTTGACGAGCTGGGCCAGCCAGCGCTTCGTTGTGGTGTCGTCCTTTAAGACCTGGGCGAAGGTTGTGTCTTTGAGCTGATCTGGGAGGCACTGTCGCAAGGCTTCTCTGGCTCTGAAACAAAACAGATATATGCAAATTAGTGCCAATAGTTTGTTAATAAAATAGGATTTAAAAAGCACTTTTAACTGATAATTTAACTGAATTGTTTTGGTACAATTTGATAAGTTTCATGCCTTAATATTTACAATTGTTCATTAAAAAATAGTAAAAAGAAACCTAAAAAAATATCCAAACTATTTTCAAACATTTCTTTTTGTACTAGTTACTTATTTTTTAGATTGAATGTACCTGGAGTTGTCCGACAGTCGAAGGTAACAGCGTACTACATGTTTGAGCAGACGAGCTGAGGGCTCTTTAGAAAGCTGCAAAACCATTTTACCCTGAAACAGACAAATCAAATAATTACAGCAGGGGCAAAACCAGCACTAAGATAGTTTTTTTTTATATAAAGATTGAGCTAACTCACTAGAATCATAGCAACGTGAGAAAAGCGCTCGTAGGTCTGACAGATGTACGCCAGCCCTGTGTCGTCTAAAAGGATTTTCTGAAGAATAAAAGTTGCAACCTGAAAAATAAAAATCACAAAAAAATCAAAGTGGTAATATAACATTGAATTGACACTGCTTTTAAAAGATATGAATATGAAATTCCTAAAATTAATTGAATGAAGTACCGTTTTTGAGAGTTCACTGCCGGACTCCATGATGCGAAGGCACAGAGGAATAATCTCAGTGGTTAACAGGAAGTTGATCACCTCTTGTTCGTCTGTTTTAACAAGGGCACCTGGATAAAAAGAACAGTCTTGTACAACCATGAAACTACTAAAAGCAAGCAAAGTGCCCAGCAAAATAAGAGTTTGACTTGTTTCTTACCGATAACACCTAAGCTGGTGAGGCGGAGGTATTCAAATGGCCGTGTTTTGCTGACTGTGTGTAGGAATGGGTAAAGAAACAGCGGGATGTGGGCAGCCAAGAACGCTGATCTGAGATACAAAAATAAGCATAAAAGCGATAAAATATAAAGAATTAATTTCATCATAGAAAAACTGCAGTGGGTTAATTAATAGCTCTCTGACCTGGTTTCTGGATGTGAGGCCACACACTGAAGAAGAGCCAAAGCGTTACAAACTCTGTTGGACTGATGAGCTGTGAGAGTCGGGGGGTTGATCGACGGGTAGATGTTCACAATTTCCTAGTAACAAGAATACAGACTTATAAATAATACTGAAGCCTTCCAATATAATTCACATATTTTCCTGAGAACTCACTTGAAGCAGGGCTGCGATGGTGCCACACGAGTGCCACAGCATCGGTGCCAAATCTGGGACCGACTCTCGTTTTTTGCTGAGCTCCAGTAAAGCGTTTTCCCTCGTCTCGGGGCTCGACAGCTCGTTGATCCATTGATAGATCTTTTCTCTGTCAACCTGGGCCAGAGCAGTGGTTACGGCCTAGAAACAGCAGAGTCCAGGGTTATAGAATTAAACTTTACAGATATCTTTTGTAGTGAAACAAGCAAAACCATCAACAGTATATCCAAAACAATGACTAATCAGGTAAATAAAACGTGCAATTTTAATCTACAGGTTCATGTATGTAAAGCAATTCATCTATTGCCCCAAAACACCTTCATAACTTTGATCTGGACAAAACAAATGCACCACAAAAAGCTTAATAATAACCTAAATATATATCCAGTTAAGTCTCAAAGGCTAAAGTGGATGTAAACATTTGTAAAATACTCATTCATCGTGTTTATTTACTATTAGGTACATTCAGGTAGCTAATTTAGCTTTAGCTATGACAGTTAAATAGGAAATGATATGCTTTCTGACTTATAATTTAGTGATAATTAGTACTTAGAGGTGTAAAAGCTAATAGGTAAGTTATTTCCAGAGTATAGTTAGCTGCTAGAAGCTACGCTAATATATTATGCAATTAGCCGAGTAGCTAATAAACAAAACCAAAACTTACGGCTCCAGTCGCCAACATTCTGTAAAGTGTTCAGAGTAAATTAAATAAGGCCTCTATAAAATGTCTGTGTCTGCTTATGAAAATATAAGGTTAAAAAGCTGATTTTGACAGACTTCATTGGCACAAATGACAGGAAATGAGGAGGAGATTCTTCTTCGTTTGTTTTATTGATGTAGTAACCAAGTGACAATACGCTCCATTTCGCCACCTAGCGCACGTAAGCGGACAATTGAAAGAATGGGCTTTTATCCACAGACTTTTTGATTTAATAATTATTCTTTTTACTATATATGCCAGTAAAATAACCATATGAATCCTCTTGTTGCCAGATAATGCACAAAACTGGTACAATTACATTTTAGTGAGTTTTTTATATTGTATTTAATCTTTGAAATTTAAACATATACATCCATACTTCTACGAATATCAATTATATCCCTTCATACAAATGTTTTATTGTAAGAAACTGCAACACATATTAACATTTTGACAAAACATTTAATATTTATTTTTTTTACACATCCAAGAACAAGAGAGTTATTGTATAGAATGCCATCTCTTTTTAATGGACATGAGTGCTTATAGTTGCTCTGGGTAGTCAAAATATTTCACTTCCGTAGAAAAATGTGAAAATGTACTGGAGAAGGTCAAGTCTTCTGCTGATTCTGCTGAGACAAAAGATGAAAAATGGGTGTCTTTACACATAAAATTAGTATTATTAATGTCAAATTATGTCAAATTCAAGTCAAATTAACGTGTTGTGATCGAACCACTGAAAGATATTACAATCTGACCCACATCTTCATGAAAAGAAAGCAGAAAACTGAGATGTTGATGTTTGGTGCCCTCAAGTGGACTGTTTAAGAACATGATTTAGATCTTCCTCAATTCAGTTCAATTACAAATTTCAGGTTACTGGTAAAAGGTCAGTTTTTATGGTGGAGCTGAAAAAGGTAAAGGTCTAAAGTGTCCATAATTAAATTACCTCAATCATTCCTCTCTGCAAACAGGACAGAGGCCTGGGGCTTTAGACGTCCTGACTTTGATTTGGAGGTCTTTAACTGTGGAACAAGGATGGCATCCTAAAACCAGAACACATCCAACATAAACACTGACTAAACCTAAGGGTCTATATCAAATTTAATCTAAGAACAGTCAAATTTGTGCATATATTAACACCTTATTACACTAGAAGGACTAAATATCAGTAAATGCAGAGTAAAATTACCTGAAGAATGGGTTTTTGAGATCCAAGACATTCCCAGATGTGAATCCTGATTGGTCGATGGTGGCTGTGATGTGGATGTCATAACTTTGCCTTAAATAAAGAACATACTTTTACATATTAAACTAACACTATCTGAATAAAAAAGGCAAATACTGTCAATTGACATATATCTTGTGCGATCAACACGTCTTCATTAAAAATTGCCATTTGAGAGGTGAGTTTTGGACTAGTACCTGTTGTTAGCCGCCAAGAGGACGGTCCCAGACAGCGTTTGGCCCAATTTGGCAAAGAGTGGCGTCTGCAGCAAACATCTGACCTGGTACCAGCGGGTTATTGGCTCGCTGGGCGCCGTGGACAGCCACACTGTCGCCCTGAGGATTGAGAAAATGACTTCATCATCACTTCATGCATGACAGTGTTTCATTTTGCTAAATAAGTCTAAGGCCAGACTACACTGAGCCTGTGAAGCCAACACCTATTACTTGTTTTGAACGGAGAGTTGTGCAGTCTGAACTTGGCTTACGTTACTCAAATATACAGTATGTGTGAAGAAGATTGTGTGATTCATACTTGGATCCCTGATAGGCCACGTCAAACCAAAAAGCAAGTCCATGAACTAGACCAGACTGCAGCAGAGCGAACGTAAAGGGAATCTCCACTCTGTTAAAAACAACAACACAATTTTTAGTGCCAGTTCTGAATAGAGTAATTATGTAACGTTGTGTAATATTAATAATGTGACCTATGAAGATCTTCTGGTGACGTCTCCATGAAGTTAATGCGGTGTTTAACAGAGCGAGCCATCAAGATCTGGACGTCAAATGTGTCCTAAATAAAAGACGAAATCAATCCATTGACAAAAGTAACTGAATTAAAATGGTTAAAATGCTAGTGTAACGTACGACTATGGGCTGCCGGAAAAACTCATCCACTGCAGCGTTGTGTAGAGTGCTCAGGTTTATGTTGTAGAAACTCCTCTGCTGCCTGAAGACAAAACTCAGGGATTAGCACACATCTGGGACTTCAAGGGCAATTCACATTTATTTTCTTTCTTGAAAAACTCAGCAGGTCTAATTTAAAGTCATTTTAATAACAAGATTAAATTTACCAAGAAGTGGGCAAGTGAGCTCAAAGTCAAATGTGTAATTTTACAGCTGTTTGTAATAGTTTTTTTAGTGTAATTCCCACAGATTACATTCATTCCTCGTCGCTGACCGAGCCTGAACTCCACACGCTGCACGCTCCGGCAAAACAAACACACCGCACAAAAACAGTGGTGCTATTGTTCACAAACCGGCCTTTTGTGAAACTGGGACATGGGCTTTTACTGTAAATTTAGTGAACAAATAAAAATGATCAAATACACATCAATCTTTATAGCTGATATCGGTCAGATTTTTGCTGAGTCAGACCTGGACTGAAGCCGAACCTTTTACAGCCAAAAGGAAACATGGCTGACTGGGACTAGACCCAGTGTAGAGCACACAGACAGGGCCCTTGTGTGCTTGGCTTTTCAAGCGTAGACTTAGGGGGTTCCCACATGTTTTTGGAGTTTATTTTCCAGGATCTTTCCAGGACATTACAAGTGATGAGCTACGTGCAATGATGATGACTCTACAAATGGATACATCAGCACTATGGCTGACCACAGTGAAGTTAAAGGAAAGTTTTCCATGACAGAAGATTGGTCGACTATATTTCAGGTTTTCTTGGATTAATGTGTGTGTTTCAGACCAGAAAGAGGCCCGAGCGTAGTGTTCAAAGTAGAGTTGTTCGTCGCTGAAGGGAGCCACATGAAGATCAGCCCAGGACGGAAACATCAAACCTGAAAAGAAAAAGAAAAGGACAAATTAATAAATGAGAAATAATGAGTAAACCATAAACGATGGGATTAACACTTTGACGTTGAAGTAAAATACTAAGATTATGTCCAGACTGCATTTAAAAAGAGTAAAAGCCTTTGATTGAACACTGAAATGGCTTTTGTTAAAATACTGTGATGTATTTGTTTCCTTTTTATTACTGTTCTGTTACTTCTTATGTTCGTACCATTGGGTCTGAGCCACTTTTTTGCAAACAGGACCTTGTCCAGCAGCCTGTCAGCCAGCAGCATGTATCCCATCGGGTCAGAAACAACGATGTCCACCTCTTCGGGACAGACCAGCTCCTCTACCTCACCCTGCAGGACCCTGATCCGATCGGACCGAGCGTTCGACTGGACCAGCACCTTCACAGAGACATCAACATTATCCGTCTGTTCACTCTTTCTGTCAATATGTCAATCGCCTTAAACGTCATCGAGCTTGAAATATAACGCGCCTGTAGCTTTGTTCTAAAATGTCACAGCCAAACATCTGTCCGCTCGACATCTCTCCTCGGCTTGTGCCCCAGTGCATTCTGGGCCAGATGTCGCTGCAAACCATTAACTCTGCAGAATGCTATGCTCTGCGCGTGATGTATGGCTGCTTTTTGGTCTCGAACAAAGCCAACAAACACAGAAAAGCGATTTTGAAACTCCCTTTTTTTTTAAGAGACAAAGAAATCTAGCTCCAAAAGACTCAAGACTTTTAGTCCTGATCAGATGGAGATTTGAACACACTACATGAATAAAACAACACTTTTCTCTGTCAAACCTGTGTGTGTTGGGAAATAGGCCCTGGCTCAACACTGTAGACTTTAGCAGCTCCAGCTTGAACGGCAAAGAAGGACAAAATCCCTGAACCACAGCAAACATCCAAAACCACCTACAGAGAAAAGACCACAGCATTAAAGTACAAATGGAATAATAGAAACATCAAAAATGAGAATAAAAAAGCTTAAAGTTGGTCATGTATGACCAGATTTTGTCAGTACAAACATTTTTATTTATCCAGTGGTAAAAAATTACAGAGGTATTTGTGCAATTTCCTTTTTTAAAGTTCAAAAACTGGACAGAAGAGGATTCAAAAAACAATTGCATTATTATTATACAGCAGTGGCACCCAAACTAAGGCAGTATCCTGCACAAAAACTGCTAAGAAGAGGATTAATCAAGATTTGTGACAGGATTTTGTGCAAAAAGTGTGTAACATTCAACAGAATAAAGTCCTGAGTGTTTGTGCCTGGAGTTCGCTGAAAAAGCTGACAATCATCTTATTCCAGTATTTGTCTACAGCAGTATTTATTCACCTTGTCTCTGAAGTCTGTGTCGTTGAGAAGTATTGCCCTGTGATACGTCGCCAGTCGGGTGTAGTCCTGAAGGAGACTCTGCTGCTGCGACAGACAATAGTGGAACTGCACCAAAGACAAAAACACACACAGAATTATTGAAGATTTATCAGGTAGTAGCAACATTTAGCATCGGTTACATGATGTGCACACTTTTACTTTGCTGGTGAGTTTCTATGTCACCAATTTTCATTTTTAGCAACATTAACAATACGTAATTATCAAATATAACCACATTTATCAAATATAAACTGTGCCGTTAACTCACATAGACATTTACATACATCTGACCTGGTAACAGTCTGAAGGAGGAGTCTCTGTTCTTGTCAAAACTCTCCTAGAGGCTCTTAGAGTTTCCTTTCCTCCTTCCCTTTCTCCTTGTCTATGTGTTTTATCCACCTTTCTCCTCAGTTGCCGCTGAAATGTCTTCATATCTGCAGCATTAGAGACATGTTACATATCCCAGCGTCTCTATACATTCTGCTGTGTGCAATAATAAAATAAAATAGATTACAGACCAGATGGAGTTTGAAACTGCAGGACGACGCTGGATTTTTCTCCAAACGTTATGAGGAAGGACTGACCTCCGACCTGACAGCAGTCTATCTCCTCCGAAATGGGAAACTGGAAAAGAGCTGAGTTGTTTTCTGAAAATGATGCAAAAAAAGGTTTACTTGACAACAAATAATGTGATATATGAAGGTATTGTCTCTTTTTTGTGTGACTGAAGAACCATTTCATCAGTTTTATCTAAACACTGATGTTATTTTCCCTCTTTTTATGCTGTTCACCCAAAAATTAAGCGTGTGATGGATGACAATGTGTGTGTCGTTCTCACCGTCCTCTACAGTGAGTTGTAGAGCGTCCCGTCCGGAGCTCAAGTGCAGGGTTAGGTCTCGTCCCGCTCCGTGTTTGTTCACACTCAGCCGTCGATCATCTTCACTCACCTCAGTTTGGTCTGGCATCTTTGCAAAAAAAAAAAGTGGCATCTTCATCAATTAACTTAACTTAGCATGTTTCCTTTTGTTTTTTACACTATATTTGGTTTATTCTGATTATTATTATTTTTAACTGACAGAGATGGCACATAATAACAATATAAAACCCAAATTATAACAATAAACTAATCAGCAAACCTGACAATTAAACATATCCCGTGAAGTATTCAGTCTAACGCATGTTTTAAAATGGTTTGTAAAGTAAAAGTCCATCTCACCTCCTGCAGAGTGTAGACCCTGACGGAGAAAACCATTAAGTCCTCACTCGTCCGCTCCATTTTTCAGTCTGACACCAAAAAGCTGCTCAGAAAGAAAAAAAAAAGGAGGAAAAAAGCAACAAGAAGGAGGGACTGGGGCAAAAGAAAAGGGGGGAGACTGGGGCAGACTTTAAAAAAAGAAACAGGAAGACAATATTAAATAGAATATATTTTAGACATATTAGAAAAGTGTATCACAATGTCATTTTTACAGTTTAAAATGTAAAATGGGACAAAGTTAAAGCTATACATGATGTAAGACTCCCTCTGGTGGACAGAAGGTGTTACTGCAAAAGAATACAACATTTTGATTTACCTACATTTTTCTTTAGTATTTAATTGATTGATGATTATTGTATTTTATTGTATTGTATTTTTACTAAACTAGATTATTATTAGTACACTTTCCTACCTAACCATATTAAGGAAGTAAAGGCCAATATGGGGTGCTGATAATAACGTGGGTTACAGTATTAACTATAAGCTCTATATTTGCAGCAAACCCAACACAGAAAGACAATAACATCTTGACTCTATTTAAAACACAAGTTCACGAGTTATATTTATATATTTATCATTGCATTATTGAGTAATACTGTATACTTCTTTTTTTTCTTTTTTTATCTTGGGGAGCCTTATAATGACAGTTTACATTGAAAGAGTGGACCCAGTGACTTTTACTCGTCAAACAGACCCCACTGTGCAGCTAGATACTATATCACCTTCTATAATTAAACATGGAATTTATAAAGCTTCAGATGCATGCTGTGGTTCATGTATGTAGCACCTAGACAAAGCATCACCTTTCAGAGGCCACATTCTTTATCCTAACTTTCATACTCAGTCGGGCAATATAAAAGAGGTAAAAACCAAATTTAGCATCTTAATGGGACTAAAGTGATATTCCAATGGGTTATGTTGGGAATGGAAGGCATGTAAACCCTGAGAATTTATAACATTGCAGGTTAGTTCAGGACAAAGTCACATGTAAAGGCGTGAATTCTCTCACATTTACCGTCCAAACTTGGCCTAAACCAAATTTTAAAATAGTGCCTGTGAGGATGTGATATTAAGGTGTGGCTGCTCGTACAGTTACAGTCGACGGGACAGGTTCACGTGGCTATAGCTGCATATTTTGGCACAGAGCGCTTTCTATATTAGATTACACTCAGAGCTGTATGCGCTGCACTGGGCCCATCCCTGAACTAGACTCAGTCCTGACAAAGTCAAACTCTCAGATTCTTGTGTTTTCATTGTTGCACATTGGAAGAAAAGAAAGTAGCATATTTACTGAAACTAAAATATGTCATACTGTAGACTGCACTGAAAAGAATTTAAGATTAAAGACATTATAACGACAAATGCCCACAAGAGGAATATGTGCTAATGTAACACAAACGTTGAAGTGGTTTGTAGTGGTTTGTGAAAATGCCCATGGATATAATGTTGCCCTATACTAGTTTTTTTTCTAATTCTAACTGGATTAAAGAAAATGCAAATGGAAGCTTGTTATATGTGCTTCCATCATATCTCACTGAACTAAGTTTGTAGCAGAAATAGACAACAGTAAAACCATAAATAGACTCTTTTTGTAATGATTTGTTAGTTTCAGATTGTTGCTGCACCATCTAGTGATACATTTTATATTTTACCCTAAAAAAGGAAAACTAAATTCAACAATATTATGTTTTCATGCTCGTTGTTAAAAATTATTTGTTTTTAATACATGTTATGCACAAATGGGTCTGTAATCCCTCCCATTGAACACAACCTCCACAAATTTGACCAATTATAAGTGAGGGACAGGCTTTATGCTATGATCTGTTTATCTGATTGGTTCTATGTTTGTTAAATTGCAGTTTATTCTGCGTTTGTTGTGACTGCTCCCTGAACGCTGATTGGCTGTATTTCTATCCAGTTGCATTCAGAGGTAGTTTAATCTGCGTCCTTTTTTCCCATCCTCTGGAAATCAAACTTAAATCAAAAGGGACCAGACTGATTCTTTGTATGGAACAGAAAAAAGTATTATTTAAAAAAAAAACACTTAAAAATGTAGATGGAGTCTTTGTCCTGAATTATTCGAGCTCCTAAAGTTTATGCAGAACTCTCAGAACGCATAGCACCGCGGCTGTAGCCAATAAGACGCCTGCGATGAGCCCGGTCCGAACCCAGGGGAAGTCGTCCCACTCTGAAGACGTCTCTGGTGACACTAAGGACAAAACAGATTAAACAACAAGCTTCGGGATCAATATTAGATTTAATTATGTACATTTTTGACACAGTTTATATGTAAAGCTCTACCTTCATTTGGGAAAGACGTCATTGTTTCGTCAAAGGCTTCCATCGGTAGTGGCTCTGTGATCACTAAAAAAAATCCAAAAAATCCGGATAGCTCCTCATTTTAACCCGACAGTAATAACTTGTGATGGTCCACTTACGTTCCATCGGCTCCGTGACTTCCTCGAGGAGAACTGGAGTCTCACCTGTCGTACTTTCGGTGAATGTTATGTTGTCTTCTATCCAAAAAATCGTCGGCCAAAATGTACCGCTGCCCCATTCGTCGGTTTCATTGATGACTACGGGTTAGAGGTTAGACTGTTTACAATAGTTAAGTGCTGTGTACAGAAAAGAAAATGGAGGATACCTGATTCAGGAAAGAGGTCCAACACAATCAGGTTGATACTTCCAGGTATCCCAGGCTTGGTTTCAGCTGATTCCCTAAAAATAGATCAATCTCTCACGATCAATGCGTTGTTTGTTCATTAATTAATTAAATTTACTCGTCCAAGTCTAACTGTGGCCTAATATATCCACAAACATCCAAATCTTAGACATTAAAGATAAAATGAATGAGTAAAAAGCAGTACTTATGCATTTAAATACTCAAACCTAAATGAGTAGCACTTACTTGGTTTGATACCAGCAGTGGTATTCTCCAGTTTTAAATCTATCTATTGTATTCATGCTCAGATAAAGAGGAAACTTATCCATGTTTCCCAGTCTAAGGTAATTTTCTTGCTCATCCCTGGACAGAATGTGATCAGGTGATAACTGTAAAAGAAGAGACACATATCACACAAGGGTTTTGATTCTGTTACAGACTATTGATGGGGCTCAAACTGTAGATACCGTGTCTTCTTTCCTTTCAAATATAATATCGCCGTCTTGTTCCCACCAAACGCGAAGGGAATGAGGAGACTGGGTCCTGGGGATGTCCAAGTAGCACGGGAGTATCACCGATTCATCCCAATGAGCCTCCACCGTACGTTCAACCTGTGGCGCTGGGGACAAGAGACAACAACACTGATTAACAACAGTCATTAGTAACATCTCTGTCCCAGATCGGCTTTGAAACAGTACATTTCCTAGTATCCCATCTCCTTTTATCCAATCAGAAGAGAGAACTCTAGCCTGTGTGTGCTGTTTACAGGGTTCAAACAACGCTGAACTTCTCTGTGTTAAAGGATCAGTGCAGATTGAAACGTACGTTCGACTGTGAGCCACACGGTGGACAGTGTTCGTCGTCCTCCCAAGATGCACTCGTACATGTCGCTGTCACTCAGCATCACACTGTCCAGAGAGATGGACCAGTCACCTGCATTTATTTCCTCCTTTGATGCAAAATGGACCCTGTCCTGAAACAGTTAGGTCTGGATCAGTGATGTGTGTTTGAATGCACAGAGATTGAACATGTTTAATAGTATGTAGCTCATGTAAACACCCACATTGTATCTGTTGGATATCATCTCAGTGCTTCCTTCTATCGCAGCCACATCGCTGCCCATCGCTTCCCACTGAACGCTGATGTCTTTGTCCAAATACGCCGAGCCGTCACAAGGAAGTAGGACCGTCTGTCCGTAAGCCACAGTGAGGTGTAAGGATTGGGAAGCATCCGGAGCTGGACATAAGTCGGACATAACTTGGGACTGATGAACTGCACTGAGTATAAACTTAGAAGTGATGTCAATACCAATAAAACTTTATATTTTTCAGCCTTTTACAACTAACCACAGTGAAATCTCTTCTATCATTATTAGAACATTATAAAATATAAATTATGCATGCTTTTTTTAATAAAGTAAACTAAAATAATGCACAAGACTTATTGACTCACCAGTGCAGACCCATCCGAAGTAAAAAAGCATCAGCAAAACCCATAAAAGATGCATTTTCTGCTCAAACACAAAAGAGAATCTAAAGTCAAAATCTATTTAAAAGCTGTATAGGAATCATTTGGCATGCTTAAAAACTGCTAACTCAATGGTGACTCATGTACCAGCCAGGTGCATGTATGTGACATGTCTGAATACATGTTTGAGGTAAAAATAGACCCCTTCTGAGGAATCTGACAAGTGAAACCTCAGTTAAATAAGTGTTAACACATTTATTTTTGACAATTTGACAGGTAACATTAAAAGACTTTTATTGACATTCTGCAAAGAATACTTCCATCTGCTCTCTTTATTGAAATAAAGCCAATTAAATGTGAGAAATGACTTTCTACCTGAAAGAATTAAAAGGTTACTATAAAAGAGTTATCATAAAAAATACTTAATTCTTACCGTGTTGCAAAGATTTAATAATCCAGAAAGAAGAGAGTGATTCCAGTGTCACTAAAACCAGCAGCAGGCGCCTCTTGGACAGCCACCTCTCCCATTACAGCCCGGGCTTTTACTCTGAAAGGCTCACATTCTCTTCCTGTCTCCTTCAAGGGCTGTAGGAAATACTCAAGACAACTTAAAAATTGAGTTAGTCACAAAACATAATTCATGTTCAAGTCCCAATTCATGTTTGAGTGATTTTGATACTTCCCATACAGATTTAATTATATCTGTAACATGTGTGTTCTACATTTATGTAACAATTATGTATTTTTGATGTGAACTGAACTAAATGCCATTGTATTATTTTCTTCAATGGAAGTTAATTCTCTATTATCGTAAATATTATGCATTATTAGCTACAGCATTATCATTTAACCAACCCACATGACATTTTTAATTTGTGTTGAAGTGATTGTGCCACTTCGTCCAGACTAATGTGTTTCCTGGTTCAATAATCACTGTAGTAAGGGTGTAATGTGTAAAATCTTGTAATGTATTATACAGATGAATCAAACTGAGCGCATCAATCAGTCGTGTATATCTGACTCAAAATAATAAACTCTAGATCTGTCAGTCTTGGACAAATACATGTTTTTAGTCACCACCAGATGACTTTGCAACAATCTCTAACTTTATTTATAACGTATTTATGTCCAAATTGATTGAACAATTATGTATTTTTGATGTGAACTGAACTAAATGCCACTAGTGCTAAGCCTTAAAGCAGCGACTGACATTTTTTTTAGCCTAAAACTTTTCAACGATGTACTTTTGTCAACACAGTTTTTTTGTTTTGTTTTTTTTTCCATTAAAGTAACGCCTATAAAAGATGGATTATTCTTTTCCCTAATTATTTTGGGCCAAAATGTACAAGGTTTTAGATCTGTGCCTTGAGTTTGACATATGTTCATTTTGCTTTTTATTTATATATTTTATATTCATTTTAATATGAAAATGTCTTTAACTCTCGACATACCTTATTGTCAGTCATGAGTTCGGTCATAAAGAAACGGGACACCGAGAGCCACGCGGCCAAACTGTCATTCTGGGAAATTTACAGAAGCCAACAGAGGTGTGACAGTGAACCTTTTAGCAACAGAGTGATGACAAATTACACCAAGACAGGAAATCTGTTTTGTAATCCTTAAGATTTTAATATTGGATTCACAGCAAAAACAATATGACGAGAGAATTAAGCTCATAAGAAAGAATGACAGATAAAATACAAACTTTCTCTTAAAATAAATGACTTAAAAACAACACTTAAAATTGATCTAATAAAACAGAAAGGGAAAAAAAAAAACACAAGAGCTATAATCTGAGGCTTACAGAGTTGGTTCACAGTTGCCATATGTACAAGCTAGATCAGTTTTCTGAAATATAAAACTACAGCCACACACAGATGATGCATTCAAGGTCCACAAGGAAAAACTGGTTGAAAGGAATCCTTCCTGCTATTGATCAATGTGACTGACTTAAATAATAGTGTTCATGTAGAACTGAAATATTATAGATTGGCTGAATTCATCACATAAAAGCAATATCAGAATTATATCTTTAACATTTTAGATTATTAAGTGTATAAAGTAGTGCAATGTGTTACGTTCTGTTTAAAATAGAAGTAAACCAAATGGCTTACAAGGATAAAAGAGCATTAAACTCCAGCTGCCATCACAAGTCGTACAGTTAAAGGTTAAAAGGGTCAGTTTTTCCAGGAGTAGCTGTAGTTGTTCATGCTGATATGATTCAGAGCTGTTTTACCGAGCGTCGAAGGGGTTTGCAGCTGCTGGACGGAGGCAGGAGGGAGTCCACAGGAAGAAAGATCCACTGAGGCTGAAGCACTCTGCAGAGAAAGCAAACATACAAATCTGTTATGAGTTTCCATTATTCTAAAACTGATTTATACCAATGAATTGTATGTTAAGGACTCATCTTAAACTCACTCTCGACCTGAGTAAAAAATATGTTGTAGCATATTAAAATAAAAAAACTACACTGAAGCTTAAAAGTTCTGAACCACTTACCTCAAAAAGTGAAAAATACACTTGCTGCCTGAACAATACTAACCTCACAAAAAGCAAACTCAGGAAAACAGTGTCAAATACTCCTAGTTTTGTCTAAAATGGGCTTTAAATTTGTTTTTAAATACTCTTGTTCTACTAATTTGTTCTTCATGCTATGTATCATTACAAATACAACTTGTGTGATGCCGTGCTTATTTATCTGGACACGCTGAACTAAAACGTACCCCTTTTCGGAAATGAAGCCCAACTCAAAGTGCACGAAGTCTGAGGTGTTGTGCGTTACCTGTTGTTTATTGCGCTGGATGTTCATGACAGCTGTGGGGACGTGCGTGTAAAGAGTGGCCGAGAAGTTGCCTTTCTGAGCCGGACGCAGCAAAGTGGTGACGGCGTGGAGCGATGACGGCAGGATGGGCCCTGGAGACATTAAAATGAGAAATACATACTTAAAAATCGTGAAAAAATGTGAAAAGTGCAAGTTGCCATTACATTTTGTCATGTTTTACCCGTGATCTCCAAACTGCTGATGTTCTGGTAGCCTGTTCCCACTTGGCTTTTCACATTCACGCTGCGAGCCTGAAAAACAGAACACTTCAATGAATCTCTGGGATGAGTTTTTGTTTTTTTCATATCTATATTCTGCTCCCACCTTGAGCGTTTGCATCGCAGCTCCTCTGAAGGAGACCGGGGCGAGCAGAGTGGGGGGTAAGCCGGCCTGGGACCCCGCGGACGCCACTAGACCTTTACAGTTAATGAGGAAGTTAATGAGAGTGAAGGTGTCGGCGCCCTCCACGAATACCACAGACTCGGGTTTGTGATCCAAAGAGATGGTCTGACCCTCTTTACGGCTGGTGAGGAGGTCAAGGACGTCAAATATCGTAACAATTTGGAATAAAAACAGAGCAGCAGCAGTAGATACAATCGTAGCAGCTTGAAACAGAAGGATACAGTTGTAAAGAGATGCTGTCGGGTTTTTTGATTTTGTCTTGGACTCCCATCTCTTTGAGCCATGACATTTCTTCATCGTCGTTGTCGTCATCTTTCTGTTCGTTTTCGGCTGAGCAGTCTTCCTCCTCATCTGCAGCACAGCATCTGGAATTTACCAGTAAAAGTGATTCGTTTATACCAGCTTCGAGGAGACACACGTTCTGTTTTAAACGTGAACAGGACACTTACTCCTCGTCCTTTCCTTTACCACAGTCCGGTTCGTCTCCCAAACTCAGGTCTCTGCTCTTCCTCCGCTCATCCACTAGGGGGAGACTGAACTCTATGCCTGAAGACAGAGGCAATGAGTTTGGCTTGTGTGATATAAACTATTTAAATATATGAATTCAAGACTCCATAAAGAGGTCGTATTAAATGTAAGGCCTTGTCAGGAGTCTCACCCTCTGCCTTCATCGCCTCTCGGAGCCCTCTGGTCGTGGGGGAAATGAGAGCTGTGATGCTGCTGGATCCACTGAGGCCTGCTGCTCTGAACAAAACTGTGAACTGGAAGAAAACATACAGAATTATTAAAAATCAACTTCTTTAAAAGTCATTTTTGCAGTTTGTGATCAACCTAAAAGGCAAAAAGTTGTGTTTATGAAATGACCAAATACAAAATTGATAGAGACAGACGTAATTTCTTTCAGTTGCCTTTTTCTTCATAATTGTTAGACAGCCTTTAAAATATTGACACATACCTGATAAGAACAGAGGTAGAAGTACGGACACAGCTTGGCCTTCAGTAAACTGTAGAGGGACGACAGGCTCACCGACCTAAACAAAAAACAGAAAACTATTATGAGAACATAATTATAAGCTAATGCTGAAGACTAGACTATGCACCTATTTAAATATTTGACAGTACAAGTCTTGTCAGAGGTAAGGGGAAAAATTGTTTATCAATTGTAACTAAAATGTGATATCCTCTTACCATTCGCTCATGAGACTCTGCTGCAGTGTGCTGTCCTGGGACCAGGGGGCGCTCTTCCCAGTGAAGCTCCTCTCAGCGTTGATCCTGGGGAAGAGCTGGAGCCAGGGCAGAGATGGGTGCTGCCAGTAAACCAGACTCTGCTGAAAGGCACAGCGCAGCTCCGAGCAGGACTTGGGATCCTAGAGAAAACCACCGGACAAGACACATTAAAGGACAATAAATAAATATGTTTTAAGGTTGGTTTTGAGTGACTGACCTGAAGGCTGCGTGGTAGTGTGGTGAACTGGGCTCTGCAGTGCTGGCTCAGTCCCACAGCCTCCTCCTGGGCTTTGGGCTTCTCGGCCCAGCTCAGAGACAGAGAGGAGGTGAATAAGAGGCGCGTCTTCAGGCTCCAGTCAGCCGGGTACTCAGTGCAGACCGGGGGCGCGATGGAGGCAGGGGCAATCGCTGGGGGACTCTGGAGAATTGCATTTATTTAGTTAGAGCAGCTTGTAGAACGTAAAGGTTAGTGCAGCATGAACTGAGCACAGATAAGATTCTAACCTTGAGGAGTGGACTTGTAAGATCTTCCTCCTTTTCATCAAACAAAGAGTCATCATCAGAGAAGTTTAGGCACTTCTGAAAAAGCAAAAGGGCAATTAATACATGCTTATCACATGGATACATTTTAAGGCTCTGTTTAACTCAAAAGGGTTTTACACAATAATGAAATAATGTAAATTATAATTAATAATAAATAGTACATTATAATAATTTACTGATAAACCCATAATGTTTCACTGTGTTTTTTGTAATTGTAACGTAACATGCTCATGTAATAACAATTTTACACAAGCATTTTTCTAACACCAAAAATAGCTAACTTGAACACTGCAACTTAATGTCTACCTGACAAGTTATGGGTGAAGGTTATTGGTATCTGAGTTTTTATAGGATCAAGAAATCTAATATTGCCCCCTGAAAATTTGTCCCAAAGACCCCATCATTGTCTAGAATCACCACTGTCCAACAGAACCGTTGAGACGTCAATGGCAGCCATGTTTGATTCTTGGAAATATTTGCTGTAACGTAAACTGGTGAAAGAATAAGTTATTTATTCTTTATTTTACCTTGCTGGAAACCCGTTGTCTCTCCATGTTTTCCGCCTCCATGAGTCTAGCACTAAAAGGCAGCGCTTCATTTTTCTTTGTTGACAACTGTCCTTCTTTCTTGTCTTTGGCTTCGACATGTCCCTCCTCTTCGTTATAAATGATCAGCTTCTTATTCGGGCTGTACGTATTCTCGATATTTGCAAAAGGATTTCTCCGCTTTGTCCCCCCTCCGGAGCGGTTTTGGCAGTTGAACAGCGGCCCAGGGGAAAACGGTCGAACGCAGGCCGGAGATGAGGCGCCTTGTCCCGGGCTCGCAGCTGGGCTCTGGCCGCTGGGGCTTGAGAAAGCTCCCGCCTCGCTTCGAGCTCTTTTTCTCCTCATTCGCATAATTTCAGCCGGCCGCTTGAAGCTGGGCGAATATCCAGCTTGTTGAGACATTCTTAAAACCTATAATTTATTTAAAAGTACCGATATAAAACAATAGTAAAACGCTGTTAAGTTAAAACCCTGCCGGTGTTTTGTTTTCAAGACTTCCGCAGCGTACAAATTTGCCGCGTTGCGTGATGACGTCAAGTATCCCGCTCATGTGTAGTTCCCGTGTCACCGGAAAAAGTTTGACAATAAAAATAAATGTATAAATATTTCTCTTCTGCTCTAGTTTGTGAAAAAAAATCCTCGAAACACCAACTCTTTATTTCAATCAACCACTTTCCTTTTGCCCATTGCAGCAATCAATTAAATGAAGTTTAAACAGCTTTGTTATTTACTGTTTCTATGGTTACAATGTGTGCAGCCTTTTTTCCCCACACACATATCAACCAATCAGAAGGAAGTATTCAGCAAATGAATAATAATGCCGAATACATTTTATTTGGCTACTTTATGAAAACACACATGTTTATTGTTTACATTTATTCAATCCCAATTTCATCATAAACTTTAATCACTAAACAAATCATATTGAGATCATGCTCACTTTAATTTGAAATAATTAAAGCGGTACCCTTCATGTCTTACCTGCATACGCTCATGGTCATTTTACCTACTTTAAAAGCTCTTTATAACTTGTTGTTTCCCCCTCCTTTCATTGCCCTGCCGTCACCGCCTCCATCTCTCTGTCACAGTGATTAATAGGACATTATGTAAATGTTGTCTTCCTGTTAATTTCTTGCTCATTCGTCATTACTGGGGGCCATAAATCACATCTGAAACCCAACCAAGCAAATGATGATATGCTAGTAGGAAATCAATGCTAGAACATGCCAAACTAGTGCTTTGAGCAACAAAACAGTGCCTTAATGACAGGAATTGATGACTAATGACCTCAAGCTGCCTGTTGTGAAATCTCCTCCTCAATGTGTTTGAGATACAAGAATATAGGCTACCCCATATTCTTCTCAAGCATTGTTTTCATAATCAAATGATGTTGAGATAACACTTTTCACATTTGTCATGCATCCTTCTGGTGCCATAAGTAAATTTATCTGTTATTTGTTTCCCAACTTAAAGATAAGTAATTAGTCTTTGGGTTCTGCGTAGTATTGGTATTAAAGTTCCCCATATTCTGCTTATTTACAAGCTAATAATCTTGTTTTTGTGCTGTATCAGAGCTTTTATATTTTTTCACTTTCAGAACACACATTATTTTTCCTAATAGCTTGAGATATCCGCACTTTCACTTTCATTTTATCATTGGCTCGCTTAAGGCCCACCCACTAAGCAAAATCTGCTCTGATTGGTCAGAAAACTCGTGGAGGCACAATAGTATGGATTAAAGCTTTTTTCTTTTTATAGCTTTTTTTTAATACGCATTAAAGAAGTATAATTTCTGTGTTAAGTTTTCATTATTGTTGGCAAACTTTTCCTGGGGTCATAGGAGGACATAGCAAAACATTACCGAAAAGTTGGTTAGAAGTTATAAGCAAGTGGCCACCAGTCAAATCAAATCAACAAATTACTCATCAAAACTATTGGAAATGGCGTTCATCCTCCTTCATTGTTTGCTTATTTTTACACAACATCCCGCTGCTGTGAGGGTTGGTTTTCACGTAACACCATGCTAATCCATTAAATGACATGAACTGTGACGATTATGATATTTTCTTACAGCCGTGTCATAGTTTCTCGAGCCTGTAACCTTTTTTTAGCTCAGTTTGAAACGTCAGTGAGGCAGGCCCCAGCTCGTCGTAACTCTCTAGAATGACCTCCAGCTTCAGGAATAGCAAAGCACTGTGCGGACATGGGACAGACAAGGGCTAAGCTATGAGATGCAAACCCTACATATCAATAAACAATATATACTAATTTCATAACTTCTCAACGTAATCTTCCTTAGTTTATATGCAACAGTCTCCAGCTCTGAGTGTCTTTGAGAGTTTTTAGCATCAGCAGCAGAGATTCATTTATTGACGAATAAGGAAGTAGAAGACACAGAAAACCACAGCGCTTCCTCATTCTTTATAAGAATATTTATAGAACCCAAACGCATACTGTGAGAAACCTGCAAACAATGATGTGTGAACAAGACAAAAGTGATGAACAGTGTTATTTACAGCAAAAGCAAAAAAGAAGAAATGTACATGCACCAATGCAAAGATGTGGAAACGATATGGGGCTTCTGTGACGATACTACGGCCGATTTAGCAACAAATAACTGGGCTCGAATCATATCTTGTATATAAAGATGGATGGAATCACAAATTTCCCGTTGTGAAGTCAACACACTCAAGAATCTAACCTCTTATAAGCTGACATTTTGTTGAGGTGATGCCCCAAAACAATGAAAAGTTAAGTTTAACGTAAAAAATTTGTTGCACACTTCGTCCAATTGCCTAAAATTTGTCACTAAGTGTAATGGAAGAAATAGATACACAACTGCAACAATTAGCGACAAAACTGAGGCCTCACCATCCTAACTTGTTATTGTAATTTATTAATAGGACTTATTTATAATAGCTCAAAATTGGCAAAATGAAATTAGCTTAATTATTGTATCTTTTCCTACAAACCATGGATTTTTACATATACTGCCACCACACTCAAGGGGGCGCTAGAACTGCAACACTACATTTTCCAGATCTGACCCTCTATCCATCTTTATATACTGAATATGGATTAAGAGTTTGATGTCATTGGATTTGAGGCATTGGCTCTTAGTTTTTTTTTTTGTTGCACAAAAAAATGTCAATCCAAAGCCATTACCTGCAATAAAAATGAAAAATGCTTAGATAATTATGTAAATACAAATAGAAACCTTGAAATAATGCCCAAATGTGTGTAGATTCATGGGATAAACATACAGAGCATCCCAGTATCGGCATAACAGATCTTTTCACAACACCAACAACACTTAGGAAGACAACAACTTATTTTACAAAGATTTATGTTCAGCCCAGTGCGGCTGCATGCTGTACATTGTCAGTGTAAAACTAAAACTCGCTTCGTGTCCATGTTTCAAAGCTTGTCTCTTCACTTTAAATCCTGAAATGGCACACATTTTCTCTTCAGTCCATTTACTTCAGTAGATTCAAACGAGGTGTATCCAGCAGAGAGCAAATGATCACTGAACAGCTGCTGCAGAAGTCCAAAAAAATTAAGGATCCACGACTATATAAATTCAAAAAAAATAATGTTATATATTATGCAAAACAAACCTCTTTCTGAGTAAAGATAAATTGAGTCCTGGACCAATAGGCTCTGTCAAAAGGAGTTGTTTCTTTGTTCAATGATCATTTGCTCCACTAATCCTGCCTCTCAGTACGGCCTCCACACGGCTTCGGCGGCGGCCATGTTTGTGGGCGAGCCGCTGTGACTGGACTCCACCTCCACGCCCACGCCTTCGTTCTGATTGGGCAGCGAGGGGTGCAGGAGGGCGGAGCCTGTGGAGGCGTTGGTGCAAGGCGGCAGTATTCGAGGCGGGGAGCGCGAGTCGCCGCCGTTGCCTCCCCTTTCTGCCCCGGTCATCATCGAGAACTGGTACGGACCTGTGGAGTGAGAGAAAAGGACCGTGTTATTAAAACTAAAAGGAAAATTGTAAAAAAAAAACAGCCTCTGACTCGTAAATATGTCAAAAGTGTTGTCAATTTTCTGGGTTAACAAGGCCGTCCTCACCTGTGGAGTAGTAGAGGTGATACGGAGATGACGTGGACTGGAACGGCCCATTCTGCGCTTGGTGGGGGGCGTTGGCGGAGTACGGCGGGGGGAGGTAGGTGTGGTAGCGTCCGGCAGGTGTGGTCGCCATCGCCGTTGCCATGGTGATGCCCAGGGCGCCGTTGGAGACCGTGTTGTGGGACGGCGTGTAGGTAAAAGCGGCGGCGGTCGGAGGGTAGTGCACGCGAGGGTCGGAGAAACGCGATTCGGGAAGGGACGGCAGCGAGGTGAAAGGTCGCTCCAAGGTCATCCGGGGGTCACCGAACGCTGTGAGGTCAGGACCTGAGACACGGATCAGGAGGAGAACATAAAATAAACACTAAATGACACCTTAATGTGGGAATATATCTACGAAGTGTTACCTGTGAGACGAGATGAGAGCTCCAGAGAGGACCGTCCCGGTGAAAGGGGATTGGCTGAGTGCACAGTGGGCGTGGTTATCTGTCCCAGGTAAGGATAGGACTGATCATAGGACCAGGACGGAGACGACTGCATCTGTCTGGAGTCTGAGAAAGAGACAACTTCCATTTATTATTTTCTGTTTCTTTTTAATAATCATAATGACTTCCCTGTTTATGGCAATTGCTTTGGAAATTTTAAGTCTTTGCCATAAACGTAATTGCTTTATTGTAGTTTATTAATCCCCCAATGTTTTTTTGTTGTAAATTTAAAAATCCTCCCATTTATCAACACCAGATGGCAGTATTTTACATCCTTTCACAAAGCATCAACCCGGCAACTCAGATGACCTTGTTGCAAGTATTTCATTTTTCCCTTTACGTTGCACACTATTAATGCAAGACGGAAGAGTAAAACACAAATTGTGGGAACAAGTGACACGACAGTAGCTTAGATTTCGAGACCCACGCTGCTGACAAGGACAGGGACAGAGCAAAGACAGCGACGGGGCAGAGGAAGTCATTAACCGAGTGTGAGGAGTGAGGGGGCGAGCGGATGAATGTCTTTTCCCCCAACAGTGTGATAAACGGCAGTGATCGCCCACAGACAGCAGCAGACAGCAGCCTCCCAGACGTCAGCGAGGCCTTTTCAAGTCTGGCCAACATTGCTGACGAATGAGCGCTGTGTGGAGCCCGGGCCCTGAGCCAAGGCCCCTCCTCGGCCCAGACACAGGGCTCTAAAGTGGGCCAGGGGAGTAACTGTACGCCCCCTTTGCACCAAGTGTTATCGTTCGGTGTGTTTCCATTGTTAAAGTGGCACAAAGGCTCAAAAATATTTCAACTGTGCCAATTTGTAATGTGCGTTAGAGACTTTTGATTCATATTTTCTCACATTTATTTCCTGCCAGATGACTCTCGTTTCCCCCAACAACAGTGAAGCCTGCACGCACAACAACGTCACTACGACCAAACGCTAAACGGGAACCGATACCGACTTCTGGAGCCACATCGAGTCTCCGCACAGACCACATTAGACCTTACTCAAACCACAAACGGGAAGCGCTACCCAACTGTTTGTTTTGGTCTGTCGTAAGTTGTTCAACCGATGCCTGCTTTTACTTCTCCTTGGCTTTTATTACTTTTAAACTACATCTGAGCGTGTGTCTGATTGCTCTTTGTTATTACTTTATTAATGCTTCTTTTACTTTGACGCTGCTCTATTGATGCTGAGCAAAACATGTTAAATGGCAACATAAAAGAACCCAGTCCCTTGTTGTCATACAGTGTTGGAAAAGATGATTAAGTAACAGCCACCAGGAAGTAATGAATGGAAGATGCATAAAACAGCTTCTGTTTAACATGAAGCACTTCCATGAAGGAATTAATTTAAATGACATTTGGGCCTTTTCAGACTGTGGCTGTAGATCTCAAACAATGGTGACTGTTGCTCTGCTGAAGCTGTCAGTGTCTTGCTCCTTTCTATGAAATAACTCTTTGATGTAACTGCATTCGTTTATTAAGAAGAGTTGCTTTTGTTGCATTTACCTTCCCCACTCTGGCCCTTAGAGTTAGTGAAATACTATACAACAATGCTACTGTGATATTTGTCCCTCAAGGTTATCACACCATCAGAATTTACACTGTCCACGTCCATCTGCAGCGGTGATCTGTCCTATTTCAGTCAGCACAAGGTCAATACTACTCATGTTTAGGTTATGTTTAGTGAAGAGCTTTTACCGGCGGTGATCTGGCCGTGCGTGGGACTGGAGAAGGAGGCAGAGTTGAGGGCTGCAGATTGGCGAGGGTTGGCCGACGGCTGGTGATGGTGATGAGGAGGGGTCACTCTCATCGAGCTGCGTCTGAGCTGCTCCAACTCGGAGAGCCGCTCGGAGAACGCCAGAGAACCGGGCTTCACCTCGTCCAGCTTCTGACGGTGACCTACGACACCAAACGGCAGATTGTAAACCACCTGATGCTACCAACAGAGTGTAATAAGACAAAACAAGAGCTAAAAGACAACAAAACTGAGAGAAAACAAGGATTTATTAAACAAGGGTTAAAAAGAAGTTATATGGCCATTTAGTTTTGGAAGGAAAAGATGTGAAAGATAAGTATGAGCTAAGTCTAAGCTAAGGTTTATTTCAATAGAATAAGAATGACTTCATCTCCGCTACAATATCCGTGAGTAGTCTGCTTCC
Organism: Rhyacichthys aspro; assembly: GCA_036850595.1. Classification (NCBI taxonomy): domain Eukaryota; kingdom Metazoa; phylum Chordata; class Actinopteri; order Gobiiformes; family Rhyacichthyidae; genus Rhyacichthys; species Rhyacichthys aspro. Next base: position 8,377,772 of record CM072149.1, read on the forward strand.
TAATCCACACAGTCTAGGAATAACCAATAAAAAACATCCTCATTGTAGCCCTGTCATCTCAAATGTTGAAGCTATATTTGATTCTGGCAACAGAGCTGTTAAAAATATCACTTTGTCGCTGCAATTCCCTCAACACATAGCAATGCATATACCTTCTGTCTGTGCGTATTCGCGTTTGTAACCCGATTACATAATGTTACGAGCCAATAGAGACGCAGTTAACGCGCTCTCTGTCTGCCTCTGGGTCTGCATGACACAGGCTCTCAGATTGGACGGATGAAAGGGAAGCACTGAGCATTTGTTGTACTTATTAGACCGATTTTCTTTCTTGTTTTAGCGTCCCACAAGGGGAGGTTTTGTCGCGCCCGTGTCGTCTGTCCGTTCGAGTGGCGGTCCGTCACGCTGTCTGTCTGTTTGTCTGTAGCGTTGGCCGCACTTCAAAGCTCTTTAGACGATTGGGTTACAGCACTTCCTCTGCGCAGGGTGGGCGTTCGAGACGAGTGATGGTTTTTCGCAGCTGAGTCACACACTGCGCCCCTCCTTCAGCTCCAAACCGTGTCGCTCCGAATCCCAGACATTACTCGTCAGATCTAATATTTTTATGCTTGTTTTGCCGACTGAAATCCCCAGGTTTCATCAGACTGAGTGGGAGAGGAACTGGAGTTGCATCACGTTCAATTATAGGCTCAGTGCACATTACAGACAGTGCACTTTTGTCTGGATAATTTAGGACCTCAGGATTTTCTCATTAATGGACACATATTAATATTCTGTTTATCAGCTCCTTTTTTAAATGTGCAGAGGTCATGTGTACTTGTTTTCTGCGTGTGGTGTGACTCACGTCGTGGCTCCCGGGGCCCGTCCACTGTGATCTTGATGGCCCTCTGGTAGGTGGCCACCTGCGGAGGGTTGGTGAACACGGTGATGGTCAGAGTGAAGCTCTTCCCTGCAGAAAACAACACAGAAAACTATACATGAATGCTGCTTCCTCTTCCTAAACCACAAAAGCACTGGCATCATCATCTTCTAATGAGTCATGAATGAGAAGGTATGGCGTATATCAGAGGTGTCAAACTCAAAGTGGTAGTCAATAATAATCCTTCCAGGGGCCAAAGATGGAGATTAAATTTTGAGAGATTGTATCCTGAACAGGTTTTAATTGGATTTGAACAGATTTTAGTCAGATTTGGACAGGTTTTAGTTGGATTTGAACTGATTTTAGTTGGATTTGAATAGGATTTTGGTGGATTTGAACAGGATTTAGACAGATTTGAACAGGTTTTAGTCATATTTGGACAGGATTTAGTTGGATTTAAACAGGTTGTAATAGGTAGTGGTAGTTTAATCTTTGTAGCAAAAATCAAAACCATCTAAAACCTGTTCAGATCTATCTAAAACCTGTTTGAATTTAGCCTAGTGCCAAAAATGTAAACTACTAAATGTATTGAAGGGCCACATAAAACAGTGCAAAGGGCCGCATTTGGCCCCCGGGCCTTGAGTTTGACATGTGTGGCGTATATGAATAATACAGGGATAAAACACAATAAGAGAAGAGCGTTTAGTCAGGCCATTGCATAAATAGTAATAAAAAGTAGAAAAATGACAACATAAGAGTTTCACAATAATCCATCAGTGTCCACATCAAGATTTCATACTGTGTCACCATTTAGTCAACGTTTGCTTTGGTTACATCTTCCTGGAGTTATGTCTTCTCTGCCTTTTTCTTCTTCTGTTGCCGTGGTTACTCTGGTCTAAAACTGCCCCATCTGACTGACACTTCCTGATGTATTTAATATAACTATGAACAGCCAGCCATTTTTTTTTAAGGCTCAGTATTGTCCACAAATAGCTCTCGTGAGATACCTGTGTGAGCTGATGGTCTTACAATCACTCAACACGAGCAGGCTGCCACCGTGGGTCATGTGACCCAGAGGGGCATCATGTGACCACCAACATGGCGCCAGGTGTTAGTCTCACTTCCTTTTGTTTGCTTCCTCTCACTGTCGACGTATAATGTTCAAAAAATTGTGTCTATCAAACTCAACTGCTTTTTTCAGTTCTCGATCATAACAAACCTAACGTAGGATGGAAAAGTTTAATTTGAATCCCATCTGGTGCTGGTTTAGCCTTGGTTTAAATCCTGGCTTTCAGCAGCAGCAGTGTGTTTACAGAGCGAGGCCTTCCAGTAAGAGATGAGTGTGATAGGCCCAGAGCTGGTGTTATGTCTGAGGACTATCTCTGATCAGGTCTTCGTTGGTCTAAGATGGATCCTGTCTGGACTTGTAGTTTACACACTCCCGCTGTCGGACGATGTGTTGAACATAAAACAACAGTGCGTTTGTAGAGCGGAGATCACCCTCGCTGATATTCAAAGAGAAAAATGGTGTCTTGTTCTAAAAGAGGAACTCAGACTGATGTAAACAGTGATATGTGAGATTATTGTGGCAGGCTTTTCTGCTTTTGAAAACAGGACGGTATTAAAAAACAAGGCCAGACTTATTAATAATATAATAATACAAACTCTATCATGACTAAAGTCTGGACTAAACCAGGATTAAACCAAGATTAAAGCCAGGATTAAAACAAGGGCAGAAATAAACTCTGCTCTAAATGCAGTGAAACTAAAACCTGTTCAAATCCAACTAAAATCTGTACTTATCCAAATAAAACCTGTTGAAAAGCACGTAAAACCTGTTCAAATTCAACTAAAACCTGTTGAAAACTAGCTAAAACCTGTTCAAATTCAACTAAAACTTGTTGAAAACTAGCTAAAACCTGTTCAACTCTAACTAAAACCTGTACTTATTCGAATAAAACCTGTACAAAAGCACCTAAAACTTGTTGAAAACTAACTAAATCCTGTACAAATCCAACTAAAGGCTGTTCAAATTAAACGTTAAACTATTCAGATCCAACTAAAACCTGTTTGAAACCAGCTAAAACCTGTTCAAATTCAACTAAAACTTGTTGAAAACTAGCTAAAACCTGTACAAATCTAACTAAAATCTGTACTTATTCGAATAAAACCTGTACAAATCCAACTAAAGGCTGTTCAAATTAAACGTTAAACTATTCAGATCCAACTAAAACCTGTTTGAAACCAGCTAAAACCTGCTAAAAATCTGTCTAGATTTACTGTTCGAAACCTCTTCAAAACAAAACCTGTTTCAATTCACTATGAACATAAATCATATTCTACCTAAACCTAAACAAGGACAAATTAAGACTCAATTAAACCAGGATTAAACCAAAGCTTAAATACTGAGCCAGGACTAAACTAAACCAAGACTAACCCAAAAGTAAAATCACAAGGACTAAAGCTAAGACTGAGTGGTGTTAATACAAAAAAACTCACACCACAGCAATAAAACCCCTCAAATAGACAGTGATTAAAGTTTGTCCAAAAGCAGAAGCCTGACTAACACTGAGTAACTTTAAAAACATCTCTCTCCCTCCCTCCTGTCTCCTCTCCTCTCTCCTCAGAAACCACTGGTCTGACCACTAAACCACTCGCTGGTGAAGAGACCACAGCCAAACCACTTTTTGACACTTTAATACTTCTGTGAGAGTTGGTTAATGCGTCTGCTTAAAGAGCTGTCATTAAATACAACAGGGCTGCCTCGACCAAATAGATTCAAGAACACACAGAAAGGGTCTTAGAGGAACCAGAACAAAAAAAAAAAAAACTCATTCAGACTACACCAAAAGTAAGTTCTGGACAAAATCTACCAAAAACTGTTCTAATCCATCTAAGACATGTTTAAAACCAACTAAAACCTGTTTAAAACCAACTAAAACATATTCAGATATGACTATGATGTGTTCAAATCCAATAAAGACCTCTTCAAGTCAAACTAAAACCTGTTCGAAACCATTTAAAATCAACAAGATCCAACTGAGACCCATTCAGATCCACCTAAACCTGTTCACGTTACACTAAAACATGTTCAAATCCAACTAAACCTGTTCAAATCTGTCCAAGACCTGTTCAAACTATGGAAAGTACAGTCCAAATCCACCTAAACTTGTTCAAATCTCACCCAAAGTCTGTTCAAATCAATGTCAGATCTGTTCAAATCAATCTTAATATGAAGCTCCATCAAAAACCTGTTCTAAAACATTAAAGACATGATCTAATCCATCTAAAACCTGTTCAAATCAACAGGGTTTTGGACAGTTACAGAGCATTTCCATGAGCAGCTCGAGTTAAAGCGTTAAAGCCTGGTTAATGTGTGCGGCCCTTGTGTAAACAGGCCGCTGTTTTAAATAGATAAGTCGGACATTTGCCTGCGTCTGCTCTGGAGTAACCGAGCTGCTGCGAGTCCGTTAAACGTCACAGATCAGTGAATGGTGGTGCTACGAGGAAGTGAGGACTCAGTGCTGTTTTTATTCATGAGGACTTCCCCAATTTATCCAAACTGCAGCCACTTTTCAACAAGCTTCAGGTTGATCGTGCTGTAAACATGGTCAAAATAAAGTAAAACCTCAGAAAACTCTTTAAATCAAACTAAAAATGGTTCAATCTCATCTAAAGCAGTTCAAATACAGCTTCAGACTGCTCCAATACAACTAAAACATATTTGATTAGAACCTAACTCTAGGCAAATCCAACTTAAACTATTTAATTCCTTCTTAAACCTCTTCAAATCCAACTCAAACCTGTTGAAATCCATTTAAAACCTGCTCAAATCTACCTACAAGCTGCAAAATCCTTTTAAAACCTGATCAAATCTACCTATAAACTGCAAAAATCCTTTTAAAACCTGCTCAAATCTACCTACAAGCTACAAAAATCCTTTTAAAACCTGATCAAATCTACCTACAAGCTGCAAAAATCCTTTTAAAACCTGATCAAATCTACCTACAAGCTACAAAAATCCTTTTAAAACCTGATCAAATCTACCTACAAGCTGCAAAAATCCTTTTAAAACCTGATCAAATCTACCTACAAGCTACAAAAATCCTTTTAAAACCTGCTCAAATCTACTTACAAGCTACAAAAATCCTTTTAAAACCTGATCAAATCTACCTACAAGCTGCAAAATCCTTTTAAAACCTGATCAAATCTACCTACAAGCTGCAAAAATCCTTTTAAAACCTGATCAAATCTACCTAAAATCTGCAAAATCCTTTTAAAACCTGATCAAATCTACCTACAAGCTGCAAAATCCTTTTAAAACCTGATCAAATCTACCTAAAATCTGCAAAATCCTTTTAAAACCTGATCAACTTTGGCGTATATATAACAACCTTCTCGGATAAAAACCCTTTTATTAGTGAATATTCTGTACCTCTCCCACTGCGTCCCACGAATCGCAGATCGTTGAACCGGGCCACTTGGCTTTTAATGGCCGCCGTTGCGTTTCGGAGCTCGGCCGAGAAGTTCTCGTCATTTCCCGCCATCACTGTGACCAGCGTGCCGTCGGGAATGTCTCCCAGAGCTATCACCTAAGAACAGACATCACACTTTAGGTCTTTTTAAATCTTTGTCATCAGTCTATATGAAAAAGGTGCATCATTTTGTTTGATTTCGTAAAGTGGCTGTGTGTAATGTAACGTATATGAATGTGTGTAGTGTAAGTGTGAGTTATGAGTGAGATGCAGCGACGTCCGTAATGCTTCATAATGCACTGACGCTCACTATCGGCGGTGGCTAATGCAGAAAACTCAATAAATCAATCAGTTCTGCGGCTAAAAGCTGCTTCTCCACAAATGCATTTGGTCTCAAAGTGCAGGAAAACTGTCCAGCGCCGCATCGAGCAATAAACAAATCAACACATCCCACTCACAGTTAAATGTATTCACTATTTTGACAATAAGAATGGTGACGTTGACCAAAATCCTGTTCAAATTAAATCTGGGACATGTTTAATCCAACTAAAACCGGGTCAGATCCATCCACAACATGTTCAAATCCATCTTGTTCAGTATATTGATTTGATGTACCTTAAAAGCGATGGGCAGCGTCTTGTTACACCTCCAGTGCGTCGGCAAAACAGAGCAGAGGAAGTTGGGGCTGTCAGTCTTCACCAGCTCTCCCGAATGGTCCGAGATCACCTGTGAAGAAAACGGTTTTGATTCCAAAGCCACTCATAAAAACAATACATGTATTTAACGATGTTGTTTTTATATGTGACATGTAAAGGCCGCTGCAGCTGACTGAATTTAAAGTCTAGTTTAGCTGGTAATAAACTGGAAATAATCTTTTATTGCAGCACGGATATACCTCCAGCGTCCCACACTGCTGCTCACAAGGACTGACTCACTTCTTTATTCTAAATATATGTCACGTAGAAACTAATGTCACTCTCTTTCAGCTTTAAAAAAAACCTCTGCTGTTAGAACAAAGCATGACAAATACATGACAAATACTCAGATGCAGCATAAGGCAATAATGATGCAACAATAATGGTTCGATGTCAGAGAACAGGACCAACAAAACCAAATAAAAGTGTGTTTAATTCCAAGACAAGACCTTTAAAAAGCACTTTAAGACTGACCCCAAGACCACGACTGATCCTAAGAACTACAACACAATCTATGATAACTTTTAAGATCAATTTCTGTCTTTATTTGTTTGTTTTTCAGCCACTTTAACTTCTCCGCTGTGTTCCACATTAAGTCTCACGTTGAACGAATTAAAAACAATGTATTTTAGAACAGAATATTCTAGTCAGACCGTGATATAAAGTAAAAACAGCGTCCCGTCTGACCTGCAGCACTCCTCGTCCGGCCATAGTGTACTTGGAGACCTGAGCGTTCCCTCCTCCGGGCTCCTGGGCTCCGAGAGGCAGCGCTTCGGCCATCTTCCCCCCGGAGGACAGCGTGGTGGACGGGGGAGTGTAGCGCCGCCCGGGGGCTGGGTCTGACCACAAACGAACAGCATGAAATAAGACAAAAATGAGCCTGAATTCTTTCACAAACATAAGACAAAAGAGATTGCGACATGTATGAGCGCTCAATGACACACGGTACACTCACAGTCAGTCAAATACCAACATGAGAAGTCACCATCAAACTATAGTCCTCACTTCAGTCCATCCCTCCTATTTTACCGCGATAAAAACACTCTTTATAAGAATTAAATGGCATATCTCATTACTTTCAGTTCACTCATTTTATATGGACACTGTCTGCAGCCATCACTGACTCATGGTAAAAAGTCAACAGCACAAAAGGACAGTATTTTAGTCAAGTTTAGTTCTGTTTTTTAAATGTCAAAATAATTGTGTCCTTGCTGTTTTTTGATTTAGCTTAAAAGAAACATGTCAAAGTCCAGCACTTCTTTATCCAACCAATAAAACAAAGCTACATTTTCTAGTCCAAAGACCGAGCAAAAATATAAAATACAAGCAAACAACGCCAGAAAGGAAATAAGGAAAGTGTATTTTAGATAATTATCCTAAGTACAAGTTGGATGAGTGTCTAGAGCCAGGCCTGTACGTGCATTATGGGAGATATGTTGGTCTTTAGAGGTGGTTACAGGTAAATAAACGATATGGGACAGAGGAGTTTGATGATGTTGCTTCAAGAAGCTGCGGATCAAATTAAAATGTGCAAAAAAGTGCAACAGTATTTCATTCTGGTCGGATAAAACTGTTCATAAAAGGTGAAATAAATGAAAAAATTGATTTAATATTTGTAAATCGTCTCTTCCGTATTCGATATCAGCAAGTACTCATTTAAATATGATATGTTGAGGCAAAAAGTGGCATCAGGACGTCCCTAAATCTTATTACCATGACCATATGAGTTTGTTCCGGGAGTTACTGAAAAGACAAATGTGATGTAGAGCAATATAAGACTATATTTTAATCCTTTTGTGTTGTGGAGTGTTGTTGTTATATCAATCAAACCCTTAAATGCAAGTGTTTTATATGTATGTCTATATAAAAGAGATTGTGAATGCACTTGTGAGGCTCAAAAAATAAAAATAGCTACTGTTTTAGGATTAACAAATAATCAAATCTTATGTGAAATAAACACAACACCACTACAATCCATAAAAAACAAATGTCTCAGGATTATCGCTCCATTTGGATTATAATTCCTGCATGTTTTATGTTCATTTCTACATATTTTCTTTACATGTGTTTTCGTATCAGATTTGAAAACCTCTTCTACAAATGTACTCTCCAACTTAAAGTGACTTATCATTATCTTTTTAAAAGGCTGTGGTAAAGTGTTGAGAATTTGCATGTGGCCAAAACACTCAAACAATGGCTCTGTTTTGTTCAAATGAAAGTGTACTGTCCAAATGCCATTCCATAATCCCATAATTAAAGACCGCGTTTAAATCTAAAGCTGATTTGGTGTTAAATATGGAGTAGAGTATGTCATAAAGCGATTGGGTGACGCCGGGTGAGAGTTTTCCTGTCGGCGCCGTCCGTTCTGTCAGTGAGCCAAGCCGCAATTGAAGCCACATGCCTCACAGTGGTTTTGGGGAAGTTTTTTGGGTTTGAAAACCCTCCCACTTCACGATGAAATGGGCCCAAGCACAGAAACCGCAGAAGGAGGAAGTGGAGCCTAACGCCAAGTCCTCAGCCTTAAACCATGTTACAACACTTCAATATATGTAACAATATCCAAAATATCCAGAACTTCTTCTTCTCCGTCTTGTCCTGGAGAGATCTGGGTCTCCTTTTGCTTTACTCTTTGACATTTTCTCAACTTTTTCCTTACTCCACTCTTTTCACACCACAATATCCCAATTATAAAATGGTATTGGGAATAATTTGGCATTTTAAAATAGTCAGAAAGCATTTGTTTTCTGCTTACAGTCCAAAAACTGATGATTTCATTTTCAGGCAAAAGAGCCCAAGGTGATGGCAAGACACACATTCAGCTCAAATATTTTTGTCTAATAATACACAGATATAATATTCATAATCTATGGAAGAATATGATAAAAAATTAAGCTAAAAACTACTATATATATATACTCCATCATAGGAAATAGTGTCCAGAGAGAAAAAAAGCTTTGAAAGTGTAGCATATTTATTATGAAGACGTGCCAAAATGCATTATAACTAATATTTAATTAATCATTAGACATTATCAACATTAACACAGTCTGATACATAGCTACGATTTTAAATTCTTGAGGAGGCCATTTAAAACAGTGAATAATTTAATTATTTTGTATAACTAAATATATGGACTGATATAATTAAAAAAATATATTATTATACGTTTTTTTCTGCTTAAAACACTTTAAATCAAACCCAAATCCATCAAAGTGTAAAGCAGTTATTTATATGTGGCTTGTGCATAAAGTTGGAGCACTGCCCCGTGCGTAAAAGCTCATTTCTGCGTCTTATTTAGAAAAGGCTGCCCTTGTACATTTGACTGCCTTACGCTTCGATCTTGTTTTAAAACTGATTTTGACAGAGGTGAAGGAAATGAAAGTAATTACGCTGAACAATAGAGGAAATAGTAATATTTTGTACCGTATTTCGCGTCCCACAGAAACACCATTTGTGCGTCACGCTGCGTCCTCCGCGTAAAGCTCCGTTTCTCGTTGTTTAACAGTCACACACTCGGTTCCTTTATCGAAACAAAAGACTGTCACGTCGTTGTCGTTATATGTCCATGAATATCACTCAATAAGAACGATGCAAATCACTCCACCGTTGACTTTTACGCTGCACAAAATGATCCTCGAGCTGCCGCTGTTTAGTTTCCACGCACGTCCCAAGAAAAGCTCACAGAAAACAACTCGAAAACCGGAGAAAAGCGCGTTAAAATGACTTAAAATCGACTTCCATGTCCCGATAGAAGCGTATATTTGAGAAAGCTACAGCGGTGGTCGCTCCAGTGTCTCGTTTCTATTGAGAGTCGAAACGCCGTGTGACAGAGACAGCCTTTTACCGGCACTGTTTTGCATTTATATGTCACCCAGGCTCTTATCCAATCAGAGAGCTCCCCGCTGAGTGACAGAAACAGGGGAGGGACCAATCAGAGGCAGGTCCGTGTGAGAAGAGGCGGGGTTTAGAGAAGAATTGGAGAAAGACGCTGCAAACTGTTTTTAAATGGAACCAGTGAAAGATTATATTGGATTTTTTTAGTTGTTTATTTTTGTGAGTTTTAGATTTATAAATGTAGTTCTTTTATGACTTAACTCGACCTGAAGCTTTGCAGGTTTGGACTAAAGAACATGTTAAATCTAGATTCATAAAGTATTTAGATCATGGGAGGATTTAAATAGAGTTTTCAGGTGCATTTTACTAAAAGAGGGGGATATTTGCACAAAAGGAGGTGCCATATTAAAGTGGAAATGATAGCTGATTAAAAACGAACTCCTTGGTCCTAGTTTGAGGTTTGACCGATAGGGGGCAGTAGGGAACTGATTCATGGCTCCTTAATAGAGGGAAGATGCTGTATATAAATCCATTAAACACAAGGGCACGTGTTTAATTTGGATTTTGGAGGGGAATATTGACACATGGCATGTTTTATTTAATAATGTCAAATGTTAAAATTAATCCTAGACACGACAGAAAGACAAACGGAGAGGCAGATTTTGACGTTACAAGAGCGACTTCAGTTTTTTAACATCTTAGTCTTGACATTACACATGCTTTTGTCTCCATAGAATATATTTCATTTGTATTATTATTGTATATTTAGTCTTTTATGTTTTTTATGTGATCATTGGTGAAAACTGGGGTTGAAAATATAAACAAAAAAAAGAAACACTAAATCCGGAGAGTTTGTATGTATATTGCAAAGGATTTTTCTTGTTTTCCTTGTAAAACCAGATTGTAAACTGTTAGTTTAAGCCCAGATAGAGCAGCTAAAAGAACTGACAAAAAGGTCATTAGCTGTAATTATCATCTCAGACCAACAACACAATAAACACATTCACAGCGAGGCTTGGAAAATGTTTGGCATTGCCTCTTTTTGACTGTCTCTACTTTTTCTTCACACTTTATCACTATTTTAATTCTACACAATAAGTTAAGGTCTCTCATTTGCCATTCATAAACCATTTTTCAACCAAAATCTAATTATTTTGACACTTAGTCATGTTTTTTCAAGCCTTTCTTTATCAAATGAACAAGAGCAATCTCAAATGTGCTTCTGAAAAAAATAAAGGCAACTGCATTTCAAACCGTTTGGAAGATACGTTTTTTAAAGTATGAGGAAAAGCTAAAATAAATAGAAAAATGGATTTCCTAAACTCATGTTAAATAATTTCAATGATGAGGGAAATGTCTGAATGAGATGCAAAGGGATGTGGAGGAAAAACTGGCTGGAGTTGGATTTCGCTCGAGCAGCTTTTCACTCAGCGGCTCGTAACCTGAGCCGCTCACTGTCATACAATCGATAATCAATACTGCTCACAATCAGTAATCAATAATATCGACCAGATGTGATTGGTCGAATGCTTTTTGAACACACAAACCCAATGTAAATATGCCTCAAATGAAGATAAAACAGTTTTAGGGTGACGCTCTTTGCATTCTTATTGAATTTGGAAACAGATAATGAAGCCATAAAGGCTGCTGTGCTTTTCTTACAAAACTATAGAATTAAATATGATGTAATATTTTGTAATAAAACAATATGTCACTGTTACTATGTGGAAAATGATCAATAAAAAGGTCTTAGTGCCTCCAAAATGTGTCAATTTAATATGTATAATTTAATCAAATAATAATTGCTAATACAGGTCAAAACAGCAGCCTTAAAATGTTTGCACTTCAAATTAAATCTAAAACTTCCAAACCTTGCCCTGCTGTAAAAACACAGAGGGTAATAAATACAGCAGCCATTTACTGCAATATATACATTATAAAAAATCAGCTCTTGTAGAAAGAGAGGAGCCATTAATAATAATAATGATAAGCAATAATTGAAAACAGTTTGGTGAATTTTCCTTGATGCTCATAAACTCTTCTGGTTAAACATGCAATACAGGATTATATTTGGAGCACTTCAAAATAAAACAATAGTAAATGACTGAATGACATTCAATACTAATAATAATACTAATCATGTTGAAATATATTTGTTGGTGTCATAAATCGTGCCAAAATCTCTACATATGTTTTATACACACTGCATTTACACTCACACAAAGAAGGAGCCTTTTTTAAACCACGTAAACATTACTGAAAATTCATCCAATTTAATTAAAAGTGGAGTTACAAAATCCAATAATGTGAAAAATTAAGAAACAAAAGGACAAAAACTGACACATCCTTAAGTTTTTAAAGTACACCCAAATGCCAACTCTGAAAACCACTGAGTGTGTCATGACCTGGATGAGTGAGAACCTACCAAAGAGTGAGTTTCCAGCGCGGCCTTTCCTCATCAAATACATGGCCCAGGACAGGGGCCCGGAGCTGGAAAACGGCCCGGGATTCATGCCTCGATCCTGAGAAACAATCTGGACCAGGCCCGAGGTCAAACGTCCCAACCACGACAGCCCCTTCGCTTTAGTCCAAATCCAAAAGACGAGCCCGGTCCACGGTTTTCGAAGGGCTTTTATACCCCCTCCTCTCCCCGACTCACCCCCAAGTATTAATAAAAGCGTCTAAAGTGTGAGTGAGCCAGTCAAGCTGAATTCATGGGCCCCGGCTCCGGAGCGTAGCCCTGGGGGACGCACTCACTCTGCCCTCAGGCTCTTTGACAACTTTAGCTCAAAAATCATTTTCTAGTCCTCCGTCCATCGACTGCTTCTCGCCGAGAGGAAGTTAGGTCCACGACGTTGAAGCCCGAGATGGAATAATGTGCAGAAAGTGTTGAATATAAACAACACTGGTTTTGTGAATAAGCAGTTATCAGCAATTTGGAGTTTACTGCAAAAAAGTAAGTATTGTTTTTGGACATATTCTTGAGAAATGATCAATCACACGACTAGTTTCAAATGCATTTATCCTGAAGGTTAGAATGTTTAGTTTAAGCTATTTTGTCCAAAATTAAGTGATGTGAAAATGCAAAACAAAATTATAAAAATCCAAAACAATATGGCTGTCCTTCTCCTTCAGCAGTGCTCAGTCTATTATCTCTGAGCAACTATAAGAACACGAAATAATGACACTTTCTCTTGGTTCTATGGGGTTTTAAACGTCTATTTTGATTTAATTATGCACTATCTACTAATGTAGGCCTATACTTTTATATTTTACACACTACACTTTAAAAGAAGAAGTCCGTTTCTTGTCCCTAAACTCAGTGCCTCCATCGATCCCTCTCTCCTATTGGATACATATGTGTGTGTGTTGAGTATTGATCTCCAGCCTGTGTCCCTGGCCCCGAGGGTGGCCCCTGCCCGAGGGTGGCCCACGCCCCGGGGACAGCAAGGACAGACAGCCGCTGGCACACAACCTGCTCTGGGACAGTCTGTTAGTTTGTTTTTTTTCCTTTTCTCTGCAGGTGACTTTACTTCGGTCAAGTCCAATCTGGTTTATAAACTCAGCAGAGCATTTGGGAAACTGCAGTGGCCCCTATTAAACAGATTTAAATGATACAAAAGGCCTACAGATCTTTATATAAGAATAATCTTCGTCGTCTCTGTTGTGTTGGCTGCAGTCGAACCACATTTGGCTAACCGTGGCCACACCGCGCTGGCTGTGTGACACTGACGACACTCGTCACGACCACAGCGGCTCACCAGAACCCAGCGACCGATGTCACAAAGTGGAAACACACTGTACAAAGGGAGGTGAACGGGGAGCGACACTCTGGAAGTCAATGGGAGGTTTGTGGTGAAAGGAGCTGTGGGCTGAGCTCTGTCCACTGTGGCTCTGCTCTCAGCGGTCAGCTCCACGGCTCGTCCCGGAAATGGAAAAGATATACTCAAGTTGAAATAAAAGGGAGTAATCTAAAGTGGAAGTGAAGTATATCTTTAATACAAGGGCCCATTTTTGAAGTACAGTGATTAGAAAAAATGCCATAATAAAACAAAATGAGGCCTAAAAGTCAGTCTTAAAAAGAACAAACTGACTAATTTTGGGCCCTCTGATCTAAATGAGCAGGTTGGGTGCCCTTGCGCTGCACCGTCCGCCCTGCTGCCTGTGTCATTGGGCGGCGCTGCTAACTGATATGTCAGAAAATCAATTAATTACTTTTAAGCGGCAGTTAACTGCATCCGCACAATACACCTCATGAATTATAGAGCAGCTGTGCGCGGCTGCCGTTAACTAGAGACAATCGCTAACTCTCCGCCGCGCGCCATCGATGAGACCAGCTCCGATACAAATCTACAGAAGTGTCCGTGCCACTCACCCGGGTCTCTGCAACTCCACAGACCAATGATAAACATAATAAACCAACAATTGTGGTGTGTAGTCTTAATACAGGAGAAAAGATTTGAGATTATAGTCAAGTGAAAGTTTGTTCAGGTTGTTCTTGGTCAGACTTTGACGAAATCACTAAATATTGGACAATAGAACATCAGAGACTCCTAAAAACTATATTTTATACAACTGTTAAAATAGAAACAATACTGTAAAAAAATTACACTTCTACAGGTGGCTTAATGTGAAACTGTTTTGTGCAACAGGCCCATTTCTGTTCTCCATTTTTTCCAAGTTTTTCCTTCCTTAATTCCATTTAATCATAGAACTATAGAAGGAAAATGCAAAGGATATTTGTTTTAGGTAACACTTTGTTGGGGTTTAAATGTGCCTTTTTTATGACACTGTGGGTGCACTCACACTGGCCACCTACACAGTGTCTACAGTAAGTCACCTTTGACTAGTGTGAGCTCACCCTAAAGCAGCCACTTTACTTTAAAATACAGTAATTATCTTTAAGATATTTGGTGCTTTTTGCTGTAAAACTCCCTGTCACTAAAGGTCAGAGGTTATCAAAGCCAATGTGTGAAAAAATACATGTCTTGGTTGCTATTACTGCTTAAAAAAACAAAAACAACTGCTTTACTCAAGAGAAAAAATCAATTATTACTACATGATTACATCTGGAACACGTTCAACATCCTCATAATTTCTTAGTCATAAATATTGTTGTTTGTAAAATGCGCTCCATAAATAAAGTTTATTTATCAAACTTATGGAACCTGCTACAGTTGTTGATCTTCTTATTTAAATCATCCTCAAACAAACTTTTAATGCCCCAAAACAGGATTCTTTGTGCGTTCTGAATAATTCACCTGGCCGGCGATGAGAGAGCATTGATTTTCTGACACAAGAAATGACAGGCCACGAGACAGCAGCGCCTACTCAATCATGCACACGGTCAAAGTTAGTTAAATGTTCATTCTTTGAGCGAGAACCGGGACGAGGCGGAGGACGGACAGACGGACGGAGAACGGGAGGGAGCGATGGAGACGAGAGGCAATGGCCCGGGGCAGCGTTTAGTGCAGTTTGAATGGATAAGCAGATCCAACCGAGCGGAAAGACAGCGCCTCACGGTTGACGTTTGGGTTCGGTCTGAGATAGAGATCTGACAAACCATTTCAAAACATTAATTGGCGTGACCTTGATAATTATTTTTTAAGGATGGAAAAAATAAACAGGTCACCAAACAAAATATGCCATTGCTGTCTGTACTTTAATTAAGCTTTCAGAGGAAAAAAGTCCCTAAATAGTCTCTGTTTGCCGAGGTCACAAGGTTTAAGCGATGGAGCAGATGCAAAAAAGCAGCATTAGTGTCCCATTTATGCTCAGTGACTGACAGCAAAAAGGTAAGCCACAACCACCACTAAGAAACTCCACTCGAGCCTTAGACAGGTTTAAATATTTGTCCACATAAGTCTTGTAGTGTCTTGTAGCCAGTGTTGTGGACGAGTATCAGTTTTGAGTCAAAGTCACCAAAGACTAATCTGAGTCAAGTCATTTTTACTTCGAGAACAAGTCAGAGTCACTAAAGAAGGGTCAGAGTCGAGACTAAGTCCGAATCAAGTTATTTTTCAGATAATGTTGATTGCAAAACTGGGATTTTTTTATAGTGTTTGGTCAACTTCAAAAGAAAAAAAAAGGAAAAAGGGGTTCTTTATTTTTGACGAAGAATTGTAAATACTTTAATTTATTAAAGAAACATGGCAGCTTGTACAAACAATATTGTAAAGTCACTGGTAAATACACTCAGCTGATGATCCCTCTAATGTTTTTCAGTATACATTAAGGTTACTTTGGCACACATAAGGGACAACTAAATGGGTTATGGACTTGGCAGAGTCACAAGGCAACAGTTTTTTATGGAGTGGCACAAAAATCAATTAATGTCTGCCCTGGCCTTGATGTCAACTATAGTTAACCATTCTCACCCTCAGGCTCTGTCTTCAGGCTTGGAGCTGTGTAAAGGGAGTTTGCATGCTAAGTAACCAGAAAATTTACACAAGAAAGGCTCATCCTAGTGGAAAGATCCTCATCCAATCATCTGCTCCGAGCCCAACCACACGAGGACGCGCCAAAGTCCCAAACGAGCCAATGAATAAATCAGGAGGCCTAGTCGCCGGGCGGAATTTACAAAAGACAAACGAAGGGCGCTAATGGCATCAGGACGACATCTGCATTCGGATGTCAACCACAAAGTGGCGACAAATGGGGAGAAAAACGGGTGAAGGCGCTTTTTGCATGAATTTGTTGTTAACCACAGGACTGAAGGGACCGTCATGGCCGCTGTGCACATTAACGACTTTAAAGGAAACTCGTGGACTTCATCGATCGGGAGATGGCACTTCGCTGTTGGCGGTTTCTCGCTCGAGGTCGGTGCAGTTCGGAAACTTCGGGCGAGGTTAGCGTCAGGGAGCTGGTGTAGCGAGACAAAAGTGACTCAAATAACAGCACGGAAGAGTTTCTCGGGCAAACTTTTCAATATAAAAGTAATACAAAATGACCCGGCAGTGAATGTTGGATAACTAACCAAATTAAAGTAAACACAAGTGCCTTACCCTTGAATTTCAGCATTAATGGGTTTGTACTGGGAGCTCTGTGGTAACATTTACCCAAGTCAAGAGCACACGAACCAAGAGCAGGTCATGACTGCGATCAAGAAAAGACCAGGACTTTTATGTCATGCCTCTCTGAGTTTTAACAGATTGGGTTGGTACAGTTTGGTATAAGTAACCTCAGAAAGGGCTCACACTTTCACTACACTGTGTGCTACATAAACACTGACGCCACGCAAAAGTGTAGATTGGAAGGGACATACATATATAGGCTGTGGGTTTATACAGATTGTGCAGTTCTGTGTTTATGTGTCAAACTTTTCATAATCGTACCACATTGTTGGATTAAGATGGCCTCAAGCTGTCTTACTATCTCCAATTCTTCTATTTATGTTCCCTTTACTGATACTTTCTGACACAAACTGCACACTTGTGATATATTTGCAGATGTGCTATAGTTCACACCCCGCTCTCTTCTGTCACTTTATCGTCTGTTTTCTTGTCGTTTGCTCCACACTCTTCCTTCCTGTGCTTCGGCTGCTAAAATAACGATTTCCGCTTCGACTCGAGAAAAAAACTGCCATCTCTTTGCCAGTATCTCTTTGTTTCTTGTGGTTATTTTTTGTAAAACTCGGTCTGTGGCTTTACTTTGTGCGGCTTACCAACTCTCAAATCAGTTCTGAAGTCGGCATTTGGACTCTAACACTCATTATAAAAACATATGTGACTGATTTGAATGAATGAAGAGGCTGTTCTTGTGAATGTGAGGCTTGTGTTCGTAACAGACGTTGGCCAACGCTCGTCCTCGTGCTTCCTGCTGCTGTCACACTCAGTCGTTCAGTGTTAATCCTTCCTGACATGACATTACCCAATCGGACAGAGGTTATCAGCTTTTTCCCTCACTCAAAACATGATCCTTTTCAACCTTTATTCAAATTACGACTATGTTCAAACCTCATTAAGTGGAATACTATCATTTCTACAACAACACATGCCAAATGCAAAAGGTAATTTAATCCAGCTAAAGCTCAATTTGCATTTTCCACTAAAGCAAGTTGCTTTGACTGCATTTTAATATGAATAACTCAATCTTTGAAATTGAATATCTGTGTCTAAATGTTTTGTGGAACGAAAAGACCCACAATTACAGTAAATGCAGCCCAAGTTGTCCCCTACCAACATGAAGATCCCTGAGTGAATTCATGACTGTTTTTATAGGAACTGTTCAAAATGGAGGCCGAATAGATGATATGTTTTAAATAAAATTCGGAAAAAAAGAAAATCTATTCATGATTTAAAGCGGTAGAGCAACTAAACTAAAAAACTAACATTTTCTTGAACTGGTTCTTTGCATTTCAATTAGACTCAATAAAACGTTTAATCTTACTGTAATACTTTTTAATAAATTCATGTCCCCAGAGGCTATCATTACACATTTATAGCTCTCAATACATTTTATAAACAGAGCATGTATTTGTAACCCTCATATTTAGCTATCAGCTCATATTTAGACCAGTCCTTCCTAAATCCTATGTCTGTCTACGGCTGCAATAGGTATCAGCTGTAGAAATCAACACTTATGTCTTTCAAAAATATATATTAATAACAACATCCACTCACTGACAGTTTTCACCTGCTCCACTGTTGTTTGAGCACTTGAACTCAGCACTCAAAGCCTATTTAAGAAGTTCTCTCTTCTGATTGGATAAAAGGAGGCAGGATACCAGAATTTCTGTTTGTTGTAAAGCAGAGGCACCCGGACAGCCATTTTATTGACTCAAAACAGCTATTTAACTTTCATTTTATCACAAAAAAGTCACTTACTCGTCCTTTAAATCATTCTATTATGGTCATGTTGAAGCAAGAATAGCGACATCATGTGAAATATTAAGAAACTCAGCACCTTAGGTCATTTTTTTTCCCAAAGCACAAGTATGATTCAAACTTTTTGACATATTTATTAGTCATGAAGGTGTGAACTTTCATATTTAAGTGTTGTTCTGTTGGAGCTGAAGTGGTTGGGAGCATAGCGTCCGTCTGAATCAGCGTACAGCAGCCCGGCTCAGTTTCCTTTAGCAGAGCGTGCCTCGGTCCTGATAACACTCTGCTTCAGTAAAAGAAACGGCAGGTGCACGCTTCAGATAAACGCAATCTGCCCCAACGACGTCTCAGAGCAACCAGACACAACGGGCCCAGACGGGACGGGACGCGTAAATCCAACGGACCGCTGACAGAAACGAGAACAACAAGCCTGACGTTTGGAGCAAGTGATGGAGGGGTCAAACAATGTGAGGGAAAGAAAAAGTGATGGGAACGAGGCATAAACACTTAAAAATGAAGATATATGGAGCGGGAAACAAGGGAGAGATGAAGTGAGGAGAGAGGAAAGAAAAACAGAGAAAAGAGCAGTAAATGAATGACCTCTGACCCCAAAAACAAAGACATAAATTTAAGCTTTTCTATTTACCTCTGTGCAGCTAACTTAGAGGAGATGCAATTAGAGACACAATACAACTCACTTGTTGCATTAAATTGTATAATTATCTGTTTAATTTAATCTTATACCAAAATAAAATGATTTTATAACAAGAAAACTGGAATGGCGCATGTGTTTATCCGAGAAATATATAGATAGTGGCCCCATTCAGACCTAGAACTACAATCTGATCAAAAAAGTGACCAAATCTTAGAGTGGCCAGTCTTAATGCAAGGTGTAAATTATATAAATGTGCTGTGAATCCAATCTGACTGCTTTCATTTGGAGGTGGTGTGGGCCAGAGGTATCCAGATGTATTTAAACGTGTCCTGTCTAACCCTGTGAGAAACATCCATGACGTTCTCAGCCAAAAAACTACTCACTGGACCAGCAAATCTTAATTAAATCAGTATCTGACGCATTATATTTGATCCTTAATAAAGTGTCTTAAATCAGAGTCCTCTAAGAACATTAAAGTTGTTGTATTATGGAATTTATAATAACACAAAGTAGAGCTTCACTGTGTGTCTTGATGGTGGCTGATACATAGATGCTAGGTTTGAAGGGAGCCATTGTTATTGAGGTTAATGAGTCTGAAATGAGAAATTCTATATTAGTCTAATACTGTATTATATAACGCCTTAATAAGCACCAATAAATACTCTCCTTTCTCACCTGACTCAAATCTTATTAGGAATATTAGCTAGACAAAATGCAAATATTACTCGTATAATTCTAAAAAAAATTACTTTGCACGGCAATATTACTTTTATTACTGTTACTGTACTTAAGTATGAACATAGTGTGGGTCGTGCTAATACAACATGATAAACAGTAATTGAGCAAAAGGTGAATAGTCATATAACACAAGCACTCAAACATCATCATCATTAACAGTGTTTCCGACTCGTTGTACCATGAGTCGTCCTGTTGAGCCTGAAGCTGACCTTATATCAGTCGACTATGAGCCTTTAACCGAAGCCCATCTGAGGTCAGATAAACTCAGATAAACCGAGTCCAGACGAGTTAATCCGACGACGGAGCAGACGCTGATAAAACCTGTGCACACTCGACACTCGAACACGTGTCGATAAAACATCAGCATGTGTTTTAATGATAACCAAGCAGCTGATTGGTTCACTCTTAACGACTGTATAACTGTACGCCAACGACCAATAGGACACGAGCGGAGAAAACCAATCACAGAGAGACAGGTCACATTGATTTGTGAACGACGATGGGTTAGACACATGTGATTGGATCAACTCGTGTCAATGTGGTTTGGGCCTTCAACTGTAAACAGAGCAACATGTGATTAGTGTTTGTTTGGTCCTTCGAGTGTTTGAATAGAACTTGTCCAACCAAATGTTTTTACACAAAGACAAAGAAACCTATATGTTTTCATGTTATAATCACTGCAGCTACATTATTACAGAAGAAATGCCTTCGTTCCTAAAATATTGCATCATGATCTTAGAGAGCTAATTATTTGTTTATTTGAGCATATTTTTTAATTTGCAGCAGGTTTGAGTTTGATTAGACAGGTTCTAAAGTCATTTAAACTGGTTATAGTCCGACTTGAACAGGTTTTAGTTGGATTTGACACGGTTTTAGATGGATTTGAAGAAGTTTATTAGCAGTTTGAATAGGTTTTGTTCCACCTGACATCAACAGGCTGTAGTTTGAACACGCCTACGTTTTAATTGGATTTTAACAGCACTAAGTTAGACTTGAACGTTTAAAAACGACATGAACATGACTCAGATGAATTTTAGATGAATATGAGCAGATTGAAGTGAGATTGACTGGATATGTTGTGGCTTCAGTCATAGTTTAAGTCTGATATTTTTCTAGTTGGGTTCATTCCTAAACGGGGCATGGTCAGAGGAGTATTTCTGGGAAAGTTCAGCCTTTGGTCGTTCACAGCTGTGTTCTGATGCAGCAGGAAGGAATCCACTGCATTCCTCCTTCTCTTCATCCTCCTTTTCCCTGAGTAATGTCTGAATATAAGGAGCTATAAGACATTAACAGCCCACGAGTCACCTGCTCCTCTCAATATTCACTTTGCAAAACGACACTGATAACTTAAAATGCCTAATCACATTCACAGTAAAAGAATATGTCAGACCCACGATGATTGACGTGTTTTTGTCTTAGACCCTCTTCAGATCTCGAATTTAACATGTTTTTTACATTATTCACTCACAATTGGAGATCTTATTAATGCAATCAAAACTAAACATGCACCTGATTGGTTAAATATCGCTTGTGTGCTGACTTTCTCTGATGTTAAATGCTTTATGGAAGAACTGTGCTGACATCACTGCTTTAATAAGACGCTGGTAATACAGAATAAGAGAGTTAATCAAAATTATATTATAAACAGTCCTGTCATTAACGCTGACCACTTTATTATCAGTCCAGATGCTAGTGTCAGGCCTGAAGAAGGTCTCAGTAAAAACATTTGAGCCTTAGAGACATGTAATGGTCGTCACAGCTTTGAGTTTGACGCACGTTTGTGTAAAAAGTGACAAGACAAGCTGTTTAAACGAGACACAGGATATCTCACTCACCTTTTCGTAAAACAGACTCGTAAGATGCAAGAGACTCAAAGATACTGTTGGATGCCATCTGCCATTGACCTTTATCTTCTTTTGTATCTGGTAAAAAGAAAAGTTAACATTTTAATCTCACAGTATCTGGGCAATGTCTGCAGTGTGTAACCACAAACCACAGGTATCTGTATTGTATTATCACAGTGATGCTCAAAAGTGCATGGTAATGCCATTTGAAGTTACAGTTTAGTTTAAAGCATCTGCAGGAAGGGTTTCCTGTCTCTTCAGTCATTTCAACTAAACTCTGGCATTTGACTTTGTTTCACTTTCATAAAGCTGCTTTGCTTCCAAATAATATCAAAACACAAGAACAAAAGACTGTAGTGCCTTTAGCCGACAGTAATAGTGTCTACAGATGGACTGAACTGGGACGAAACACTATAATGGTAATGTATTCAACTGTGTGGCATGTACTGTATGCATTTGTTCATTTTCATAATTATACTATAAGTTTCTGGTATTGTAAAATAAACACAAACACATTTTTAACGCCTTGACACAATACGGTTACTTGAAAGTACATATGGTTAACGTCCAAATAAAACGAGAGCATTCTGACTGGCTTTGAACACCAGACTATGCAAATACATTGGGATATGAAAATACATTAAGGGAACAACTAAAGCATAACAATATTTTGCAGAAAAAGTAACCATTAGAGGAAGCCTTACCCAAAACTGCAGTCAGACAGTGAGCCCAGTCTCAAAGTTTGTCACTCTCTTGACATCTCAACTCTTTCTATTTCAAGGCTTTGCATTTCCGTTTGTATTTCACATCCTCAGAGCTCACTCAAGTTCTAGTTTTGGTTTGCGGTTCTCCAAAATCCTTCTCCCTTGCACCTCCAGTGACTTCTTTTCATCCAGAGATTGTCTTTCTGCCGATATCTCCTCCTCCGTTCGCTCCATATTATTCTGCCATTGTGGCTTGCTGTAATCAAACTCAGCACCTGCAGCACGGCCGACGGTTTGCAGCAGGAAGTGGAGCTGTGGTTAGAGCGAGCGCGATGCAGCCCGTTGTGGCCGGCATTTGTGTGCGCCCATTTGTGTGGTTGTGGTTTGTGTAGCTGGGGTTAGACAGAGTGACTCAAGTTGAATTGAACAAGCCCACTGCAGGTCAGACGGTTAGACCACTGACCAAAGACTGTGTCAGAATCAAAGGAGTGAGCTCGGGGCAAATGGGAACTCTGGGTCTTTAAGTTAAAATGCCTTCTGTTTTGTGAGGTTTATGAGCATGTGTTAGCCCCAATCTGGACATATTTTCCACTTTTATATTGAGTAGTGGGTCATTTCAGGCCTATACGCACAGGTGTGAGGCATATACGATAAATGCCAGTGTCCTAGTTAGTTGGAGTTGCATTGTCATTTCAGTTTCAGCTTCTGTTTCTTGCAGATGGAGAAAAGGAAGCCAAAATGTCATGGCAAAATGTGGGCAGCAAGGAGCCTTTAGGGGCAGTGCTGGGTTTGATATTGGAGGAAGAAGAAGAAGAAGAAAGTGTTTCCTGTTGAATTTTGGATAACAACCTACACCTGAGAACATCTAACGCAATGAAAAGATATAGTCACACAAACAGGCTTCAATTATGAACAATTTTAGCATTTAGACTCTTGACAAACTTTGATTTAAATGCCTCTCCCCAGTCAGTTAATGCACACCTGCTGCTCAAAAGGCTGTAACCTGTCTTTTCTCTGGTTTTAAACTTCCATCCACGCCCCAAAGGCAACCCGACCCCCATGTCTCCACCTCCCGGACCCCCAACACCTGGAGCGACACACGCCAGCCCCGCCTTTAAACCACCGCAGTGACTTTAACACAGGACAGCTGCTGCCTCCGCCCTTTAACGCAACTCAATCTGACGCTTCACATTCAGCAGGAAACGCAGTCAAGGTTCTTGTACGTATGACTTTATACGTTTCTGCGTTAATGTCACATAGTCTGTCATTTTGGGTTGAAAAAGGACTGCGATGGGACACTACAAGTCCTGGGACATTTCGGTGGGAAGCCCCTGGACGTCGTGACCCCTCCCAGACACAACATGACCCCCAGCTGCAGCGTCCGGGTCTCAAAAAGTCAGATCATTGTAAAAAATTGTAAAATTCTACATAATGCTTTTTCTGTAAAACTGCACTCTTTTATGGCCCTCTAGTTAATCTATAGTACTTGTTTTTGTAAACTTTAGCTTTATTTTAATTTTTTGTTATATTTTCCTCAGTATACATGTGTTTAAGCTTTCCTATTTAAACATTAAGCATGAATTGTCTTGTACTTATGCTCCTATTATGATTTATTAGGCCATATTCTGCAAAACATGCTGGAGTTTGGACTCACTTGAGCTTGAAGCCATCATAGGAATAACCAGCAAGATAGCTTCAGAACAAAAAGGTATGTTTTCACACGTGATGGCTTTAGTTTTGTTGTTTAAAGACCTCATGTGGCGCTAGTTACACATAATAATAACACTATATCAAGGTATAAATGTATAAATATAGTTGGTTGTGCGCTCAGAGCAGACTGACGTGGGATATTAGTGTGTTCCATCATGAAAAGGAGCTTTAAAAGTGCCTATAAACAGCTGTGTACTCTCGTCTGCTCCCCACTGAGCTCCCACGACTTCAAAACTCCGAACCGTGTCTGGACCCGGCCCACGTGCGCCGCTGTGTGTGTCCCACCAGCTGCTAAAATACAACTGTTCAAGTAGCTTTCAAGTCGTCAACAAACAAAACAAACCCTTCTGCAAAAGAGCGTCCTGGATGTAGTCCAACAGTGTCCGCTCAAACTGAGAGTGAATTACCCATAAGGCTTTGCACGGCTGGACTTTTGAGTCATGACTGTCTGTTTTATTGTTGCAAGACCTAAATATATCTGTAATTCTCTCAAATCCATGCTTTTTCAATCGATCGCCAACTTTAAGCAGCCTTGGACAAAAGCCTATAGGTTTATTTCAAGTTTCCAGTAACTCGTTGTGTCCCACAGTGATGACATCATGGCTGAGTGATGGTTTGGCCGTTCATTTGAATAGTCTGAGCAGATGTCATTGATGAGTAACACCGAGATCAAGGACTAGGTTTTTGTTCCAAATCAAGCAGCTGCCAGTGTCTCAGTCTCAAAGGATGAAAAATGTACCTGAAAACTTTGCAAAACAGTGTTCAAGTCCGTCACGGTGTTCATTTGAGCGGAGAAATACAGCAGAGACGTTTGTGAATGTCACGTTGGTGTGAAGCAGACTGTAGTGAGCAGCAATGTCAGTGTGTCATAGAGACGTGTGGATGAGTCAAACCCAGACCGGACTGTTACAGGAAAACCCTCCTTTACAACTCTAACAGCTGTCTATTAGAGCACAAAGACATCATGTATTCACTCAGCTCGACCAGAACTGATAGGTCTTTCATGCTTTTTGCCATTGGGTTAAGAAAAAACTGCTTCTAGGGACAGGTGCTTTGGAAAACTCACAAAACGCAAAGATGAAAGACTCGCTGTCTGGCTTCTAAAGGTGAGATTTAATTGCTGACATTTTGGCACAAGTGCTTCATCAGGTAAAGTATTTTGTTGTTCTGGGAAGCCATCTTTGTCTGGAAAGGTGCAGGCTTCGAGCAGTGTTTCATCTCTGTTTCATTATATGTCTGTCCAGCTGCGTCCAGAGGCAGTTTATTGTGCGTCCGTCGGTATTGCCCCCTGAAAATGTAACCTAAATCCACACAGACCAGATTAGTTTGTATTTTTTTTTGTAATAAAGCAGAAAGTGCATTTTCAGTCCCACAGTGAGCACCCGACGAACTGACAAAGAAAAGCCCTCGATTTTACTTCTGGATGAGTTCGTATCCTCTCGCAGCGAGACTGGGGCTAATGAGGAGATGACGGGGCATTTAGACTGTAACTGTTTTGTCGGGGGCTGGGCGGGCTGTTAAACAGAGCAAGGCCGATGTGATAATTGGTCCCATGTGGTCCGTCTTTGGAGGCTCTGAGATGGTGAGCGGGAAGAGCTTGTTTAGTTGTTTGTTTGTCCTGTCTTTTTGGAGTTTTATTTAATTATTTTGGACTTAACTTGTTTTGAGTGGATCGAAAAACAGGGAAGTGAAATTGAAGTTATGAGAAATTGAAAGTGTTTAAAGTGGCACTGACCGTGACAGGTTTAACATAAAGGTCTAAGTATTTATGAATGGCCTAATATTTTCTGAATATCAAGCTACATTTCAACTCAATCTCTTTGTTTTCTTACTTTCTGCTTGAAAAAACTACAAACATCCCTAATTAAAATCTTGCCTTTTGTCTGAGTTAAATAAATGGATAATAATGACAGAATAACATCTTAAATAAGCTTCTAAATCCACCCCTTGAGTTGTGAAAGTCTCCTGTTTGTTTAAATAAATGGCACATTTCCTCTTTAACATCCTCGAGCGATGGAGCGGCCCCTGGGGAGCTGTCACAGGGGCTCCTCACAGAGAGGGGCCCGGGGCAGGGGGGTTTATGACTACACACATGTCACCCCCTCCTCCTCCCTTCAGTAACAGCAGCTAACGCGACCACGGCCCGCGTCATAGTCATTTGAATTTTATGACTAAATATCTGTAGATTTGACGACACCGGTGACAAACCGCGGTACGACGTAACGACCGGGTTTACGGCCTCAGCTCAGAATAAAACAGCAACAATTGGCGGCACGCTTGCGGTTTATTGTTTCTGTCTGCGTTAACAGCAGTTTTTATTTACCACAATAATGATTTTAGATTGTGTCGACGTGAGGCTGAACCACGTTACGACCTGAAATCAGCTAACAGTTATACGAGCCACTGTCTGACTTAAATGTTGGCACACTTTAGCGCCTTTTGGCAAAATCAGTCAAATTGACCTCTTGACCTTATCTGATGATGGGTAAAAGATTAAAACTGAATCAGTATGAGAATGAGTAATTCTGATAGTAGCATTGTAGTATTTAAGCTCAGATGAACAACAGCCACACCATCGTCCCATTTCTCTTTCTTTTTTTTTTATGTCCCACCACAGCATCTTGAACGAGGCTATTCCAAAACCTGGATCATTGTCCAGTTGCATGACCCAGTCTGGACCAAGCTTTAGCTGTGGGACTGATGGCCTCACATTTGCTTCTGGAGTTTGTTTGATTTGAAACAACGCTTGCTCTTATCTGTTCATAGGACATTGTTCAGATGAAGAGAAGAAAACAAGTGTTCTTAACCATCCTTCCTTCCTGCCTTCCTTTCGTGGTCTATTGGTTTACGCCTAGAGCTAACAGTCTTATGGCAGCACTTATGGCCTACTTACTGAATACAACTGCAATTATTGAAGGCTGATCTACCGTATATACGCTGTCTGTCTGCATTAACATAAGCTTCCACTGACCACAGTAATGATTCTGGTCTAAACCACATTACGACCTGAAATCCACATCAGCTAACAGTTATACGAGTTGATTATTTGACGTTTTGTGTAATGCTGTAATAAAAGACCTAATGGAGATGGCACACTTTGGTGCCCTGTGGCAGATTTAGGTTTCTGACCTCTTGACCTCGTCCTTGGTATTGGGCAAAAGCACTTTTTTCAAAGATAACCAGCAGTTCATCACAGAGTTAAAACCTACAGACACTGACTGACATTATTCACATTTATTCACTATTTAGAGCCAACTATTACTGTGATTTGTACAAGAATCTAAAACACTCTTAGATTCTCCCTAAATAATTCCTTCCCCACTAATAATTTGGGAGATTTAGGCCTGTCTCTATGATTGGTGAAGGCCCTAACAGTGAAATATCAGTCTGACAGCTGCAGAGGAGGGAATCCAAACCTCAAACTCGCCTCAGCGTTGTGTTGAAGACAATGGGACACACGCCACCGCTTTCGGTTTGTGGACCCTCCTCTGCATCTGTCCACTCTGCCTCTTCACTGCTCGGCTTCAAAGCTTCTTCGGGCTAATTACCGCCAACGAGAGACCGCCACGCCACGTCCAACGCCGTCATCGTGAGCACAAGCACTCGGACCAGGTAATTACAGGTAAGATGAGCTCTGTACAGCAGCAGGTGGCAGTGATATCAAACACCGTTTTACCAAAGCACTTAAACACGCCACGGACAAATAAACGTCATTATAATTAGAACGAGAAGCACGTGATTTGGTTTAAATGGTCAATAAATGCAGCCTGTTCACGGTTATTAGTATTTCTGTCTTCTACGAGCCAGAGTGTACCTATTTATATTTCTTTTATTATGGAAAGAATTAATGAAAGCTTTTGACGCAGCCATTTTTTTGCTCTAAATTAAGGTTGGTCTCATGAATTTTCTGCAGACTCAGGGCCTGTTGAATTGTGTCCTGCCTGAGGATTATTGTACTTCACATTTGGCTTCACGTAATTGTAAATCTCTACCAACAATGAGACTAAGAAGGCTCCTAACACTTAAAAACAACGTATATCTACTGCATTCTGCACAGAGCATTAGTCAAACAAGCTTCAGGTGTGAAATATGTCATCAGTGTCACACATTTTAGTGGCTTTAGGTTTAGCCTTTAAAACAGTGCTGGAGAATAGTATAATAATAACAGGTTGCCAGTGTTAATGCAGAATTACAACATATTTACTCAGTATTACTTAACCTCATAATTAATGTTACTATTTACAACTTTTAATTTGCTTGTAGCTGTAAATATTCCAGTTTTTGCTCCTGAAATGCACATAAATTACACACATTACTCTTAAATGATATAATCCTGTATATTGCCATGACTAGGACCATTCCATAAAGCATATTCTGCTCTTTAAATAGATCACTCTGTTGTGTTTGATAGTAAAGCTTGTGAATATGTGAAATCTTGGCCTCTTTTATTGGTTCCTATATTAGATCCACCTACTGTAGACACTGTAGAAAAAGCTGTATGTGGTGACCTTCATTCACAAACCACAACAGTGGGAGGCTGTGGTGAGAGGCTTTCCATAATGTTCAGTGTGAACTCACAACGCGGTTTAGAGGAAAACCATTGTTAGCAGAGAGAAGAAGAAATAAGTGTCTGTCAACAGGCGCTGAGTAGTTATATTTTAGTTTTTATTTTAGTTTTATTCCAAGTTTTATTGCCAAGTGTTGCAGGAGCTGAATCAGAGTTGAATTTGGGTCACGGTGGGGTTTTGGGAAGCGTCCTGAAGCGTCCTGGCAGAGACGTGGCATGTTACGGGAAAACACATTTGTTTGTAATTCAGACATCTGGTTTGAATCCAACGTAAACTGCTACTTGCTAATTGTCGAGTAACAAACACACCACACACAGACTGCTTTTTACTGTTGGATCACACCAGCGCTTATTTACAAATACTATATAAGTCTGCAATTTACATGTCTGCACAAAAAAGAATGGTCTAATTTCATTTCACACATTGTTCATCTTTACAGTCCATTATTACAGCTCGTTTTAACGCCATAATCACATTTACAAGTCGTTCTTACTCATCTACTCGCTGTCATTTTCCCATCTCTGAGCCGTATTTCCCTCAAAGTCATTCTTGTAAAACATTACTCACAACAGATTGCACTAAAAGCTACTTCAGACGCTCTAAATGCTTGTAATTTCCATCGACAGTTTGTTGAGTCATTATGGAAAAATCATAACGTCCCATTGCTTTTTGAAGAATGTTTTCCACTGAATCCAATAAATCGAATGTTTTTTTTGTCTCCTTTGTGCACTTTTCTGTTTGTTTTACATTTAGGCCAGTGTTGAGGTGACATATTTTTTCCAAATTGACCCCGGTTTGCTTTTTAGGATTGACTCATTTTATGACTCAGCTAAACCTAAAGCAATGAGTTTACAGTGACCTCTAGAGGCCATTCAGAGAAGTGTATATAGACCATTAACTATCATGTTATTTATTTATTTATTTACATATACCTTTAAGCTGAATTAGGATTAAGAAAAAGTTGTCTTTGTTTTTAAATATATTTTTTAATATATGAATTTAAGGTTTGTTTTTCTCCAAACAATATAATGACAAATGGATGTAGAAACAGGACCTTTTTAAGTTTCAGTATTTGTAGTAGTCTTGCAGTACAGTGGTCCCAGAGGTGGAAAGTACAGTTACATGGCTAAAATTGTACTCAATTACAACCGATTACAGGACAAAATGCCTAAGGGTGCATTTAAGATTCAAGAGTATATAGCTATAGCATGTTGCAGGCTAAAAACTCATATATTTTGCTAATATTAGCCTGTACTTTTATCCAGTGTATCAATAAAATGCTCAAATTTATTACATTTATTGGTGGATACAGCTGAGTGAGGCATTTACTGCAGCATTTATACTCTCATAATAGATAAAGAAGATAATTATAGGTATCTAAAGTTTTATAAGGACCTGAATTTTGCAAAGATGATGATTAAACTGACGCAACACAAGGGAATATATTGCCTTTAAATTCAAAACCGTCATTGTTAAACGTGACCGTGTTGTGTCCATTCGACTGAGGTTGCAGAAATCTGAAATTAGGGTGCAGTAAAAACGTTTTATTGTGCTATGGATGGTTGCACATGTCCCCTGCACCATACACTGCTCCGGTCTGTGAAGTTACCACAGGAAACACAAAATAACTCTCCCTGTGTCCGTCAGTCAGCGGGCCATTGTGAGCCGTGACACTTATATGATTCGGGAGCGGGACCAGAAAACAACAGCTGTATTATTTTTTGTGTGTTTAGTCAGAGACAGGACGACTCCCCGTCTGCTGCCGCTCAAATAAATCCTCTTGTTGTTGTTGCTCACTAACGCAGCTCCTGGAACAATCAGATATATTGACCAGGTCTTGTCATGCACTTGAGAGGACTATTGGTAGAGGCTTGTACAACTGGTCGCTCTGCAACATTATCTGGTCCCGTACTGGCTCCAGCGCACATTTACAAAGACAGAGACAGCTTGCGTCGTCCGGTCTAGGCCCATTGATCCCAGGTTCGGTGCCACAAACCTTCGGATCCATGAATGATAAGAAATACATATAGAGTTGAATATAGAGAGACAATAGACAGACTGGGAGTCTCCAATAAAGGTGCCTCTGTCCTTTTGTTCATCTGTTATAGTTACTCCCGAGGCTGGAGGATATCACAATGCAGAAGGAATTGAGGGATGTAGTGTTTTCGAGATCATTCTTAATCTTGAAACTCGTCTTAACATCACTTTTAAATATCTCCAAATCATTTTTAGTCGGTCTTGTCTTGAAAATAGAGGTCATGGGACTTAAAATTAAGACTGATCAAAATTACATCTGCTATATTTGTGCATATCCTTTGTGCATGATTTGATTTGAAAGTTAAAAACACACTTCTAACTCTCCCTCTTTCACCAAATGCTACTTCCTCCATGAGTTTGAGACTGGACATGAAGTGTTCGGAGTTTGTAAATGCTCTATGGGACCTCTTCATACATGTTCTTGGTCTTGTTTTGGTCTCAATACACTCTGGTCTCAGTTGGTGTGTTTTAACGCTAAAAGGGCATGAGACTGGACATTGGGGAGCTTAGGTTTGTTGTTTTTTTTAGTTTTGGAGGAAGTTCTTGCAGCTTGAGTGGGCCTTTTTGGATATTTTCAGCTTTATCATCCCTTTTTGCCTCCTTTTTGACGGCTAATTTGTATAAACCAGCGTAAAGTTTAAGACTCATCATACTTTTGCCATATTCTATTCTTGTTCATGTAAAAAAAACAAAAAAAGTAAACTGTCAACAGCACTGAGGTCACATGACATCTTCCTCTGGTTTTATTGGTCGTATTTAGCATCCGCAGCGGGCATTATTTAAGCTGCTAGTAACACATTAGGTTTCACACATTGTAACCCAATTGTCTTTCTAGTCTTTTTAATTGTTTTGTTCTGGCCATTTAAACCCATTCCCAAAGCTGTCATTTTTTCCATTAAATACCTCAATTTTTGAAAAGGTAGACATTTTGTAGCATCTCCCAAACTCCACCTAAAGTGACATTCGTACTTCTCGATCTGTTTCATGTGTCCTTTTGAGCGGAGAAGCAGAGGAGCTGTGGAGGAGCGAGGGATGGCATCACAGTGATCCCCCCGGGGACGAATGAGACCCTTTTAAGCCCCGTCTCTCCCTGCGTCCACCCCTCCATCATCCCCCTTTCCCCCCGTCACACTAGCAGTCCCACCAGTCGATAGGGCCATTAGTAAATAACAGATACATAATTTATTAAATATCCTTAGATACATATTTCAGCATTGAGTTACAGATCCAGGGAGGGCAGATAAAACGGAGGAAGACTAGTTAACACTCTTTGGAGGGGATTGTGGGTAGAAAACTGGATACTGCCATGACAATAACTTAAACTTGGATGCCTCCCACTTTTCTTATATGAACAGTTTTTTTATTGTTAGACTTTAGAAATGCAAACTCCTGCTCCATTGCACACACCTTTAGCATCTATCTCTTCCTGCCTCCCATACTAATACTGATATTAATTCATATCTGATGCCGCTTTAGCTGAAAATCAATGAGGCAATCAAGTTGTCGCGAAGGAGCGAGCGGCACGGCGCGGTTTTGCATATTCACCGCCGGTCACATTATCAAAAAGCCATCTATCGCCGCCACAGACACCGAGGTGCCTTTAATTAGTTTGAGCAAAACATATCGAGCCGCATCACGAAATATCACCGCGACAAACGCTGAATCAGGAAAAAGCTCAAATCAAAGATGAAAAGTGCTGATTTGACAAAATGACAAAACTTGTAGAATCAAAGGAAATTGGGAAAGTAAAGAACCCCAAAAAAAAACTTTAAAGGCAAGTGCATTTTTAGTGTTTTGATGAAATCCGAAAGAGTTTTACATTGTGATGCGTCTCAGAAAATGGCCGTGAGAGCCTGACGTCCACAAAGTGTGAATTTCCGCAGTTAAAGTGTGGCTCGGGCCGGTCTTGGATGACAACAGAGTGCCTTTGGAGCAGCAGCGGTGGCCTATAGCCGCTGATGGAAAAGCTCTCATGTGTCGAAATGACCGCATCACCTCTGGCACACGCACACGGCGAACCGCTCCCACAAGCCACAATGCATCTTGGGAACCATTAAGGAAACCGGAGACCACCGCAATGGGCAAAGGACACAAACAGAGGAGGAGAGCAGGGAGGAGAGATAACGCACTCGAGCCGACTCATCGTTTCTCTCCAGAGCTTTGTTACGATACAATTATGATTCATATTGGAACGTATAGGAAAACACTCGGCTGGTGTTGTCAATGTAGGAAGTCAGACCGAAAAAGCCTAGAAAGCAAAAAAATCATGTTATTCCCACATATTCCATTTGTTCTTACCACACTCTCTTCATGCAGAGTGTTTGAATGCTGAGGAATTCGAACAATAAGTAAAATAACCCAATGAAAACGGGCCTTAGATACACCCCTGAGGAACACCACTCCAAAGATAAAGTTAGTTAGATGTGAATATAAATGGAAACGAGGAAAAATACAGGCTAACTTTATATATATACAGTGTTCTGCTCACTGCCCGACCCGATAGTATTTAAAAGTGATTTATAAATACGACAGCTTTCCTTTCTTTTTCCTTCCCTCTGCTCTGTTCGTCCTCTCGTCGGCTGAGACTCGATCCGGCGGCTCCGGTTTCAGGGCTGAGCTGTGATTAAAGTCCCGTTCACTGCGGTGTCCGGTGACTCAGATCCTGCTCCGATGGTTCATTCATTTATTCACAGTCACTCGCTGTTTGCATTCTTATAGACAGCTTCACTTGGGTTTATATACCACACCTTTTGTCCCAGTTTCTCCAGATTAACCTGTATGAAGAAGACAAATAGATATGTTACAGTTCAATATTTGTGTTAGAACTCCTGAAGCCGGAGCGGGACGGTTGTCAGCGGCGACTGTGGCAGATCCGTTGTGACCACAGTGACCGTCCGTATTATTTCTGTGGTTTTGCAGTGATTTCTGCCGGAGCTGGTGAGTGATGATGTGGGCAGAGCACGATACCACAGAGTCAGAGTTAAATAGTCTGGAGGATGAATGTTACTGCCGTCCACAAACACCGCAAAGACGCACTCGGAAAACACTCCACACAGATGCATCACTGGTCTGAGCGTCACGAAAAGACTGGTCAAAATGTCCTAAGCTCAGATGTCAGATTACAGTCGGTTATGGCTATGGACAACACAGAGAAGTCGCTTTAAGGTTGTGTGATAAAATGTCATGTAGATATTCTCTGTATTTTGTACCCTAACACCTTAATAATAATGATCAGTACAAAGCAGCAAGTTGCAGCAAAATAAGAAATATGAGATGATTAACTTGTTCATGACCTTGTTAATTGCCAAAAACACCCCAATTTCTCTCTCCTCTGATGTGAAGCCTTGAAGGAGGTTGAATCCTTGCTCCATTGACTGTCCCGTGCTGCTGACTTGGCCTTTGAGATGACTAATTTGTGAGCTTCAGATTATAGATCTGGTCTTGGGTACGGCTTCCTCTGATCCGCCGCAGCGATATGAGATCCAGGAAGTATCGTCTGGCCCAATCGTAGACGGCTCGGCCCATGGTTTCAGTTCAGAGAGAGGATTTATGAACAGCTTCTTATTACTATACTCTCAGCACTGCTCCTCTGTGAGTTTTAGCTTTTCAATTCAGTGGCACGATAATAATTTGGCTGAGGAACAAATATTCATGAATAAAAGCAATCAATACATTCTTCTAATCTATGGCAATAGGATGAGTTCAAGTCCAAAAGAGAGAAGTCCTCGTTGATGTAGACATGTTTAGGTTTTGTAGCGTCTTTTGACAATAGACCTAATTATTTGCAAATTAAGAGGTCCAACTGGGGCCAAATTAACAGAAAAAAGATTGTTTTCGAGACTGGTGTACTGATTGACAAAAGGGTATTACACTGACTTCCTGCAATACACAAAATAAACTACATTTAAACTCATCTGTATATTTTCAACCATTTCTCACAGATATATTTGAAATAGTAAGCATCTGTCCAATTATTGAGGTCACATAAAGTTTCCTTTTAAAGTATTCATTCATTTTCTAGCCCTTATTCTTTTTTTACGTCACGCAGCAGCTGGATTCTCATAAACTCACTCAAGTACATCAAGTACAAACGGTAAATGACCTGCCCTTTGCAAACACTGTCTATGGACTTCCTCTAAATGGTGTAATGAACCATCTGACCAGTGAAATTATCATCCTTTGAGGGGTCTTAGGAAGGAGCCTAAGCCAACAGCCTTGAGACAGACTCTGAAGACATGTGACACGCATGTCTCTGGAGAATGTGATTAAAACAGTCCCCACACAGAAGACAGAAGAGAAAATGCAGATTCCACAAATAAAAATGCAGTTCCTGGCATGAGGATTTAACCCATAACCTTCATAGTGTGTGACAGCACTCTGCCATCTTTCATCTCCATCATCAATAATGTGATGGACATTATGGGCTTTACTCTAACCATGTATAATCCTGCTTTTATATATATTTTTTGCATTGATTAGATATGTTTAATGCATGAATGTGTGAGATTATTAGTATATATCACTCTTTCAGGGTCAACGAATTCTGTTGTACATTTTATTCTGAATATTTCCAGCAATAGTGCCATGTAACCTGATCCACCCTTGTGCTTTTGTCTGCTCTGTCCACAATTATAACTCAGTCATAATGTGTTGGAGCTATGGCCGACTTCTCGATGCATTAGGCGCGCATTAAGTGTTACCAAAGTGTCCTCAGCCCGTGATGATTGCCGCTGCTTCCTCCGCTCTCCGCTTTGAGTCCATTTCCAGAAAACAATGCATTTTCCGTCTCCTCGTTCTGCAGACAACAATACACTTAAAGTCCCGGCCGAGATCGGAGACGCTGCGTCGCTTTAGTGTCACGTTAAAGAGATCAAAAATGCTGGATATGAAGGACGGAGAGGACGAGGGAGAGTCGGCAAAACCTCTTTTATGCAATTAGAACTTACAGTAAGCCTCGAGCGGAGAAACAGGCTGGAAATTTCATTGCTATATGTTTTATTTTCCAATTAAAGACGTTTCCTGAAAATGAATTCCCCTCCCGTTCTGTCCCAGAGAAAATCCAGCGAACCTTTCTGCCTGTCAATCAAGACTACATCCGAAGTACATTGTTAGAATTAAGTGCAACTCTGTTTTATTATAAATGCGCATTCAGCCAAATAACTGGGAAAATGAGATGATATACAATGCATTTAGTTCTATTTCAGCTTTAGCCTTTTTTAGAGTGTAACCTTCTACCATTTCTACAGTGTTTTTATTCTTTGATGCTGTTTCAAATGGACACTTCCTGAGTTCTTGATTAGTGCGAACATAGCCGTAGACCTCTTAAATTTGGGGCCAGTGTTGTGCACCGTTTTGCACCGTTACTGTTATCGGAGGTTGTTTAAGGGAAAGGGCTCCGTTGGGATCGGAGGAACTGACTGCTGTGTTTCTAATATCGGACGGAAACTCGAGCCGAAATCTTTAACAGACAGAGAGGGTCCGCATAGATCTCGGGGGCCGCTTCCCCATCGTTTCTGGATAAGACGACACAGACTCGGTTTATAAGACATTTAGGAGACATCTGAAGACTGCAATTAAGTACAAACGATAAGGAAAATATGATACTGTCAGTTTCTCTCCATTGAAACTCATATAAAAAGCTTTAATCTGGTTTAGCTCTGTTTTAGTTTTTCCCATCTCCTCGGCTGCACTTGGCTGTATTTACTGTGTTTGTTGTGTTTTGGCAGGAGGCCGCTGTTATTTGTTTGTGTTTTTGCCGTGAGTCGGTTCCGCTGGGCCGCCTTTCCTCCGCCGTGTCACGCTCAAACGTCTAACGGGCGCTAACGGCGGGCCTCGCGGGGGCCACGGCTAACTATCTGTGTCCATTGTACGCCTTTTCAAGAAGAGGGGCTAATTTTCCCAGGTTCCCCAGGGTCGGAGTGAAGGCTCCGGCAGCGGACAGGTAAATAAACACCAACGGGAAGCCGGGCCTGTCTCAAAAGCAGCGGAGTGAAACGGCGCCGGGCTGAGGGGGTCCGGGGGGGTCACACTCACTGTTTTTGGTTTGAACTAAACATCAGTATGATTCAGAGTGGACAGTTAGTGAAGGCAATTAGAGGCCAGTCTCTCATCTGCAATTTATCATCGACAAGATCCTAACTTTAGGAAGCCTGTCTGGATAAAGTTTTGGAGATGGTCAAAATAACTCACGGACTAATGAGACAATGAGAGGGTCTGATTTAAATTTGCTTTAGAAACTTTGACTTGACTTAAAAGAAGGAGGGAAAAAAAGGTTGTGCCAGTTTTATTTAACACCACTTCCGAAAATGCAACAAATGTCCTGGGTTTTAAAAGTCATAATCTGGATGTAGCCCCAAACAAATCAACTTAAAACCTTTTCACTTTACGGTTCTTTTAGGAGAAACTGGGACGAATGAGACAAACTTTTAAACATTCATTAAAAAAGACCCAGACAAAGTGTGAAAGTAAACACACAGATGCATTTATTTAATTCATATTTTCAAATATTTTATACTTATATTCTACAAGAAACAGAATAAGTCCAAGCTTCAGTGAGAATGATAAAGCAGATGCTGTTATTGTGACGGTCACCAACAGTAACAGTGACTTCCTGTCTGCGTTGGCTTCAACAGGATGAATCCTTGTTACTGACAGCGACTGGTCACGTTCAGTTTCTGTGATTAGTCCCTCAGATGTCGGTCGATCAGTCCTCGAAAACACCTGCAGCAAAAACACAACAGAAAAGAAAAGGACATTTTGTTAAACTCAATTAACTCATTTAATAGAAAATAAAAGTTGAGTTAAAAGTTAAAACACATGCATTTATTTTGTTGATTCAGTTATATACACATAAACTAATCATTGATTTTATATGTATATTATGGACTGGAAAA
The DNA here is from genome assembly GCA_036850595.1 of Rhyacichthys aspro. Taxonomy (NCBI): domain Eukaryota; kingdom Metazoa; phylum Chordata; class Actinopteri; order Gobiiformes; family Rhyacichthyidae; genus Rhyacichthys; species Rhyacichthys aspro. Next base: position 8,415,603 of record CM072149.1, read on the forward strand.
GACAAATAGATGCATGTTTTATTGAACAATGGGAGAGAAGTGGAAATATTAGAAAATTAATACTTAAGGCTGTTATTATTACAAGTTATACACAAATTTGATGTTCTTATGTTTGGGATTAAATGTGTCAGAACAAGAATATGGAAAAATACTGAAGTTTACTCAGAGATAAAGAGTCTGTCTTTAAGGTGTTTGTCAAGTGTTTGCAGATAAAGTCCTGAAAGTTTAAAGTTCAAGAAGGAAACTAGTCTGATGAGTCACTAGTTTTTATGAACACATTTAAATCACATTTAAATTGTTTATTTGCATTTTAGCTTGAAGTGGTTTTGATGTCTTTCAAAGTAAAAGCTTTTAAAAATCGAATTACTTTTTCTACCCCATAATTCCACATTTTTTCCCATACAACACTACAGATTGCATCCTGACTTTATTTTATATCTTGTATTTTGCAAACATTTTAATATTATTCTGCCCTTGTAGCATTTTCTAAAATTAACATAAGTGTTTCCTGTGTGCTTAAAATCCTTTGACTTGGACCAACATAATATATTTAGGTGTCAAAATGTAAAGAAAGAACCAATAAGTCATTACAATATTGCAATGTTTTGTGGAAATACAAGAAATAAACCAAGAAAGAAAGAAAAGGATGAGCAAACAAAGAAGGAAGAAAAAAGGAGAAAAGGGGAATAATTGAAGGAGAAGTTTGTGGTTGGAGTAAAGGGAAACTGGAATCAGCCTTAAGTTAAATAATTAACGAGCCGCTCCATGTTTTAATAATGAGAGATGCACTAATTGGACACATCTCACCTGAAGATGGATGGACGGATCAGGGACAGATGTAGAGAAGGACGAGACGGAGGAGAAAGGATGAGGAACGATGGAATAATGGAGGATAAACAAGAACCACCGCTGAACGAGTGTAATTTATTGGAAAGTGATGGATTGAAGCAAAAAAAAGAAAAGATGCGAAAAGAGATAAGAGTTACTTCTGATTCTGCGTTTGTGGATTTGTCACAGACTCACTTTTACCTTCATCTCAAATTGTTAAAGAATGTTCACCAGAGTTGGCATCCCAAGTTTATATAATCCTTGGTTTGTTTGTATACATGGCTATTTATTTTATTTTGAAGACTTTTTTCCACCTCTGAAGCTTTATTTATCCATAACAAATAGTTTTAAAACAGCAGTTGACCTAAAGGGATGGCCACTTGCCTTTAGTAAATTTTTTTGGCCTGGACTGAGGACTGAGTTAATGCTTTTATCTTTATTTTAGTACGGATTGGCGATATTGTTGCTAAGATTAGACCAAAAAGTAAAGTATTTATGTTGCAGATGCAGTTGTGAAGAAAAACCCCTCTGTATTTCTCGATGCAAGAGATTTTTTTAAACTTTTTAACAGGAAAATGGTTGAAAAAGTGGAATGACACGAAGCAAATAAACCTTTGAACCCAGGTCGCTCACTTTTGTAGTGCATGCTTTTTCCAGGTGACCCACTAAGGTGCTCCAATTTAAGCTAGCAACTCACACTTTGACTTTAATTACGGTAAATTATGCATAATCCTTCCCAGTTTTAAAAAGAAGAGTCTGAAATCAGTGTTTCTACCTCTGTTGATTGGACAGATTTAAACACTTTCATAATGAGTCACACTTTAACATTTACTTAAATGAAGCATTATTCATTCGTCTTTATCCTTTAGCCGCTCGGTCCATTCTTCCAGGGCCTGATCTCTGCTGCCTACTGTCTCCATTAGCGCGGATCATGTTGCCCACAGTTAATTGCAGAGATTACAGTTTGTCTGAGGCCCTTTTAGCCGCCCGTCCGATCTCTCCCAGTATTGGATTGAGCTCATGTTGAGAGCATTAACACCTGCTGTAGTAACATCTACAGTCGTCAGGCCGGGTTGTGTCGGGACAGTCTCTATTAGTCACTATTAGGCAAATGCACCAGCGCTAATCAATAAAGACACTTGTTTGGAGCCTTGACAGATAGAGATCTCAATTAGGGAACATAATTTGAGCACTTTAGTAGACTATCTAATGAGATGAATAAGAAAAATGCATCAAGGCAAATAAAAACCTATTATTGCAGGACTCACCTCTTCCGCTGAGTGTTGCGTCCAGGTGTGTTTGGTCGAGAAGTGAGCGTCTGCGTCTCGGTACGGTCTTGTTAACAGGTAAATCCTAACCTCTGGACTTTAGACAAACTGTGGACAGCTAATCTTTACAGCAAGACACAGATATGTTTGAAGATACGGCTTCATTTATGGCCGTGGTCCTGCCCGGTGGGACTTCCACGTGACGAACGCTCACATTTTAAATCCACAGACTTTTAGAGAAGACTTTTTGAATGTAATGCAAGTCAAATATGAACTTTATCTGCCTATACTCCATGTTTACACTTGTCTGTAGCTGTTAAACTTTATTTATGCATCATTTAGATTAGAGTTTTTGACCTACTTTAAACAGAGATCTACTTATGGGTCCTACCACTCGCCATATTCTTTGCATTTCTCAAAAGATAAGACACAGACCAAAGGAAAAAGTATGTATTGTTTTATTCTACCATACAAATACGCCTGAGTATCTGTCATTTTTTAGTCAAACTCCAGCAAAATCAATTCAAAATCCAAATTTCCTCCTCAACATATCAAATTCCAGATAAACAGTTAAGCTTGATGCATTTCTTTCTGTCTTATTTTTAAGTCTTTAACTCAAATTTTCAAAGTCCACTTAGACGAACTGCTCTTTTTATGACTTTACGGCGTCTCATAAAACGTATCTTTGAACAACAAACTTTGACTTCTAATAGATAAGACGGTACCTCTAATGTGGAGGTGTGTTTTGAATGTTTACCTTTTCCAGATTTGTCATTTTGAAACCCTTTGACCTTAGAATGCCGTCAATTATTTGACTTCTTTAAGGGAATTGGGAGGAAGGTCTTGTTTAGTGTTGCCTATTGATAATATTCAGTCTGTGGTCCAAACTCCGTCGTGGTTCTGCCTCATCTCTTCAGCCATTTTGTGGTCTGTGGCTTGCTCCCTCTCTCCTCACCTCTCCATTCATTTCTTTGTCCGTCGCTCTGTCCTGCTCGTTGTTGTTTGTCAGGACGTGGGGATCTGCGGTCAGGGCCAACGTGAGAACAGAATAAACACTTCATTGTCTCGTCAGATCGGCCTCATTAACAACAGTAACACTCATTCACTGAGCGTTTAAGGACATCTCCAAACAAACCAAAATCAAGTATCATGCAGTACATTCTGGTGAGTTGACAGAGGCTTGTATCTTACCCCAGCTCTACCAGAAACACAGCAACAGAGCCACTGTCCCCTTTATGTATAAACACGTGGATCATTTGCATTAATAAACACAATGTGGCATGATTTACTGTAATGCAGAGCTGTTTTATTTATCTCCAATCTGTCTGTGATGCTCCTGTTGTGGGATAAAGACACCTCTAACCCCTATATACAGGAGCTTTTAGGATGTGGGGCTATATATATAAATAAGAAAGACAGATATCCTCGAACATGTGAGCATAAAAGAGGCTATAGAGTCCTCACCAATAAGTGAAGCTTTCTGTGTCAGAGATCAAACCAAGTCACGAAAATGATCAATTCCAAACGTGTTGGCCACCTTTGTATTTTTCTGATTTGTTTACTCTTTCTGTTGCACAATGTGAGAAGTATATATGTTCCAGTCCCAGTCATGCCATAATAAGCTTTCTTTAAAAAAAAACACCTAAAGGTTAAAATCCTTTGTCTTTTTGACCACTTTATGGCCTACTTTAAGCTAAAACCCAACTCATGCTAACACAAATAAATACCCTTTTGTCTAACAATGCTATAAAAGGACTCTATAGCCTATATATATATATTACTATATATGTTGTGTTGTGATTTTAGCCAGCAATAGATCTTTTCACACACTGTTGTCGCGTTGAAAGTCAAATGAGACATACATTTTCTTTTGTGAAAAGGCAATAAATCAAAACATCTCATTTTGAAGTCACATAATGATTAAAATATATGAAAAACTAAACTTTTCTGGATTTTGTGACTGGTCTGTCTGGTGAAATATGACCCGTATGAGTTTTCCTTTTATCATCTCTCAGCACTTTCACAGTTTTAACTAAAACTTCTAACCAGCCAATTAAAACTAAAACAGCGGGCAATCCCTCCTCAAAATAAACCCTGGCAAACATTCCCAAGCCTTTTTTGCTTCTTCCATCTCTCTCCATTACGAGCGCTGCCATCTCTCCTGCCTTCATCCCCTTTATGTCAACCCCTGCCAATGCCACGGCCTAATGGTCCCTCCCCCCTCCGCTCGTCCCGGAGAGATTCAATTGGACTGGAAGCCGATCAATCACGCCGAGTATCGAGCCGTGATTGGATTTGGCCGCCGCTGACCGTTTGATTTTAGCTCGGTTTCAATGAAGGTGGATCTGAAGTATGATTGCTGCAGACGTACGGCTTTGAGATTGTGCTTGACGTGTGTCAGGGTTTTGAAGCGGAGCCAGGCATGACCGATGTCCGATCTGTCATAAACCCACGTACAGTACTCCGCCCGACTCTCATGTTAGGGTTTTTTACATCAGACATTAAGATAATACAATCAAGAAGGACTTAGAAATGAGTGAGCACAGAATAGCTATACCGTAATTCTTATAGCAGTGCCACCTTAACAAAATGTCCAATAATAACTGCCATTCTTTGCACTTCTTAGATTTTCAACCTGTTTTTCTGGTGAGAATTCAAATATCTTCTTTTCCTATCTCTATCTAAGTCTTTCTATTGAAGTCTGCATTTGCTCCAAACTGAGATTAATCCTCGTTGGGGAAAAAAGTCTCTGAAAAATGACTGTGCTGTTCAGAAATGAGCCCGATGCCAGTGCGATGAAGGATAGGAGCATTAGGTCTGTGGAGGACTGTGCTATGTGACAGTTATGATGCTAAACAATGTCTCCCAACCACACACAAAAAACCCCACTGACTCGTTCAAGGTGGACTCACTGTGTGTTCAAACCAATTGGAACTGCATCAGAATATCAGTGTATAAATACGTATATGTATATTTCAGATGTTAGAGTCTTGATTGTTTGTGTCTGCTGTGTGTGGGACCATTAGTGAGAGTGGAAAGTTGGCTCTGCTCAAACTGCAGTGAGGTCCAGAGTCTCCAAAACCAAATCAGAGCCTTGTTCAAACCAGTAGCTGTTTATTTTCACATACAGTGTACATTTGATATGATGTGCGTGTCAAAAATAAAGACAAAAGCACATTTTATTTTATTTTTTTCCGTGAAAATGTGCAAGAATAAATACTAAAGTGCATCCGCCGTGAAATGCCCATTGTTTTATAGTCAGATACATCTAAAATTCATGCAAAATTTTGACAATCACCATTTTATGTCATTTTTATTATGTCATTTCTATGTCATTATTATTTTGGAAAGGTAATATGCAAAGATACACATGGATTTAACATCAGTTTGAATGTGTAAGAGTATTTTCAGTTGTCAATGACCCAATATTACATTTTATTCATGCATATAAACACAAACCAATATATACATAGACACATATGGATTTTATAGAGTCCCACTGAAAAAAATCCATTGGAAGACATGTACATTTTCAATTGTCAGTGTCCTATGCATTAATATTAACTAGTTTTATACATATTAAAGTTAAATAGACAGTTATAATTTGGGTATTTTCAATTGTTTGATGTTCTATGTGTTAATCAACATCAGTTTAAAAGTCAGTTTCCATTTCTAACAAGAATTTTGACCACTATACATTCATTGACTCTTGTATGTTACGGTTTAAGTTTTTGTTTACATGCAAAAATCCATTTGAAAAAGTAGGAAGCCCCAGCAGCCCAGTGATTGTGTTTCTGTATTTCATTTCCCACACATTTGAGCGTTTGTGACACCGGTGGTGAGCTGTAGCCACAGAAAGTGCAGTAAGGAGCTGGTCAATACTAATGCACTAAGGCTAACCGGTTTAGCACTGACCAGTCCCTCCGCGCTCGTGGGTGTGTGCACGTGCGCGGGTCTGCAGTGTGTTTGGATGCTTGTACTTGTGAGTGCGTAACCCATTTAGCCGCGGCCGATACATATTTCTCGGTGTAACGTGAGGCCCAGCTGTAGCCCGGATCAATATAAATGTTTCTTTGTTAATGAAGATGTGTTGTGGATGCGTCCACTATGGGTCTGGGTGGAGGTAGGGGGGTGGGGTTTCAGCGGTGGGGGTAATAATCGTGTCTGACCGCAGTGGTCAGTCAGTGGGCCGTTTATACAAGCCACAAAAATTCACCGCGAGCCCACACTAGACTTCTGTCGAGGTCAAGTGTCCAGCTCCAGCTCAGGCAGGAGTTCCCACTTCTTGGAAAACCTGGAGAAATGGCCTAGAAATGTATTAAAATGTCTGGAAATAATATGTTGTCCTTATGGCTGGTCCTTAAAGTGTATAATTTATCAAAGAAACCATCCACAAACACAAATTTATGTATGTAGCCCACATCAAAGTTTACAGTGGGTCCTCTTGTAGAAAGTTTCTTAAAAATTATAAAAACAAAACCAAAGGCCCGACTGTGACAGATGGGCAGCGAGGTGAAAGGGCTGATGGGAAGCCTGAGCCTAAACAAATCATCCTGATATGATTTATTGACACCAGCGCGGCGTCATTAGCATATCTAATTCATACAGCGCTCTCCCAAACTGTCGAGTATGCATGAATCCACGCGCTCGATATTTCATTTATGCCCCATTTGCACAAGCGGCGCTGGTCTGAGCCCGATAAGGCCCCGAGTTAATGATCGAACCCTGATTAGACGTGGATCAGAAACACTGCACGTTGGAGTTCACAGAGTAAAGGCCACCATCGCACGGGGTTCAAGCTGCAAAGGATTATCAGGGCTGTAAATCTCATAAATCATAAAACATACAGGTCTGTACGCTCATTTAAGACCTTGACATGTGTTAAAATGCAAATACTGGTTGATTGGAGTGTGCATATTTCAATTAGTTTGCTCTGTAGTAATCTGTACTCATCATTTTATTGCACTGATAAGGAAGGATGTCACTTTTTTCTATTTACACAACCTACATTTAGTCAAGCTCATTCCATTAGATCTCCTAAGTCAGAAAATATTTGAATGGAAGTCAATATAAAGCAGCCAACTTTTGTCTCATGCAGTTATTTTCACATATGATGCTTCCCAAGTTAAAAGATTTCATTTAATATTCATTACTTGAATGTATTTGTATCTGTATATGTCTTATGTACAACTTAAATATTACTTTAACATGTATTTAGGGATTATATTGACACTTCTCACGCACAAAAACTAAATTTCAGTTTTATTGCAATAGTTAGTTGAGTCGACACAAGTAGACACATTCTTCAAAAGACGTCTTACTGAATAATAAAAAAAAACAAAAACAAACTTCCATTACTCATTCTTATGGACAGACAGTATGGTTTAGCTGTTTTGAGCACTTCTTACAACACAAAGTGATGAGAAATGTAGGCTATAACTTGTAAACTTGTAATTTGTCTTGAAAAATGACACTATTGCACGTCACTGTTTATGTTGCGTTCACAAAATGACAATTAACAATGAGCTGAATTGAGACACAGGCTCAATTTAACCTGTTTATACAAGAAATGCAGTAAAGCTTAACAGAGATTCTGAATATATATGAAGAGACAAAAGGCCAAAACACCAAAAAACCTGACTCTGTGTGGACGGTGCATATGACTGTAGCTGCTAACTGTTGGACATATGGTGGAAGACGCTCCAATATCAATTTAAATATCAATAAATGCTAATGTTTCATAGATAAGTAGATTAAAAATCAAAAGCAAGTCAGAAGTGTCTCTTTCTTCCTAAAACAGACCCATCTGTAGAGCTCACATATACTTACGCAGTACTGCAGTATCGCTCCTGTCATACTCCGCTCTGGACATGCCGCTGTGCGTAACGTGTGTGACAGTCTCCATTGATCCCCTGTCATCCTGATCACATTACAGCCCCCCGCCGATTAGATCTACATTTTTAATTTTCCTCCGCGGATGACAAAAAAGACGAGTGAGCGGACGCAGCGATTGAAGGATGAGAGGAGAATTTCTGATTCAGACGAATGGGGGACTCTGGGAGGTCGCCAGGGGTCAGCTCAAGGGAGGGACACTGTGAGGATTTCAAGGAGACGACAAAGAGGATAGAGCACAAGTGAACAGGAAATAAGACATGATTTTAAGTTTTATGCAGTTAGAAAGTTAGATAAGTAATGAATGAATGAACGTTTTTTATAACATGCTATTCTGTGGTCTCCCTTCAACAATGACATATCATATTCCAAACAGACTTTCTTCTGTGTCCACTGCATTAACTATACGTCTTGTTAAATAGATTTGTATGTAATGTATGGAAGGACCTGCCGTACATCATCTCTCTGGGTCCATATGCTTTACTTTAACATAATTAATAATCGTATTTATTATCATTACGTCTATGGCCACTCCGGTCTCTAACACACTCAGGGGCATAAGTAATACAAATGATAGACTCGTCACTCTAGGCTGAATCACAGACTCGACCTTGGGGTAAACCTTACTCTGTTTGCTTGTCATTTATGATTTAATGGTGGCTTTGGCGCAATTTGGACTTCTTATTCTCATGTTTTTTCATATTACCAGACTTTTCCCATTTAAATACTACTCACAGTTATTACTTTTTCATGTTGTATGTCACATGTCCAGGGAGACCATTGGTTCTTTTTTCTTTTTTGCCTGGATTAATATTTACAGGTGTGTTATCAGAGCTCCAAAGTTCACTGATAGTGTCCCTACTTTTCATCTCAGGATGATAACCACTGTATACTGCAACCAGTTCTTATCTTTTACTCTTTAATCATTTGTATTACACCAGATCAGAAGAAGCTAGAAGATTTTAGACATCTTTGAAATTCACAATATTATTAGTTCATTATGATATTGATACCTGTAAACAGCGGTTAAACAAGGTACAGGGCAAAAACCTGGATTTTAGTCCCTTAGACAAACATTATTATGAGTTATTGTGCCTGCAACATCTAAAAGTGGTACTTAACATTATTAAAAAAGGGTAAACGCATTGTTTTTCGCAGCTGTATTTGAGTTTATCAAGAGCTTATTAATGCTAAAGCAAAACAAAGCTAGCAGTAAACCCAGGATTAAACCAGGACTAAATCAGGATTATACCAGAACTAAACTAAACACTCTCATGGAACAAACAGCACTTGAAAAGATACAAAACAGAGCAAACCTTCCAGTACAGGGTTCCCAGGACTAAACCAAGAGTAAACCAGGACTCGGCTACAATTTAGGCCCAACCCCATTTCTATACCTAGCCCTTCCCCTGTTGCATGTTCACATGAGGTAAAGGGGTATCCCGGTTCTCTTTTCGATCAAGGGGAAGGACTTGATACTCCTCCAAACAGAGATTTTCGGGGGCCACACTTCATTCACCAACACCACCGCAAAAGACATGCATAAATGTAACTAATTTCATCAACATCATTCAGGTTTATTTTGTACATAACAAAAAAAATCACACCTACAGCTTTTATGTAGCTCTTGCATCATTAAAAACATCGCATTTGTTTGTCTACATTGCATTAAATCAAATTAAAATAATAAAGAATATAAACTGGACTCATTTGTACCAACATGTCTGCTTAAAAGTTTGAAGACTGATTTATTTTTCATAAAACACAGTCTTTGCTTACATGACGTCCTGTTCTGTCCAAGTCTTTTGTGCACTTCCGATCTTTGAGTTTACAGTACACAGAATCAGAGCGGTCCTGAGTGAACAGTGAGTAAACTGTGAGTGTAAGTTTCCTCCCCTGAGCTCAGTCCTGTCCTCCCCATAGATCACCCCCCATCGGCCTGTCCTCCCCCCGTCTCTGTCCTGTCCCTTATTTCTCCATCTGTCTCGCGCTGGCAAGGCCATTAACTCATAAATCCAATAGCGGCCACCTCAACACTATCTGTCTTCTGTCCACGGCCGAGTCGCGATGGGCCCCGATCAATGGCCCCCCGACTGTCAGTCCGCTCACTCGTTTTCACATCCATCTCTCCTCCTCCTCGTTTTTTTTTTGGTCTCGTTTTTGCTCCAAACCCCGGCGAGTGTTGACCAAATGCTGACACAGCCTCTGCGCACTCTCAGATATTATCAATGTGGATCAACTTCTGCACAGAGCTGCTAATAGGGAATAAGTCAGCTAATAAGGCTAACCAGCTACAATACAGGTTAGTGGCAAGAAAGTTGAAGAAGAAAGTTCCTTCACTCCATCAAAGACGTCACAAGTTTTTGTCAAGTTTGATGCAACAGAGAAAGTGAATATTGGCTTTTTAATTCACTAACGAGGAGCAACTCAAACCAAAAAAGCAGAAACAGCCAGTGATTTAAAGGAATCACAAAAACAAGAAATGCTTTGTTTTGAGGAAATGTTGCTGTTTTATTTTTGCCTCTTTGGATTGACTCTTTTCGATTACATTTGTATTGACTTCTTGGAAATAAGTAGAAAACTAAACAGAAAATGATACTAATCACAAAAAACAAACCAGTCACATTTCATTTTCACATAAAAATAATTTAATTAAAGTTTTTTGACAATTACATTTTACTCAACTAAGGAAAAATGGAGTCAGTGCCTATAAAATATATTAAAAACTGAGAAAGTTATCAAATAAAGCCTTTTTTTTCTACAGTTCATGCCCTATTTGTGTCATTATGAGATTTATATTTTATGGAAACTTGAAGAGCTTTCTGTTCACAATCTTTACATCCCCTGCTTGTGTTGCATTTCTGTCTGACTCTCTGTGGTTTTCTGCGGCCTGAGTGCAGTCTGATACCGTTTTCCCCTTCGCTGGCTTTAAACTGATGGATGTCGAGCCGGTTCCACTTTGATAAGAGCGTTTTGACTGATGGCAGGTGAGCGCCGCCGGCCGTCGTGTGTCATTTATCTCCCTCTGTGTGATTTGAGTGCAGTAGAAATATTGTAGCAGACTGCGGCGGCGGCCAGCAGCTGCGGGTTTGGCACAGACCCCCGTCCCGATGCTGGCTCGTAGCAGCGGTTAGCGTCCCGGCCCCCGGTGAACCGCACTGGCCTCTGGTGAACCACAGTGGTGCGAGGTGTAGAGTGGCAGGCCCCAAACAGAAACAACATATCAGTCTGTAATAAACTGAGGGCATTTGTGGAAGTTACATCACATTAGCTTCCCACAACTGTCCCTTCTCTCGTTGCCACCCGATTATTTTTTATTATTTTTATGGTCAGAGGTTCACCGTTTCAGAATGCAAAACTTCGGCGGCCATTTTTTCTGCGAATATAAAGTTACAGCACCACAAATGCAACCAAAGGTCAATCGCAGCTTTGTTTCAGCTTTAAGTGCATCAAAATAACACTTTTCACAAGTGTCAGGAAGAATAGACACGTAAATTTACACAGAAACCAGTGAAAAGAGCCATTACTTCCATTAATTTCCTGTTTCTTTTTCTACAGATGCCCAGAGCAGACAAACTGAGCACTGTTTAGAGGAGAAGCTAAATTGATTTGTTTATACATTTTAAAATAAACATACATATTCATATTCGGTTTGTTCATAAACTCGAGTGTGTCCCTGCAGGGCTACCGTAGGTCTGTAGAAAGTGGAACGTGTGGAATTACAGTCAGTATTTGGCCCCTAGATTTCACCAAAAACTTCATACTGCACCTTTAACTCTCCAAAACTGTTATCTTTCTTATTTGCACACTTGAACTTAAATTTGTCTGGATGTTTTTCTTCACGAGCTAAAAAAGACGATTGTATTCTTCTTCTCTTTTGGAATCTCACGTGAAAGTAGCATCATTTCAATCAAACCTGGTTCCATTGACTTAAAAACTTGTCCAGACACTATTTTCTGATCAATATTTTACATTTAACCTATTTTGCAAACTCTAAAAAATAGTTTAACTTCATGTGGACCCAAATTACCTCATCTTATTCCTTTAAAGTCTCTCATTTTGTGTCTTTATGCTTTTCAAACACAAAACTAACCCTCGGTGTCACACAACACTTCTTCCACCCCAGACCCTTTTTAACGTTTTAATCATCCCAAACCGGCCCCCCTCGCCCCCCGCGCCTCGCTCCAGGTCGTGCCCTTCTCCTGTTCCCCCTGACACTCGGTAATAGATTCCGCTGTAGCGCTACGCCTCGGCTAAGTGGCCTCACCTTTCACTGAAAACAAATCACTCTCTCTCACACTCACTGCTCCCACTGACCTTCCTCCGGCTCGCTCCCAGGGGTGCTCTCTGCTAACACTCCGTCACTCACTGCTCCAAAGGCTTTTTTTGGGCCCAAACATGAACTGACCTGCTCCAATGTATTTATATGAATCATACGTCAACAATGTAGATGAATTCAAAATGAAATATCACATAGGAATTTATTATTATACTGTAAAAGCTTTTAGGCTGAAGTGAAGAACACACAAACTGAGTCAAGGTCAAGTCTTTTAAGGGACGAAGACCAAGTTAAAACTAAGACCGGTGCAAGATTGAATCAAATAATCCAATGAATGTGATAAGTTCACTATTCATTCATTCTTAAATCAGAAAGTTGTGGTCTTGGCCAGTCTAGATTTAAATTACTTACATATAAATAAATAATGAGATGTTTAAAAAGTGATAAAAACAAAGATATTCACCACTTTTATGTTGCTTTCTATCTCAAACATAGTCAGTCTTTTGCTCTTATTATTATTTATTGCAGGGGGTTAAATATCCTTCATGTATAAATAGAATTTAAAATGTAATAGTTGTTTTAAGATTTTAACTTTGTTACTGTCTTTGGCTGATTATGTAAAAGTACATGCATTTACGGACATCATCACTATTTGTTTTTGACTTATTAAAGTTAAAGTTAGTTATTTTTCAGTATAATGTATGATGTACACAATAAGAATAACACAGATAATAAAAATGTAACAGTTGTTATCCCTTTTTGCCATTGATGTTTTCATATATTTATATACTTTTCTGTATATATTTGTCTTTAAACTTTATTTATTACTTTTTTTTACTTTAAATCTATTTACTATAGACAGTGATCTATGTTTAAGTAATGTATTAGATTTGTCACATTTTGTGCAAACTGAAGTTTTTTCTTTGACTTCATATAAAGACATACTATACATAATGTGCAATCTATTTTTAAAATCAATGGCATCCTTAAGTCTTTATCTGTCAATAATAATGGCTGTTTAATTGGCTTTTTTACAGTCATTGCAAAGCACTAATTATCTATCAACATCATGTAATTGTACAATACAAACAATGTATTGTTATGGAAATTAAATATGTGAGCAATGTATAATAAAATATAACACTAATGTTTGATCATTATATTATCAGATCAGGACACATTTAATTGAATATATTCTCAGATATCTCCAACAAAACACAGTACACTGCAGTATTAAATGTGCCATACTTAAACATAATTAATTACTAAACCAACTAAATAAATTTAAATTTATATAAAAGAGGTCAAGGAAAATTAAAATAGGATGCTTGGACGAGATGATTTTATGTCTATATGAGTCATTTTGTTCATTTAATGTCATTGCAAAAACATAATTTGATTAATTCAGGTGTGTCCCTTTCTTATAATTATGCTTTTAATCTGTCATTTATCATCTTTGTGAAAACAGATCAATATTCACCCAAGATGACTTTGTGTTTTCTCTTGATTTCTTTAAAGAATTATATAATTTATATCCCTCCAGCAAATAAAACCAATCACAATGCTCTGCTAAAAATGCAATATAAAAGTATCATAATAGTCAAAATGCACCTTGAGCTTTTTCTCCATCGATTCATATGGATTTGTCCTTTTCACAAATACAGTTCCATGTAAAATTTAACTAATGGATTGTTTTGGTGTGATTTATGGCCAATAATAATGTTACATATTATTAATTGTTTATGGTATGTTATAGACCATAAATTCCGGTACATATAAGCTGTATTTAAAACTGTACAGCTCATTTAATGCAGTGGAATAGTGTCCTCTAGTGGCACCAGTCTTTATTGGTGCACTTTTTCTTTCAACACAGCACTTTTACGCATTACATTTGAACCATACTAGAGCATAATGTAGTATTAATATGCAAGCATATCAATTATGTGATCAAGTTCTGGCTTTTGAATCAGTTTAGTATTATATTTAATAGTATGGACCCGAAGGATTTTGACTATTAGCGATCTGTTGCTATTAAAACAATCAAATAAACACTACAGCAATCTTATAAGCAGACAAAATATGGCTATAAATGAAGAAACAAACCAATCACTGGAAAAAATAATAATACATCTATTTTTTCCTGCTTAAAATGTATCATTGGGCACGTTCTGAAGACCTGTTGTTATGTTTCTTCACATTTTAGAGCCTAAATAAGAGAGAGTTTAATCAGTAAAATGGAGGAGAAAATGGAGAATTAAACAGAGAATCTATTTGGTATCCTTCCTGTTTTGTCCAATCAGAAGAGAGAACTCCTTAAATAGGCTCTGTGCATTGTGTTCATAGAGTTTCAAGCAGGTGAAGCTGTATTTGACTCTACAGTATTTGTTTGTTGTCATTTCATTTCATGTATTGTAATATAAATGCAAACAAAAATCAGCACTGACATGAGCAATAGCTGTAAACTCAAAACTGCTGTCCTTATATATGTCAACTGTATTAAATGATGATAAAAAAGGTGGCAAAAAAAAATTCCCCCGAGTCTTTTTTAGCCCTCAAAGCTCCAGAGACGGACAGAAGTCGTAATGAATGAGTGGATTTTCTGAAGTTAAATTCTCCTCACCCAGCAACTGCCCCACAGTTTGGGCTTTAACATTCTTGGTATTTTGTCCTGTCCTTCTCTTGTTCCTTCATTCATCTTTCTCCCATCACTCCATTTTGAATCCCGGGCGTTATTTGTGCTGGTTATTGGCGCCCACCGTCACTCCGTCAACTTCCTGTCTGCGGATTAGTCGTCACAATGGCCACCGAAGGGAACTGTCTCTTGGAATCTGGCCATTTCGGTTTTGGCCTTTGGTTGGCCTTTTTTAATGTGCATCCCACGCTCCTGTCTCTGTGTTCTGCGTTGTTTGTCATCGCGCCGACCCTTCCTTACGAGCTGACCCTGCAATTGTGAGCCGACATGAGTTTGCCGTGTCGTTTCCAGTGTTTGAATGTCGTATTTGCGCGTTTTTTGTTTGGATATGTGAGCAGCCAGCGCGGCTCCAGGCCCTCCTGCGTCACCGGGCCATTCTCTCTCAGTGGCCCCTGGGCAAACATATTAAGAAGTCCCTTATCACCGCTTATACAGCCATTCATGAAAAAAGACCAAAAAGACCGCAAACACACAAAGCTGCTCGCCAAACTACCCAAATGTCACCGATCCTTTGAGGAAGAAGAGGCTTGGCTGAGGAGGTTTCCAAGTTTACGATTGGTCAGTGTCACTTTTAGAGCTTTATAAAGGCGAGAAAAGGCCGGTTTTGTCTCAGAAAACACTTGACAAGCCTTAATCAAGAGGCGCATCCATGAAAAAAGATGCAAAACATGGACGATTTGATGCAGAAGAGCAAATTATAAGAAGGTTTTGGAAAGATAACGCCAACGAATGCCACATTTGGTTGAAGAAAACATCAGTAAATACGCACGGATGAACTGTATGACTTTAGCACATTAGTGGATCTTTTACATTTTTTGCACTATATTTTTTAATCTAATTAGTTAAGATGCTAACCAAAGCAGCTTTTGGGTCAGTGATGAGAGCCATTGTAATGATGCTGGTGGTTTTCGGGGACATACTGGACACAGCGCCGACCGAGAGAGGTAAGAACAAAAGGTTGACAGGACATAACTAAATATTGTGGTTTAAATTTCTAAAGATTGCAACATTATTCAAACAGAAAAAATAGAAGAAAGAAGGTATGACATGGTCTGGATGGTTTCAGATCGGACCAAGAAGATTACAGTTTGAAATAAAATGATCTTAATGTTGATATTCAATATAAAAAAGAACTTCTGTTTTACATCTTGGTAAATTAGCAGGAACATAGCTAAAGAAAACATTGTGTGAGATTTTCTAGAACTGTAAATGTGGGAGTGGGACCTTGAGAAAGTTTCATACAGTAAATATACACTGTACTATATACACTCTTATTACCTGCTCCAAATTTTTCCAGACGACAAAAGATAGATATGGCTACAATGAAAGAAGGAGTCTGTAGTTGTATGTTTAATTTGATGTAGCTTTAGAAAAATAAGACAAATTTAAAATTCAAATATTTGATGTCGTCCATTTTAGCCATCTGTCATGTTTTATGAAAAAAAACAAACATGCTTCATGTTAAAGTAAGACATCAGGACTGTTTTGTAAACCCTGGCCTCCAGTAGAAAAAACTTTGAATTATTTTATTGTTCCAGACCTTAAAATTCAACATATCCAACAAAAAAATATGAAGGAAATATTAAGAATACAGAGGTTATAATGTCAGTATTTAGAAGCAAAATATATTCATTATTGTCCAGCTTTTATTAAGCTGAAAATACATTTGAATGGTCTAATCTAATCAAGAAAATTACATTGACAAGTGGCCAATCAAATTATTATCGTCCCACGTTTCTTGATTTGTTTTGCTCACTTTTCTGTTCTGTTTCTCACTGTTTTAATGCTGCATGTATTTTATGGGAATTGTGAAAAATTCTCTATAAATGAAGAAACTACTACTATTATTATTATTATTATTATGATTACACTGATTCTGATTTTAAACTTGTTATATTCGGTGCAGGTTTTGTGAAGCCCTCAGAGCCTCACTCTTCAGATGGACCACTCAAGTCCAGTGAGTTCCTGAGACAGTGGTTTCTGACTAAGACCCCAGACCGGACCACAGCCAGGAGCATCACACCTGGATTCAGGACTGACCGAAAACAGGGTTCAGATAAACGGGGGCAGATCCTGAAGATGATCTCAGCTTTGGAGGAGGTTCACCGGACCATTAACAGCACGCTCAGTTCACGCCTTACCTTCATGACTCGAGGTGAGACTTCAGTTTCAAGTGTTGTAGTCTTGATTTTTTTTTTTTAGATGCACTTCATCCTCTCCCCTTTTTTAACTAAACCTTGTGTTATTTTATTTCAGCGAGTGGCAGACATCCAGGGAAGAAAAACAAATTGGTAAGAGTTCATTTACTTTTGTGACGTTCATCATGGAAATTTCAAGATTAGTAAAGCGGCTTGATTCCTGACTGTCCTTGTTTTGTGGCTGAAGTTTGCAGTTTCTGACAGAGCAGTAGTGAAGCCCACCACCGCGGCGCCTTTATCCTCGAACAGCACCGCATCCAGAGCCAGCACCGACACCGTTGTCCCCGGACGAAACTCCAAGAAGTCACACCCGCCGCAGACGAAGAAGACCAACAAGAGAGGTCAGTGTCCGATATTCAGAGCAAGTCAGTGACAATGAATACTTGGTTATCTGTTCACTCAAATGAATAATAGCTGCATATGTCTGTATTATTTTAAATTTTTTTGCCTTTCTTCTCTACAGTGTGTTTCTGGAAATACTGCTCACAGAACTGAACCGCTGAAGATTGAAGGAGTAGCAACATTTTCTTCCTTTTCATCAACTTTAATCCGTTCATCTCATTCATATTCATCATTTATATTGATTTTGACCATTGGCTCTGAAGTTATTTACCAACGGCAATGGGTGTATCCCCAAACGTAGACCAGACCCAGAAATAAATCTGTTTTGCATGAAATTCTATTTTAGGTCTATGTATCTAAAGATCACAGAAAATTATTTATGTTCCCAGACTAAATTTCTCTTAAATTTTTGTTTGTAATTTATATATTTATGATTTTGATAAATTCAGTTTTCATTCTTGTAAATCTATGACTTCATACAGTCAAAGAATATAATAAAGTTTTAAAGTTTTTAGAGTTTTAAGCCTAAGAAAATTTTACCCCTAAACCTTCTGCCAGATATTTTTAAAACCTATAAACGGAGTAAGGGGCTGCTTCTTAGAACAAGATGTCAAAAATAGTCTGAAAAACTTGGAAAAAGAAGCAAAGGAACTGTAATTTGGAAAAGAAAATGCTGTTTTAAAAACATAAAATAAATAGAAATAAAACTCTTCTTTAAGGAAACAAAAATGTTAATAGAAAAACTCCCAAGTTCAAGTCCATCTCATCCATCCTCCTCGTGGCTCCTCACTGACCTCTGGTTGCTAGGACGCTGTTGCTACGGCCTCGTGACACCAGCTGCCCGGAGACTGTTGCCGCGGCAGCGCCAGGCCTCCAGAGCTGTTGCCCTTCCTGGCGCCAGCACTGACTCGGACCTTTTCATTCGCTCGTTAATTAACCGGACTGACCAATCAGAGACGACGATGTGTGCCGACGGCGGCGCATTGAACAAACTGCTGTTAATGAGACGGACGCACAGCCTTTGTGTGTGACAGCTTTTAAATAATGAAATAAAGTTCAGCTCTAGCATGGCAATGTGACAATAAAGAATGATTTTATTTTTGTACATTCACACTCTTTCTTTGTTCGTTACAGACAAACTAAAAAAAAGAAAACAGATTGAGTCATAGATTAGAGAATTGAATGTTTTAATAAATTAATAGTGTTCTACTCTAGACAGTTCTTGGTTTTGAGACTAGCTTTAAATCACTTACTCGCTCTTGTCTTCGTCTTGGAAATGGATTTCTCGGGATTTTAAATTAAGACCAGACAAGACCTATTTAATACTTTGCTAAAATACATATAATTACTCAAAGTCACAACAATAAATAATCCCACATTACAAAATCCACTGATGTAGACCGTGTTGAGTGTTGAGTCCCAAGTGTTGTCGGGACATTCCTCTTTGGGACGTCTCCCCGGTGAACCACTCGAGCATGTTTGCCGATCGAGTGTGTACACGGAGGGTCGTTACGTCGTCGGGGTTTGAACAGGGGTCACTATCGCTGTCGCCACGGTGACCAGCGTCTGTGTCTGCACATGTCAGACTAAGTTACGGCTCGGGGTTAAATATAGGGCCACTGTCGTACGTGGCTCCAGTTCTACATTTCGGCAAACCCCACAGAGATGTGAGTCTCTTTTTCAGATTTTGGGCATGTGAACAGCAATGACAACCGCACTATAATATTTTACACAATGCACCTTTAAATTGGTAACGCCTGCTTCATGAAAATACATAGCAGTGTTCTACGAGCACTAAAAAGCTAAGTCTTCTGAGAAAATGTCGATATCTAAGCCCTTGAGATTAGGATCCTTGGTATTTAAGGAATGTTTGAAGCCCTTGTTTGAGGCGCTCTTCTTGGTGGAGTGACTATTAAGCAAAAAGACAGTACCAGTGTTTAGCTATTTAGGATGCAAACTTTTACAAAACAGAAAAAATGACTTAAGAGATTAAATCGTTTATTATTAAAGTTTTGTCAAAAAGGATATAAGGCCAGAAACAACAAAAACATACAAAAGTCTCTCTCATTATTATTTAGACATGGATTTTCAAGAAAAGAAGCTGCACTGAAGGGTGATATTGTTGAAAATTGACCTATTTTGAGAACAACCCCAACAGGTAGTGTCTTAAAATGAATGTAAATGGATCATTTTTTAGAATTTTTAGATTTTTTCACTACAGGAGGCACTGTTTTAGCTAAAAGTTTATACATTTTTTTACAAAGATTAAGGATTTTGATGGTAACATACAACAAGCAAAAACAAGAACACACTTCAGGCTAAGTATATATTAAGCTATATTCTTCAGAAGTAAAGGGTAAAAAAGAAATACAACATTAATTTATTCCCAAGGGGCTAATAATGTGATTTTGTATATTATTTAACTCTCAATAATATGGCATGAGAGAAGCATGACCAAACAATAAGGTTTAATTAAACATACATGACAATTCTCTTGATTTATGTGACTTTTAGGTGTTTAAATGGGTCCTGCCATTCTCTGAAATGAAACAAAAGCAGCTCGATAAAGTGGCTATAGCTACTGTAAGCTGTAGCTAAGCTGTAGATACAGCGGTGCAGCTCAGCCAGTGAGTGCACACATCCACACTGGACTCAAAAGTGTCAACACACAAAATCTGATTATGTATTAATGTAAATACGTAAAACTATGTTGGGCGACTTTTTTCTGCAGTGTGAAAGTAGCCATAGACACATACAAAAGGTTATTTAGGAACTTTTTAGAAGCAAGACAGAATTAGGACAGTGCAACCATCTACAGACACATACTTTCTTTGCAAAACTGGCCTCATTTGATTCTCTTGGCCACGTCTATGTACGCAAACTGGATTTCTCTCTCATTGGGGCAGGTTTTGGTGAACTCCTCTCTTTGATAAGCGCAGTTCAAATACCTCCAGACCCCTGTCATCTCCGCGGGGATCTCAAAGCCTCGATACTTTTTTGCGACAACCTGCAAACACAAAGATATGGCATTAAGTTAGTATCATTGTATTGAATCATATTGAATCATATTGTATTGTATTGTGGACCTTGAGGATGTGAAGTTTGGGCAGCAGGTTACAGTCGGCCAGTGTGAGCTCATTTCCGTCCAGAAAACTCCTGGTGGACTCCGGGACGTCCCCCGATTCGTCTGCGTTGATCTCTTCAGATAAAGGCGTTCGGAGATACTCGTCAAGACGCCTCAAGGACTTCAGCAAGGCTTTCTCTAAGGCTGGAGCAGAAGGGTTTTAATAGACAACAGCTTTATTTGAACACTTAGACACATTTCTTGTGTTTCTCACCGTCGTTGGTGTCTTTTCTGGGGTTTTTGATGTAAGCAGAGAATTTGGCGAAGACATCGATGCCGGCTGTGTTGGACTCAGCGTGTCTTGGAGCCAGTCTGGGGAAGCTGCCATTCAAAAGGTATAATATATAGTGTCGGAATAGAAATATTGTTTATGGCACTTGTAATATGTGTCTTTGTGTTTCGTACCGAGGTGGAGTGAGCTTCTCTTCCAGAAACTCTTCGATTTTGTTGACGTCGACCTTGACTTCTCCGTTGAACGTCATAAACGGAGGGTTGGTCCCCGGGGCCAGGTCCTGAAGGTCGGCCGGCTTTCTGACCCCAGAAAGAATCAAAACAAAAAGGTAAGCAATTCTTGAATCAGACTTTTTTCTCTGTATGCTGGGATTGAAGTACTCTGAAGTTACTCTGAGTTACAAAGCATGGTTTTGTCAGTGTCTTTACAAAACAGGGATATAAAATAGTGTCTCCACCAATGTTCTTTCCCTCTGTACCAAAACTTTTGCTCGTTATTCAAGATAAAGTTTGTCAATAGTAATAAAAAAGCAGGAGGGGGACATTGTGTGTGTTTTTCATAAAGCTAATGTGCAGTGGATGACAGTGAGGCGCATCAAATTACCAAGATTAAGCAGAATTATATCTATAGCCATAGACACAGGAGATGTGTACAAACCCGACGTCCCATTTGGTCACATTTTGTTTGAAGTTACCGTTTGAGGTCGACGGTGGTGACGTTGAAGATGACCCCCTTCAGCCACAGAATCATGAAGAGCCTCTGAGAAAAGGGACAGTTTCCGATGCTCTCCCCGTCGCTGCCAGCCTTCAGCCAACACAGAGACAATACAACATTAAACTAACTCCCAATTTATTTAGTTGTATTTGTTTCTCAGCTTTTTAAAATCTAAATAGACTAGACTAGATAGTGCTGAATGTGTTTGGTACATTTTAGAGAGTCCCTTTTTCAAATCAAAAGTTCAAATTGTGTTTCATGCAAAATAGATAATGATTGCAGTAAATTTGATTCCTTAAAGCAAGAATATATATGACATTTTTGCATTACATTACTAAAGAAAGTGTGTCTGGTCCATCTTAGAGTCCATCTTGAAAATATGAAGCAGACGAAGATACTTAAAGGCTTTAAAAGTATTTGAGTAAAAAAGAAAAAAATACTACACCAGCCACCACAAAAAATATTGAAAAAAACACAAAAGATTTCTAAATTAGGCTATAGTTCTTGTTGGTACTACATTGAAAATATATACAGAGATTAAAACCAGGTCTAAAGCCAAGATTATCCAGGATTAAACCATAACTAAAACATTACTTAAGAAAAGACTCAAACAAATAGCTGGACTAAGGTCAGGATTAGAAAAATATTCACACTTCTAAAACCAAGTGACGCTAAAGCAAGATTAAATCAACGCTATAATTTATGTGAAAGTGGCTTTATGAGATCAACACTACCACTTTAATATCATAAACTAAACATTGAAGCTTACCTTAACAAATAACTCTATCTTTGGGAGGTCCAGTTTTTGAACCGCAGTCTCGTAAAAAGACATCCTCTAGGCTTTACATAAAAAATATTAGTCCAAATTACTTTCCTGTCCCGGAGTATGTCCTTTTACAAAAGAATCAATGCAAACCAAGCCAAAATTACCCCTAAAATCTTTTCAGTTTCCATCAAAAAGCACAATTTCTGAGTCCATCTGTTTGTAAGTCAGTCTTTGTCCATTCGGGCTGGTGTTTTCGCTGGTATGTAACTGTCGCCTTCAGACAATAACTCTTTTGTCACTGAGAATATGACATGCAGTATAAAAATGCTGCTATTAATCTGGAACCATACACTTCTGGGAATAACAGGACCAAATATAAACCGTTGCAAGTTTTTATATGCCCAACAAATACGTAAAAGACTAATATTTTGATAGAAACAAATCACAAAGACAACATGGGACTTATGCTAATTCTGTGGTTTCTAGACTTGATCTGATTGTCTTTATTGTTTGTGTGAAGCTCAAAGCCACAAACAGTGAGGTTCCAGTGAGGTCCCTTTATTTCCAAACAGTGGGCGACTGTGGAATCTCCAAAGCTGTAAAATCAGTGTGAATGCTGCAGTTCAGATGGAGAGATGGTTAGATAAAGACCACACATGTTATCCACAAGCTTTGTTATTGCACCTGCAGATTCATTTAAAGAAATATTGGAATAACTCTCATGGCCTATTGATTAACTGGTGCCATAATGCATTTGAATGAGGTGAATAAGTGTTGTTTCTCCACAGCCCGGCTCTAAACAGCAGTTTAATCTTCTTACACAGTGAATGTCAGATTAACCAGCACTGTGCCCCTGCCACTCACTGTTTGCTCTGTTTACTGACCTACTACAAGACTTCTGAAAGTGTTTCTATATTTACACCGAGCAGCTCACAGACAGGTAAAGTGCAACGTGAAAAAGTACAGCGCATGCAACAAAATATCGAGTACTTTATACATATTTTCCCATGTTCTTGAATGTGTAACTAACTAACTAACCAAATTAATTAACACATGTAAATTGACCGTGTTGTTCTAAAACTCCATCCGTCTTTGTCCCAGATACAGTACGGTCCAGTGGACGTTTGTTATTACTTTTTCCATGGCTCTCCTCAGACTAAGTCCTAAACAAAAGAGGCCATTGTGGAGCTCCACTGGGAACAGGCCTGTTGTGACTATGCCTCTCAGATATTAGCACATTTTTCTTTGCCGTTAAACCCCTTTGTCGCCGGGAACCCTTTTGTTCTCCCCGGACGAGAATTAGCTCAACATGAACCGCTGCTTGGGCCTGTTCCGGTTTTATTAAGTGAGTCATACCTGTCTGAGCGCTTACAGGAAAAGGAGAAACTCACTGTTGTTGTGGTACATTTTCAGAAGTTGCGTGCTCTCAGTACAGAGGCTGTACACTTCCATGGCGCTGGATTAAGATATCACAGTCTTAATGGGATTAGGTAAGAAGATCACACCTGCTATCACTGTTAATGTGCCAAAGACCACAATACTGTCCCTGTTCGGTTCAGTGTAAGTCATTTAAAGTCTCAATGCTATGAACACATGATGTAGAAGATAAATATCCAAGATGGAAGACGTCATTTGTGGAGAAATATTTAGTGAGTCATGGACCAACCTGCCTCTTATTCCCAAAATAAAAGGCCTTGTCTTGAGAACACATAACTGTCTCTTTTATAATTTTGGCCATTATTATTGTATTTTATATTTAGTTATTTAAATATTCACAAAAGAGGAAATTCTGATTCAATATATTTTTATTTCCACATGTTCATGGAGTTGTGGATTGCAGTGATTTAGTTTCTGTACCAAACTTATTTGTGTGATGAAATTGACTAAAAAGAGACATATTAAAGCTAATATTGATGGTTGAATATTAAAGCAAGTAAAACAAAACAATAAGCACATTTCATATAACACTGTTTTGTCATATTCCGTTCATTCATAAATAAAAATAGTCATAGTAAACTGTAATTAATAATACACACAGTCCTTACTTCAGGACGCTCATTGTGTTGTAGTCATTGACTCACCTTGACGTAGAGTGAGATGGTGTATTCCTGTTCGTCAGATGTTGAAGTATTCCTCCGTGGTGATAGTAACGGACTGTCCACTCTACGATGCGATATCAGTTTAATCTCCTCTTTCCGTTCATCACTGAATGCATCTTTTTGGGGCATGTACGAATGTCCATCTTCGAACAACACCACGCGCTTTTTCTTAACATTTTGGTCTCGCTTTTTCGGTAAAGAGTCGTCTTTTATCACCGACTTTAGCTCTTTGATCCAGTCGTCTTTGCTCGGCGGACATTTTTCTTCCGTCTTGTCCTTTTTAACAGGCTTCAATTCCTTCCTCCAGTCTTTCATTTCTACATTTGGCTCATCATTTGACTGATCTGATTTAATCCAATCAGTGTCTTTTCTCCTCGATGACAGCACTCTTGCCTCTCGTCTGATTGGCTGCTGCTGTTCAGGACATAGACTTCCATTCTCCATTGCTTGCTTCAGCTCTTTAACTTTGCCATTGGCTTCCAGTTGTTCGATCTCTTTTGCCTCTGCAGCTCCAGCACCTTCGGAAGTTGCAGCTTCTACCTTTTCTTGTTCCTCATTTTTGCTCTCTTCTATCTCCTCGAAAACATCATCTAGAACTGTGACCGGTTCCCCAGCCATATCTTGAAATATATCGTGGACGTAGGGGTTTTCCATTTGGAGTTCTTCCAAGTCTTTGGGTGCTTCAACTACAGCTTTCTCTGCTTCTTGATCGTCTTGTCCGGTCTCCAGTTGAGCTTCTTCTTCTAAATCCACATTTTGTTGGGTCTCTTTTGACTCCTCTTCTTGTCTAGGCTCTTGTCTTTCCAGACTTTTCTCCGCATCCGTCCTGCCTGTTCCTTCACAATCGTCTAGCCCCATTAACTCGACTTCAGCACCTGTTGCGGCTGTCACTCCTGCATCCATCACCTCTAAGTCATTAAAGCCAACCTGTCGCTTCTCCTCTGGTTCATTCAAGTTTATCTCTGCCAACGTGGCTTCCTCAACTGAGCTCAGACTTGCTCCTTCTTGATTTTCTCCACGCATTTCATTTTCAGGATCTCTTAGCTCAATTGCTTCTTCACTTTTGACCTCCTCTTGCGTTGTTAAACTGTTTTCCACATCATCTTTAGCGTCTGAAACTTGTGTTACCTCTTGATTAATCTGTCTGTTTTCCTCTTCTACTTCAGCAGCTTCAGGAGTCAATAAATCTTGACATGGCTCACTCAAATCATCTTCATTTTGCGTCGCAGAAATGACATCAGTCACTGCATCTTCCTTGTCTTCTTTCTCGTGTAAGTTTTCTGATTCCTCTGGATTGTTATCAGTTGATTGGCTCTCATTGGCTTCTGTTGCAGCACTTTCCAATGGCAATAATTCACACATATCGCCTTGTTCATCGTCATTCCTAGCATTTGTCATTGAATCCTCAGCAGCTTCTAGTGTAGCACTTTCAGGTGGCTGTAAATCGGGGCAAGTTTCACACAAATCTTCTTCATTGTTTGTCAAAGCATCAATAGCTTCATCGTTGGACGCATCAATGTCATCATTTTCAGACAATAGCACATTTTCATTTGGCTCCGATACAAGAATTTCTGAGACTTGTTCGATCTCTGGCTCATCACTGTTGGCTGAAACTTTTGGTTGCTCTTCTGGTATCTTTTTATCCCCAGCTTCTTCTTGCTCTGTCTCTTGACTTTTAATAATTTTCTCAGTTTCTTCATTGCTTTGGCTAGTCGTATTAGCTTCTACCGAGATACTTTCAGAATCTGAGAAGTTGTTGCAAGTTTTAGGGGAGTCTTCTTGGTCTTGTCCTGTATTTTCTTCTGTCAATGGAACTATAACTGCTTCAATTAATGGATCTATAACTGCTTCAATTAATGGATCCTTAACTGCTTCAATTAAAGGATCCTCAACTGCTTCAATTAAAGGATCCTCAACTGCTTCACGTAAAGGACCCTCAACTGCGTCTATTGCAACACTGTTATCAGATTCATGAACTTCTTCATCATTTGCATGAACAATAGCATCATCAGACACCTCTACGATATCACTCGGCTGCAATTCAAGAATTTCTCTAACTTCTTTTACGTCTGGTTCGTCACATTTGGTTGAAATTGCTTCAATTAATTCCCGTTCCTCAGCCACTATTTCTTCCCCAAGCTCTGTCTCCACGTTTGGCTTTGCGTCTTCTATTCCTCCATTGCTATCTTGAAAATCTGTCTTTTCTACTTCTACTGACAAACATTCAATATCAGTAAACGCCATTGACTCCTCTTCGGACTTAAAATCTGTTTCCGTTGTCTGTTCAGTCATGTTTTGTTCCTCTCCTTCTTCCACAACAACATTTTCGACCCCACTTTCCCCTTTTCCGTTTGGTAACATTTGGATGTTTTTGGATTCTTGCATTTGCCTGCCATTTTCTCCATCAACAAGCTGTATCCCTGCTTCTCCCATCATGAAATCATCTTCTCCAACTTCTTCCGCCAGTTCTACGTCTAAATCATCTTCTTCATCCTGAATTTCTTGTTTGGTTTCCATCTCGGAGCAAAAACTCACTGTGTCGTCGTTGGAGAAGACTGGGTTTGGGACCAACTGAGCCATTTTCAAAAGTTAAACAAAAGTTTCCCAGTCACAAAGAAATGTTGGGTTGAAGCAGTGTTGTTTTTATGTTTTTGGTGGTACAATGCCCAAACAATTTAGAAGCATAGGATCCTAGACAAATGTTGAGTCGAAGGTTGAATAGTCGCCAAATCCTGCAGAGTTTCCGGTCGATCCAAAAACAAAACAACAGGGCAGTTTTTCCACAATTTCTCAAAAATAGTTCTGCGGAAAATCTCTCAATCTTCATAAAGTACCACGAAAAATCCCAGAAAAAGATTGTAATGTGAAATCTAGATCCCTGTATTGTTCCAGTACAAAAGTTTTAGGTTAAGTTTAGACTGTACTACTCTCTGTTTGTAGTTCTTCTGAATTAGCTCTGCGTCTTAAGCCCAGTCAGCCATCAATAACTACAGTGTACGCCTCTCGCTCTCTCTCAAGGATTAAAAAAAAGGCTGATTACCACATGACCAGCAGCTTTAAGCCTCTGCCACCCTGGGCCCGGCACCACAGGAGGCCAATAATCACACGAGGGACAGGACCAAAACTGTACAGTCGGTCCATAAAGGTGAATCAAGAAGTAAAAGTGGAAGTACAGTGAAATTACTATATCAACTGTTATACCAAACTAAATTCTAATATAAACAATACAATACAAGATTTAATAACAAATATATCCAACTTACTTGTTTCATAATAACAGGATATAATGATTTTCCTCATGCACTTGAACTGAGACACAAACTCCATGGGCTCCTGAGTTACATTACTACCATGTTGTTGTCTGCTGCACACATTCCAAAGCAGCATTGTATTTTTTTATTATTTCACAGTATTTGCATAAAATATCTTAATATCAACATTTATAATAAATAATTATATCATATTTCTGTGTGTTTGACAAGGTAAGCTTCATTATATTTGGCTATTTATTTTATTTGAGTGGTAGTAATGGGTCATTCTCCTTGAAGCAATAGAATGTAATTAAGCTGGGTTCATTTCTTTTCTTTCTTTCTTTCTTTTTTTTTTTTTTTTTAAGATCTGGGTTATTTGTCCGTTTAAAGTCTGGGGTTAGACCTGGTTTAGTCCTGTATTAAAGCTGATTTAAGTGTAGTTTTAGTCCTGATTTTAACCTTAGCCCTTTAGTCTTAGTCCTTGCTTAGTTAATTAGTTAGACTGTCTATTAGCCGTGATTTCGTGCTGGTTTAATCTAGTTTACTCCTCGTTTTATCGTGTAACTTGCAACATTGTAATGACAGTACTCTTACCGCTAGGTGGCGACAAGTCTCCCTTTTCCTCAAACGAACGCTGCCAAAATTTCAAACGACGAAGAAGAAACAGCTGCGTCTCCATTGACGTCACCTCCTAGTTTATCCTTTGCGACAAGCTGCGACAAATTTATTATTAAAATTAAGAAATCCTGTGCTCATTTTGAATGCGACGGCACTTCAAATCCTATGGTACACTTTTAATTATCCTTTTTAGTGGAAATAGTCGCTGGAGATTGTGTGTGTCTTCATTTGTTAGCGTCTTGTCAGTTTGTGTGTTAGCAATAAGCTTAGAGCAGCTCGTAAGCTAATAGAGGACAGCTTTACTTCTAGAGACTGGGAGAAGGGACGCGCACTAAACCGAGCCTTTTTATTGAAAACATTGTGAAATAAGGCCTCGAACTGTAAAGGTATGTATACTACACGTTAATTAAGGTGTTATGAAAGCGATTACTACAACAACAGCTGGAAAGAGGCGATGATTGACGGCTATAAATATAACTTAAATGTCAGACATCGTTGTCTTTCTGTAGTCTTTGTTCAGGTCTGGTTTTGTTTTAAATCAACCCCGGGTTTAATTAGGCTTTTCTTGTCGTCTTGGTTTAGTCGTCATTAACTGTCTGTCATGTTTAGCTGTATGTTTAGACTTTCACGAGGATCTGTTCATGGTTTATCACTAAATCCCAGACTCTTTTGTTACAGAGCTTTGTTGTCAGATCCCACTGAGTCACGATGCAGCAGCAGCAGCAGGAAAATGGTACAGATGAGGAGGCCACTGTGGACGTCCAGTTCACAGAGTTACCCAATGCTCTCATCGCATGTAAAGTCCCAGAGGAGCTGTACGATGAAGGGTCTCTGAGGGTGAGTGGCTGCTGTGAGTTAATGGGTACAAGCTGTACACGTCTTTTAATTACAATCAGTCTTACAGCTTAAAAAAATTCTCCTTGGGTTACTCATTTATATTTAGTCAGTTCATTTCTTTTCAGAATGGAGTTTGGGATTAAAATTAAACGTAATCAGTGATAAAATGACAAGTGTGGTGTCTTTTTGGAGGGATGAGGGGTTGTTGATGAGTCTGACAGCAAAAAGGAAGAAAATATGGCTTGAGATCCGGGTCTTAATTGGATTGGAGTAGCTGAAAGAGTTTAAACTTGTGTGGTATCTTTTGTATCTTATAAACCAGGCAGGTTTCAATGTGTAATATGGTTTAAAATGTCATGTTTGGAAAAATGCTTACATGCTCTTGTTGTAATATGAGCTTATTATGCAAGACTAGGAGGACATAAACCTCGTTGATGCTGCTCTCATCACTTTGTAGACCTAGTGGGACAATTTAAAAATGTGCTGATGTTATTTTTACCCAGATTGAAATCATTATGAGTTATACTGTCTTATATCATTAGCTGCTGACTAGTTGTTGTAGCAGATTTCCACCACCAGATGTAGACACTGGCCCATCTGCTGCTTAAGCCCGTCAGCTCTGGGTTCTTTAGTCATTCGGCTTTATTTAAGGGCTAAAAATAACTTGCGTCTGTTTAATTTTAGACGCCGGAGTGACATCAGACAGAGATGCATCAGAGGAATGTGTCCAATTACATTCAGCGGCTGGTTTGTCTCTCACTTTTCTGCAGAAAAACGCAGACTGCAACAGAGATCTATTTAAGGGAATTTGTGCTTCCAGTGTTGGCTGACCTTGGTGGGATGAGTTTTTCCTGTAACAAAGCATTCCTCTGTCTTCAGTCTTTGTTGAGCGTAGGTTATATTTGCAGCTGAAGCATAACCACATCGAGTCTTTATTTATGAAGCGATGTTGAATCCTTTGTGTCTTTACTCTTTTCAGAAGGCACTGCGAATGTTGTAGAGCTTTTTATTTGACGAACAAAGCCTTAAAGCTAAGCCTTGAAGCTGGGAGTGACATTTCTGTATTCTTTTCACTGTTCATCGACTCCTAATGCACTAATGCTTTAAGATTTTATTCAGCCTATTTGTCCTGTACTTATTTACACTGAGATAGACACATCCCAGAAGCTGGTGAACTGGTGTTGAACATAAGGTTGTGCCATTTTGAACTCCATCCAAAGAGCTGAAATATGGTGGTTAAAAATCTGTGTTTTTTTACACTTGGGTTCTTAGATGTTTTTTCCTCATATTTGCAGTTGAAGAATGTAGACTATTTTATTTTGTGCAGAGTTGCAATGTGTCTAGACATTTATGAATTAACTTGGGTTATGTGTGGTTTCCAGCATAATCTGTTGTGAATGATCATCATCAATCATTTTCAAGTTTCATTTAGTATTTGTAGGACCCAGTGTTTTCATTTTAGCAGTGGATGCCATCAGAGAATGTCATTTAATTTGTGTTTCAAAAATTAAATGATCTTAATTGATTAAGTGCTTAGTGTCAGGTTTCAGTGGTGAATGATCACAATGCAGTCATTCTGTTTCATTGACTCTCGATGGAAAAAAGCAGCATAAGTTGTGACTCATACAAAGTGACACTGCAGAGCAGAGATAGTGCAGTTTATTTTTCTCCAGACGAAGTGTCCGGACTTAGTCACACCGAGACCTTGTGGATGTAAAGATGACACAGTTTATACCTGCCACAAAGAAGTTTTACAAGTTCAGTGAAGTGCTTTATTTAGACTAAAGGTCACAAACTAAATCTGGGTACCTCATAAATTCCCACAGTCTCCTTATTCTTTTCTTATGCACGTCAAGTTCGTTCTTCAGCTAAAGTTAATTTTAATATATTTTCTGATTTTACCTGACTCATATATTTGCATATTGTTGCATATAATTGTTGTTTTTCTACTTTGAAACCAGGGTTGAGTCAGTGCAGCTTTGCCTTTAGTGAAATCCATTCAAATCGAGTCGTGGTTCAGGGAGTTGTAATTGCTGGGTGTGGTCTGGGCTCAAATTGTGGTAAAGGTTCATCTCATGGAAAAAATGCACTCAGTGGAAAACAGGCCTCGGTAATGTTTCACTTCATTATGGAAAATATTTGTTTGTGTAGCTTTGGAGAGGTCAGTGTTGTGCACAAGGGCATCATTACCTGCACCTGAGAGAGACCACATAACAAGCAGTGTGTTAGCAGCCAAGGTGGGCAGTAGGTGACGTCTGCAGTGAAGGAAAATACTGTCCACTGACTATCGGCAAGTTATGACCCACTTTTATTGAAATGTGGCACAAAATCTCAATCTCACTCAGTCTAATAAGAGCATATGATATAGAATGGAGGAGAATCATCTTTGCTCTGATGCAAAATCTCACTGTAGACTTAATGTTGAAAGTATAAACTCGAGAGGACTGATTTAAATGTAATCAAATATCCCTGTGCGTGCAGAGAGAACACTTAGGCATCAGCTGCTGGGACGCCATAAAAACCAGTAACTCTTTAAGTTTTCTGTAATTACATTAACTTAAGACCATATTGTAATAAATCATCTGTGGAAAAAACGAGATGTCATCTAGGACTTTAATAGATGAATAGATGCTTCGGGAAAAAGGAGCGCTCACATTGGTCGACACTGATGTCCGTAAAGAAGTAATGTCTGCCGATAAAACAGGGAAAGAGTATATTCAGCGCTGAATGTTTTTACAGAGAAACAGCTAAAAAAAACAGATAGAGAAAATAACTGATTAACTCCTGAATAACTGGAGGCAATGTGAAACAGAGATAATTATTTAATTGCATAAGGTTTAATGAGAATTGGTCTGGTTTTGCTCTTTTAATAGAAAAGGAGGAGAGGTCTCTAGGCTGCTGTTGGAGTCTGAGACAGGGCTGAAAACAAAATCTGCTAGTGCCACTTTAGGTCAGAATACCTGGATTTTTATAACCGTTTTGCTTTTGCAGCTCAGTCTTAAATTATGTTATTATACCTCAGGGTCCCCACAGGTGCTTGAATAAATATAGCTTTTTAATTCCCAATAAATAACACTGGCTGCATTTTATAAGATGTTTAAAGAGTGAATATGTACTTTAAATCACAGCTGTGCCAGAAAAAAGCTAAATGGGTGTTTTCATTTGACCTTGTAAATGGCACACATACCCTTTTATATAAACACACAGTTATTCCTTTGATAAAGTAGACTGTATTTTCACATATGTACCAAGCCAATAGATACCGTTTGGAATAATCAATGTTTCTATTTAAACCCAGCAGGACGTTATCAATATTTATTTTAACCCCTTTTGGTAGTGTTGTAACAGGAGCCGTCTTTTGTGGAGTTATCTTACAGTTCCCTTGTTTATTCTTCTATAAAATTCCCCAAAGCCAAACGTCACTTGAGAAGCTGCTGTTTGAACAATGGGGGGTTTGCTGACGTCGATGGAAAAGTCAAAACAACAGAGAAGCTAAGGCTAAAGGTCAACGGGTAAAGAAAGACTTTTGTTGTTTTTTCCATCACTTGATTACTTTATCCCGGACGTCTCTTTGAATACTTAAGTTTTTTTCCTGGATTTAGATTAAGTCATGGGATCGGTGAGTGAGTTACACAGGAAATGGGAAAGTTGAATTTCAACCATGTTTTCTCAGAAGAGCTCTGTGAGTTGATGTGAGTTTGGTGGAGTAGAGTTTCCATGTTTTGAAACAATTGGCCTTATTTGACTGTAATACTTTGTGGATAAGGTCCGTGACAAACAAAACCATTTTATAGAGATTTAAAAACAGAAAAAATGAGGATAGGATTGTAAAGCTCTCATCAGACCACACATTTACAGTAGATTGGCACTTATATTGTCTGCTATTCCATATTTTTGCTCATTTTTTACACAAGGGTTGAAGTTGCAGAGTGATTAGCACTGCCTCACAACAAAGAAGGTCACGGCAAATGCCAAATCTAAATCGCCTCTTAGTCTCTAAGCGTTAGCCCTAAGATTAACTGGGAATTGTCCAGGGTGTACCCCAAAGCAGCTGTGATAGGCTCCAGCAGAAGATTAATAAATGAACGAATGACTAAATGAATAATTGACATTGGGCAAAGCTGTCATTCAGGACCCTGCCGTGAATAACTACAGAGGAGTTTAATCACAAAAGGAGTAATGCTTTTTATAAAGAAAGAGGCTTATGTATCCAATTTGTGGCACTAAAAGTTCTTTTATTGCCTAATGCTGCGTCTTGTCAAGAGGCTGCACTAAATTTAGGCTCCGACCCAATCTGGAGCAGTGCAAAAATCACACTGACAACTTACACTTGAGGATTGTTGAGGAAGAAGACTGTTCTTCACTTCAAACTCAGAATATCTTTAATGTTGTGGTTACTTAATCTAATAAAGTGAAAGGGAAACTGCGGTTATTGTTGTCTTTCAGCATCACTAAAAAAGGAGTCGAAAGTTGCACACACCCATCCAAATAAGCTACAATAGTCTTATAAGGTCAGGTCCATTGATACAGGGTGTGTTTTTTAAAAAAAGGAGTGTTGGAAAAGTAGATGATCCTAAACAATGTGCTCAGCTTTTCCAAGTGAGTCGCTCCGATAGAAACTCGCTGCAGACAAACAGGTTTGAAACTAAACGGAAAAAGTGAGCTGGCTGTTTAGTTTTTATCATCGCTGACTCAGACTTCTCCAGAACTGTACAATTGTCGCAAACCTTTTAAAGTGCATGGTTCAAGTGTAGGACTCGCATGTCCCGGATAAAAATAAGGAAGGAACAGAATATAATTGACATATAAAAGTGAGAAGCAGTCGGATGTGTGAATGGCAGCTGTAGGGTTAAACTCAGACACAGTATCCGTCCAGGAACAAAGTGAAAGTGATACGACCCTGAGCGAAACAGAGAATTTGAAACTCGTGCCCAACTGCGTCTCGCGCTCACCTGTCTGCGCAGTGAGCGAATGGAAAAAAAAAAAAAAAAAGTCCATAAGAAAGACAAACAGAGCGATGGAAACTGCTCTCTCAGACTCCTGCATGTATCTCTGCGGCAGGCTGTGGTCTGCAGATGATTAGCACCTACAGACTCGCCGCTCTCACGCTAATGTTTAACAATAACAAACAACCAGCTCCACCAAAGACATTACAGCGCTTTTTCCACACAAACATTTTCCACGCAGAGCCATTATTCATCCTGTAACACCTGCGTAGGTCAGGCGTGAACTGTACGCAACATGTTTGTTTTATACACAAGCTTTTGGTCTAATGCTTGGCTCAGTTACATAAGACTCTTTCACCATATTTTTACATTTTGGATTGTAGGTTTTCGGATTTCCAGCATTTTCTTTCAGCAAAACCAAAATCCAAATCATACATATTGTCAACACAAAGGCTTAGCATTTATTTTATTTTATTTTATTTTTTTTAATTTTTTTTATTATTTTTTTTTTTATTTTTATTTTTTTATTTTATTTTATTATTATTTTTATTTTATTTTTATTTTTATTTTTTATTTATTTTATTTTATTTCATTTCATTTCGAGCCAATCACAGCTGCTTTGTGTACTTCCTGGACAATCCTCTAACGATCGCAGGGCTAACACATAGAGACAAACAACTCAAAAACATTTACTATCGACAGTTTAGATTCACTGATTCATGTTTCCTTATATTTATTACATTTAACTTAATTACATTATCAGCTGTGTTCTTAATAGCATTTAGAGATTAGATTGATGCATTTTGTTGTGATTACATTAATCTTCTGTTGTTTATTCTGTATATTATTGCGTGACGGGAAACTAAAACCTCATCTGTTTTAGGGCTTAAGGCATCATGTTATTCTTACAATCACATTAATTTCTATGGGATATCCAGAGTAACAAATCGACCCGGTGTTTGCAGCTTTCACTTGAGTCACTCCAGCTTCACTCGTCGCTTTTTATAGCTTTGTACATTATTATTCTTAGTTTACTTTGAGTTATATAAGGTAACAAACAGTGCATCAGACTTTTATGACACATCCACAGCAAAGGGCGCTGGGAAAACTGTCTTTGTGAATTAAATGTTACTGAGCACTGTCTATGTTCCCGAAGGAAGACAGAAAATCCTTTGTTGAATGGAAAGTATGTGACAATGGGGCCACACATACCAAAGACAAAGCCACCTTATTGTTTTACATCTGACCCGAGGAAGACGTGGAAATAGTGTTATAAAAGAAGTTTTAAGACAGACAAAGTGGAAAGAGAGCGTGTCGGGTCGGGGGGAAAACTGATGCGGTGCTTGTGGAAAGTATGCAGTTTGATAACATGCTTTTATGAGGTATTAATAGCAGAGAGCTTAAAGCGCTGTCGGAAAAAACAAGAGCAGTCGGGGCAGCGTTTGCACCTGTGTTAAGCACTTCTGGGTCGGGAAGAAGAGACGAGTGGCTTATATACGTGGACTTTAACCCGACACAGCTCTGCAAATGAGGACGCGGCGTTGGACTTATAGGGCCATGAAAGGACAATAATGTGCAGCATGTATTACGTGTGGACAGTAACGAGATACATCTTTTGGCTTATCATTATCACACGAGTGAGAACCTTGAGCTGCTGCACGAACCGTATTTTACATAAGAACAAAGTCGTAATATTGCAAGCAGTCAGTGGCTACGTGTGTTTTGCCAATAACAGAATAATACATCACCAGATTATGTTCAGGGTGCTTTGAGGTGACGGTATAGACACTTAATGAACAGATCGTTTCAGTGCACTGCCAAAATATTATTATTAACGTATAATAATTTAACTCGGAAAGGTTTGTTTGGGATCAGCTTTCAGTCAACCTTTTAAAAACACACATCAGCAGATCTGAACTAATTAAAGTATAGCAGTTAATTTGGTGGATTTGTGCTACATTTGGCTCCTTTTTTTTGGAGTGACACTAAAAAACAGGACTGTTGTGTCGTTAATGTTCATATACACATTGTTTTCTAATCATTTCAGATTCGGATTTGCCTTTACTTGAATAGTTTTGATTACGGTTATATCTATTTGCTATACAGCCTCAGGTTAAACACAAA
The DNA here is from genome assembly GCA_036850595.1 of Rhyacichthys aspro. NCBI lineage: Eukaryota > Metazoa > Chordata > Actinopteri > Gobiiformes > Rhyacichthyidae > Rhyacichthys > Rhyacichthys aspro. Next base: position 8,451,813 of record CM072149.1, read on the forward strand.
ATATATCAAACTAAAACATCAATTTGCGTCAGAGTGGTGTCCGTATTTTCCGTATCATGCCTCATTGTCTCACACTCACATCTGATTATAAAACCACAACAGACAACTTCCTGCTGACATTAGATTAAAAATGGCCATGAAAGTATTATTTTTGCTCTTTGGTGGTCTATATAACTGGAATTAAGTCTTTTTTATTATTCACATTGTATGGATTTTTTGTTTATTTGCAGCATTTGACAACATTTACACTTTTAACTCACATATCTCACACAAGACACAGGAAACATGACTAATGGTGGTTGCCAGATCAGCTGACTTGACAATATACCCTTCACCAGCCTGATTCTGAAAATAAAAAGCCTATTTCCTCAAAGAGTGATAATATTTTCCACCTGAACCATGTCTTACTCTCAGAACCTCATTTTGAACAGTCTCTAAAATGCACATTGATTTTGTTTCCGCCTGATTACACTGCGCTATTTCCAGCCTTTACTTTGCTTTGCTTGTGTCATTCTGGACTCAATCTCTTACCCAATAGGCATTTCTCATTCAAATATGACATTTTTCTGTGTCATATATTAGTGAGAATGAACATTAAGCCTTCAACTCACTCTTAGACCTTATTTATTTCAGATCAAATGTCTCCTCAAAGCAAAAGGCAAAGCATTTTTTTACAGAAACGCACACTGCCCTTATTTCTGCCTGATTACTCTGCACTATTTGTCAGTGGGAAGTGAAAAAAAAAACCCCGTCCCTCCCCTTTTCTGCGGAGGATTGGGTTGAATGAACGGAGAGGGAGACAGGGGCTGGGCTTGTGCGTCATCGCTGGCTGGGACCCATTTAAGCCGCTGTGAAGCAGAAAAGCGACTCGACTCAGACAGCGAGAGAGCTCCGGAGAGAGACAGAGTGACATTTTGTACCACAGTTTCTGGAAAATTCCTTCAGTTTTCGTGACTGCAGCTTCCGTCTTTTACTACGAGAGAAGAGGAAGCAGCGGGGATCGGATTGCTTTCGCTGACGTGCCGTAGTTCACCTTCTAATCTGGGTCAGGAGGCTAAAGAAGACGAGAGACAAGACGTTCACCTGAAATCTCTGGAAAAATCCTTCATTTTTTGCCACTGAAGGCTGTCTTTCTTACAAGAGAAGAAGAAGCTAACACTGAATGGTGGAATAGAGTGACACGGTGGAAAAGCAATAGTAGCAATAGTCTCGTTGATGCTTAACATCTGTGAAAACTGCATTCATTTTTGGGAAAAAAGGCTTGATAATATCACTTTTCTATCTTTATATATTATCTATACCAATTTTTATCCATCTAGAATACATCTTTGAGCTAATTTGCAGCTTCCTTTTTTAAAAACTTGAGCATCAAAATTTTTTATTTGTCGCAAAAATCGCAGACCATCTGCAAATTTAAGCAATTATTTTGATATTTGTGTTTATACAGTTTATCCAGTTACATCTGAGTCTCACCTTGTCATACTTGGACTCTACTTACCCCAAGTGTAAGGTGCTGGAAAAGCTTTAAAATTGACTTTGAACGTGCTTGAATTCAGCCTTAAAGGAAGACAAGGAGACATCTACCAGATATAGGTTAGTTTCCTGTCCCGGGAGCATCTCGTCTGCTCACTTCCTGTTTGCTGTCACCCTGGGGAAGGCTACGCTGCCCCGTCCTCCCCGATTCCCCCCTTCCTCGACTCCATCCTCGTCATCCTCGCTCACTTTTAAACCGGCCACGTCCCAGACTCTGAGGTGGAGAAGGTTTAGACTCCCGGGATCCGCCGCCATGCACATCAAGACCACCAAGTGTAACCGCTTCTGCCTGGTCGCCTCGGTGACCAACCAGGAAGTGTTCAACCGTCCGGACGCACAGGTAAGACGACGGCAGTAGGATCGTGACAATATCGCTGTGTTTTCTTCTTGTGATGCGTTATCTTTGTACATTTTTAAAAGCCCATGATCTGTCTTGGTCTTGAAAGTCAGAAAAGGGCTCAGTTTTCCTTTTTTCCTTGTTTTCGTCTCGTAAAATTCTCTGAGCTACTTTTAACTCCTCTCTGCTTCCATCTCCGAGCTCCATGAGTCTGAGGCTGGACTGTTTCCATTTACAACTATTACCTCATATATTTTCCAGCAGATGACTCACTGCTCTTGGTCCTGAATCTGAGTTTTGCCCTGTCCATACAAAAATGTTAATCATCTGTACATTTTGTCTTCCTGTATTCGTGCAGAGGTTTAGTTCATGGAAAATGCAAATTCCTGACACATATTTACAGGTAAAACAGAGGATTGTTGTCTGGTGTAATGAGCATGTGCATATCTATGGTAATGGCTTAAACAGTGACCGTTTTTCACCTGATTCGAGGGCATTTACTGGTCCTGGCGTATTATTGATTCATAGGGGCCTGCTGTTCTTGCAGGGTGTCTATAGTTGTGTGTGTGTGTGCTTATATAGCCTTACTGCAGTCTTGTCTACAACACCACCTGCAGTATCACTCTGTCTTTCGTCACTAGAGGGCACTACTTCAACTGAGAAAATCTATTACAACCAAACGGTGACTTTCCAATTGAAATAAACCTACATAAGACAACGTTAGCCTCTAGATGAATGCAGTACAGAGGTGATTTCCTGTTGTCTTTTTACCTGTCGTCTCATAATCCAGTCTTAGCTGCAGGCGTCTGACTCTAAATAAATAAAGACATGCCTGACCTCACCTCAGTCTTGTACCCTACCTGCTGTATCTTTGCCACGTGCAGGAGGATTTCACAACATCAGAAAACGTCAGGCCCGTGAGCTGAATGAAAGTCTAACTCTTTTCTACATTTCTATAATGAGACGTATTCTTTGGTGTTAGAAAATAGTCATTATTTTGGTCACTTCAGCGTTCTCTCCACCGTGTGATTTGCCGCATTGTGTTAATGTTGATGTTGAATACTGAAAACTCCACATAAGTGATTGCAGGATTCATATTTATTTTGTTCTGCAGTGAAAAAGACGTGAACCCAACCCAAACCGGTGCTTATGTGAAATAATAGTGACCTTTTTGCTGATTGTAAAGTGGTGTAAGTCTGATTGTGTGTCGTCTACAGTCTGCAGCCTCTGTTCTCTGGGTTCAATGGACTAGTCTGTGCTTTGTTTGCAATAATAAGTAGGTAAAAGACCCCCTGCTTTAGTGATACTATGTACATATCATTACTGTCAAACTGAGTACAGCGCTTCCTACCATTTACATAAAATAAGGCAATTTTCACATTAAGATTTTTAGATGTAATGTTATTGAGACAAACCGGAGCTTTTTAAAATACTACAGATATCTTCAAGCAGGAGATAAGCCCATTTTGCTGAAAAGATAAAGTCCAGTCTTTGCAGGAGATTTTTGTTGTTGAATCTTGCTTATTTTAGGGCTTTGCTTTTTGGTTTGGTCCTGATTTAATTCCATGTTCTGTCGTTTAATCCTAGTTTAATCCCACTTAAGCCGTGGTCATAGTTTTTAATTTATTCGTCCCTCATTTATTTCTGTTGTATTTCTGGCTACATCCTATTTTTCATTAGTTTAATCTTGAGTTTTCTTGTTCTGTTTATTTTTTTCTTCTAACATAATTTGGGCAGGACTATGTACAAAAACAAAATTGACCTTGGTTATGTGGTCATTAATACAATACTTACTATCCCTGTTTTTATTCATTCAGTCTTAAATGGGCCTATATCTGATTTAACAGTGTCTATTTAATGAACGTTTAAGGAAACTCTGGTCAAGGTCAGCCGTCTGCTTCATTTCTCTCCTTTAATTAGCTCCTGAAACAATAACCGCTCTCCTAAAATCGAGGTTACGCCGTGTCGTTGTGATGTAAGAACGGGACAGATATAGCATCTTTTAATAGCAGCTATTTATACCAATTTTTTATTCCTCCGCCTCTGCCTCGCAGCGTTAAGTATTTTTAGACAAAGAACAGCTTAAAGAACAAAGGAAGTGGAAAACGATGCTGATGTTTTTCATAAGACGCATCCCACATGATGCAATAGTAATAAGCTTCATGTAAAAGCACCAAAGAGACTAGATTTGAAGTATTTCTTTATATTTGCATTACATTTCATTTAATATGATGACAAATATTAAAAGTCTGGCATTAAATTCTAGTTCTGTCTCGAGCAGTTTCCAGCTATAAATTGTTTTTCCAATATTTTCAGCGACACATAAACGCTGTGCTCTTTCTGTTTGAATAAAGCAGACACCTCCTGCTGCTCAAAAGAGTGTCTGTGTTTGACATTTTCTTCTTTTTTTTCAATATTTCTCCCTCAGATGCCAATCAAAAAGCTTTTATAGATGTGAGACTCATTTTTTATTGACTGTATTTTGTGATTAACTGGGATAATCTTCCATTTTGTGCTGCACAATATTGGGAATCCATGTAATATGCAATAATATAGGTTGAGTATTGCAATAATGATATATGCACGCTCCATTTCACAAAGTAGAAGTTCAGTTGACTGTTGACACAAAGTGGCTTATGGTATTGGAGAGCCTCTACAGTAGAAATATAAAAAGAGCTATCAAAACCTGTATTATGATCCCAGTGACTCTCAATGAAGGGTTTTTGTTTCTTATGCTTATTCCATCTTAAATCAGCCATTTACATGTGACTAAAAGACTCCTGCATGTAGTTTAAGCAGTAATTATGCTTAAATTTCTCTCTCCTTCTTGTGTTTTTTTGTTTCCAGGCGGGTTTTGAGTCCCTGTTCCGATCGTTCGACCCTGAAGTGCAGTTCCAGTATTTCAAGTCTTTCCGCAGAGTCCGGATCAGCTTCAGCGACGCTCTGGCCGCCGCCGAGGCCCGACTCCAGCTGCACAAGAGCGACTTCAACGGCAAAGAGATGAGGCTATACTTCGCTCAGGTACAGTCCGGCCTTCGCTTTTAACGCTTCCTCTCCCAAAGCACCCTAACCCTAAAGATCGTGTTCCTTCTGCCCTCAGTCCGTCCACATAGGCAGCCCCCGACTGGAGCCGCCCAAACCTGACAAGCAGTTCCTGATCTCACCTCCTGCGTCTCCTCCGGTCGGATGGGAGCAGTCCAAGGACGCCACCCCGGTCATCAACTACGACCTGCTGTGTGCCATCTCCAAACTAGGGCCAGGTAAAAATAGTCAAGACATGATAAAGAAGACATTTAACACATTTAGTGCATCATCAGAGCTCAGAGACATCCATTTTTCTCTCACTGTTTTGTCTTTAATACCACCTAAAAGTGGGATTTAAAGGCCAGTCCACTCCTGCTGCACGTTTGAGAGGCAAAAAATACACCTACATTTTTGTCCTGTGTGACCCACTCACGCTGGTTGTGCATCACCGTCCGTTTTTCGAAGCACTATTGCACTTGAAACAGACATGGTGTGATAAATAGGTGGGGTATGCTTTGTGCAACAGAGTCACACTTGAATAAAGCACAAACGAGCAGTTCACAGCAGAGATTCTACTTAATCCCCACAACAAAAAGAGTAGAAAAAAGCATCTTTTTTTTTATCTCAGGGTGATTTCAGGTGCAAGTCCTCCCTCGTATGTCTTTCATATAGAAGCTTTCATCTCTGTTACAGCAGATGTATCCACGTCATTGCATTGATGTGGGTTTTTTTGTTTTTTTTTAACAAATCCCTCTGCAACCAGTGTCACATCCGCGTTGATTTGTCAGTTTCTTTTCATAAATAGTCGTCTCTTATAAAGCTGTGAGCTCTGCAGCTTCACCTTGTAACGTGTTTTAGTCACACCTCCTCAAAGCAAAAGGTTTATTCAGGTTTATTTATCCATCTTCGTGCACAGGAGTTTTAAGATACTGAATGAATACTGCTGTTTATTTCATAAACTAGTCCTTTCTTAGTTCTGGTTTTGTCTGGGTTTGGTCCCTGGTGTAGTCCAGGTTTCAACTTGATTCAGTCCTCATTAGTCTTCCATTTAGTCTTTGTTTAGTCCTGGGTTTAGTTCTCGTTTAGTCCTGTTTTTTTTCTTTGAATTAATATTAGTTAAGTCCTACTTGGATCCAGGTTTAGTCTTGGGGTTTAGTCCTGGTTTCAACCTGATTTAGTCCTCATTGTGGTCCTGGTTTGTTCTCAGTTTTGTCCTCCAGGTTAGTTTTAGTTTAGTATTAGTTTATGTTGGGTTTAGTCCTGGTTTAGTCTGTGTTTAGTCCTGGTTTAGTCCTGGTTTAGTCCTGCTTTAGTCCTGGTTTAGTCCTGGTTTAACCTCCATTTCTGTCTGTTTTTTCCAGGAGAGAAATACGAGCTGCACACGGCGACGCCCACCACCCCGAGCGTCGTGGTGCACGTGTGCGAGGACGAGCAGGACGACAGCTCCGCCCCCGACGACAGCGACCAGGACGACAAGCCACGCCCCTCGCGCCCCAAAATCATCCAAACGCGGCGCCCCGACTACACCCCGCACAGCGTCAAGCAGTGAGCTGCTGCGAGCGCTACGCTGGGCTTGATCCTGATTGGTCGAGAGCTGAAGACGCTCTGAAGGCTTTGAGGAGGGTTTGGGACTTTTAAAATGGCCGCCGAACGGTGCTGCTACGTCCCGAGTGTTTCATAGGATGGAGTCAGAAAATATAGTGACCCCAGCTGCATTCATGTCCCATGGGAAAACAAGACATTAAGTCATTAAAGGTTCAGTTTGCAGTTTGGTTTCGTCATTTCCAGGTCGGGATGTGAAAATGAGTGTTGGAAGGAAAAAAAACAATAATGGAGACTGGAAATATATTTATGTTTCCAATTATTGCTTTTATTATGTTTTTGAAAAAATTCACTGAGTAGTTATTTAAGTTTTCAGAGTTGGGATTTTCATTCATTGATGAAGTTTTTGAGATTATGTGTGAATTTCTGTAATAAACTAAATCCAGTGTAATGTTATTATATTACATTATCATTTTTTTTCTCAGTTTGCAATTTATTCCTTCCTCCATTCTGTTTTGTTTTGTGTTTTTTACTTAAATCTAATTAAGTAGATACTGGAGTTTCCCAAATTTTCCTTTTTTTTTCCTTGACAGTTTCACATTTTGATGTCATTCCAGATTATTGTTCTTTCAAATTTGCTCCTAATCTTTCTAGTCTGTATCGTCTTGTCGGTTAAGGCCATTTTCTGTTTTATACATTTTTTGGGGGTTAAATATCCAACTTTTTCATATTTTACTTTTTTCATAAATTGATAAAAACTTGTAAATTCTGACTTTAAACTCCACCTCACCTGTACTTTCTTAACCTACTGTGGCCCATGTTTGGTCCAGTGAGAATGAGGTTGTAAGATTAACCTTTGTTTGGCACATTTCCGGAAAAAAAGTGTCTGTTCTAGTCTTTGTGCTAATCATCATAAGTGCATGTTTAGGGTTTTAAATATATAAAACTTAAAAAAAAAGACACAAATGTTGCACTCCTTCATGATTATTTTGTCTGTGTTCATATTCTGTGATTTACCGCAGCTGTTAAGTGACGGAAAAAACTTTGTGAACCACGAGGCTTGAGTAAAATAGGTTTGGTTTTGGGGGAAAAAAAGTTGTACAGAGTAGTGAGGTGTTTTGTTTGCAGTAAAAGAGAAAAGCACGTGTCGGATAAACACTGTTATTCCCATGTGTCTTGAATGCAGTGAGGAGTTATGTTTTATAGAGATTTGAAGATGGCAATAGAAAGGGAAGTAAATAATAATTTCTTTGGGACTGTTGAGTTTCTGCTCTTCTTCGACACCTTTTTCATACAATCACATGTAAAAATAATCCCATGTGATTTTGTCGAGTCACTTGGACTCACAGATCGTCTTGTGGTGACCGCCAACGCTGTTATTCAAGGACAATATCAACTTTGGTTACAACATTGAATAGCTTTGTTTCATGCTTTTTATAATAGTAGTAGTTATTTATGAATGTGGCCAGCTAAAAAGACAAACTGTGGAATAAACTTGTTCATACGTGGGCTATATTTAATTCACTTGAATAGTAAAAAAAAAAAAAAGGCTGTTACATCTTCATCTGTGGAGCGCTGGCCTTAGGAAAACAGTGTGGGAATGTTTGAAAATGCTCACTCGCTGATATTAAACTGTATTCATAGACTCATGGCTCATGTCTGTGTTATTTTGTTGTGTGTGTTGGTCTGAAAAGTGTCAAAACATGTCCATGATGATGATAAAATCTACATCATTACAGTGGCTAAGATAAACAAATAAAAAAATTAATGGAAAGAATGAATAAAACCATTCACAGTGAGGCTAACTGCTTTTAATGGGAGATTGAAACGGCTCCCTCTAGCGGCGGTAATGAAGCAGTGTCAATGCATACATCTGACAGCGCTGTAACTAATTACTCATATAGCAATTTTAGGAAAAGAATTGTAAAACTGAAGAATATTTATGAAATAATACAAATAGTGTATATAAATAATGAAGAACCAAAACCATTGCGAAAATATTAGATAACCTAACTTTCCTGTTAACTCGAGAACGTTCACGTCGTGATGCATTAAATGTCACGCTAAATTACACAATCGTCAAGGAACCTTACCGCAATCTATATTAAGCTTTTAAGTAAAACGTTTATACATTTGAAATAAGATAGCCGGAGATTATTTTATCAAACACAGACTATGAATACATAAATATTCTTAATTTGTATTTATTTAACTCTTAGTAGTGATGTGTTGATATGGAAAAGGATGTGAACCTTGTTGTCTTTTAACGCACCACAACAGACGTTATTCACATTCTGCGTTTTGATTGGTCACTCACACCAAGCCCCGCCCACTGTCACAGTCATTTAACCACCGCTACTGTAACTGCTATCACAAATTTACCACAAAAGCAGCAAAAATGATCAACTGGAAGGTAAGTTATAGATATTTTTGATATTTTAAAAGGATAACTGAGGTATTTTAACGTTAGTATGTTGTAGATAAGTGGTCTGAAGCACTCTGAAGCTCATTTTTTAAAGTCAAGGCTAATTCGTTAGCATCAGTGATACACTGAGCTGAGAAATGAGAAAAAACGTGTATAATTTTTACAACAACTCAATTTTAGTATATTCATATACTTATAAGAGTCCATTCCTGGTAGTTTCATGCTGGTTTGTGTGTATGTATTTTTAAATAAACGACAAAAAGGAAAAGTTACGAATGCAGTCTCAATATAGGAATCTGGTAATGGCCTTTAATTTCGAATTTTTCATGCAGTTTCAATGTTTGACTCTCGTTTTAGTTAAATATTTTTATGGAGTACATAATATCCTCTGGACAGTTTTATAATACACTGTTGTTCTGTAGCTAGCATAATTATTAAAGATTTTGAGTGTTATTTTAATGGTTTGTTACATATAAAATCCAAAGTGACTAATTTGGTTCCACAGTCTGTTTTTGCTTTATATGCATTTCTTTTTACATTTGCCATTAGAAAACTTTGGGTTTGCATTGATTAAGCTCATTCATTGATTAGATCATTCTGCATTTTATCAGTGTCATTTTGAAACACAATCAGGACTAAACTAGGACTAACTATGGCTAAACAAAGACTAAACCTGGAGAAACCAAGGCTAAACTAGGACTAAACTAAGAGAAAGAAAACAGGACAAAACCAGGATTAAACCAATGACTAAACCTATGATTCAGCAAGGACTAAATAAAACTAAACCAGCTCTTTTAAGTAACATGTTTAACAGATTTTATTGTTGAGACTGAATAAACGTTGGTCTCACACTGTTTTCTGGAAACTACTGAAGCCTGCAAGGCACACTGTTTGCAGCTGCTCGTCCTCGTCGCCTCCTGTTGGGACTAAATTAGCTCCAAATAACAGCTGAGGTAACTGTCCGAGGGAGGGACATGTTTGACCAGAGCAGACATGTCAAACCCAAGGCCCAAAGACCAAATAGAACTCCTAATCTTACAATTACTTCTGGAAGAAAGTGCAGTTGTGTTTCAAGTTAGCTCTAATTCAGACTGTTTTTCTTATGCTGAACTTTTCCATAAATGTCCCACAGAAGCCTTTATTGATAATGTTATTTTGCAGGCCTTGGACAACGTGCCCGTGCTGCTGTACATCTTGGCGTTGAAGACGTTGCTGCTGTGCTTGGCGTTCGCCGGAGTCAAAATCTACCAGAGCAAAAAGGCCGAGGAGGCTCTGAAAAGACAACGGGAAGAAAGACGGAGACTGGCTCAGAGGACGCAGGAGCTGATAGACAACAAGAAGGACGACTGAGACGGGCCACAGCGAAGGGCGCACTCAGTATTTGTGAGTTAGTCCATTTATCAGTTTTATATATTCATTATTTTTAGTTGATAAAAGCCTAAAATGTGTTAAAATGTCTGTAAAATTGTTTTTTTTAGGAACCACAGACACAAACACAGACGTCAGGAAAGAGTGTCTTCAAGTCACGGACCAGGGATTTATTTATGCATTTTAATAAAAGGACATTTTGCTGCTTTGAAGATTACAATATGAGAAAAGGAACTCATGATCCTATTTATAATAATGAGTGGAATGTATTGTAAATGCCACATATCTGCCTTTTGTAACTATTTAATATAATAAACTTTTCACAAACATGATAAACACAGTGTTTTCCCATTAACTTCCCAGACTATAAAATAATACAAGTATAATTAAATATAATAGTAATGCATGGTTACTTTTTTGGGTACTAAGGAAAAGGATTGCAGTAAATGTGATATATTTGCTGTGTTTTTAACTATATCCTTCTGTAGTTTACGCACTGGGATAGGTTCAGTCCGGTTTAGTCCTAGTCCTGGGTTTAGATCTGTATTTAATCTTGAAGAGACTGATGTTTTTCTTGGTTTAATTGAGCTGCAGTACCCTTTCTGATCCACACGAGGGCGCGCTAACAACCTGACGTCAAAGCTCACTCGCGTAAACACAAAGGTCAGAGTTCAGGTGAAATATCTGCTCACGCGTCGTCTCTACACTTTATTCGAGCTTTTTAATGACATTTTTGGACTTTATTCGCTTTGAACAAACTAATAAGTCCATCTTTTCGCGTGTTAAATGTTAGTTTTTGCTTGTTTTCGCTGAGATTGGAGCAAAAGTGACTTAATGTGAACAGTATCTTCACAAATCTGCAGGTAAAGCAAATCTAGTTACATTTCTTAACCTTTTCTCTCACTCTCTAAGTTAATTAATTAGTTTAAATTAATTTTCTCATCCTCTGTTTCAATGTAGGAAGTGTTTAATTTGCCTTAGACCTAGTTTTTGTATTTTGTGCATGGTCTGACCTAATGACTTTTTCCCTTTTTTATTATTTAAAACAATCAGGTTACACTCATTTGTTTGGATGTTCAGTAATACTTTGTGGTTCAGTGTAAAGTGAGCTTTAAGAGTTGTTGTTACTGTGGAGGTGTATTTATATGAAGTAGTATTTGTCTAGTATTTAGCTGTGTCCTGAAGCATCCCACGTTCTAGTTTAATCATGTTATATTTCTTGATTCTGGTCCTGGTTTAACCTTGATTTAACTGATGATGAAAAACAGAAAAAAGGAAATGCCACAGGTTAAAGATATTTTAAATAATTATGTCTTTAGTCTGGACTGCAGAGCTTCACTGGGTTGATCAATAGGAAGTCACAATGCTGTTAGTTAAGACTTTAAAATAAATTCTGAATTGTATGGGCAGCAATACAGGACAAGAGTAACGTGATTCTGTCTGTCTGCAGTCTTTTGTAATTGCTAAAGCATGTTTTCTGATTTAAAATACAAAGCCCTCTGCCTCAAAAGTGATGGGTTTAGTCCTGATTTAGTCCTGGTTTCATTTGTTACTGGTTTTTGGTGACTGCTGCAGTACCTTATACCAAAGGGTTGTTTTCAGAGTGCTGGTCCTGGACTGGGGCTTGTGTTTTTGATGTTTTAGGGCTCAGATTTGGTTTAGTCCGGGTTTTACTCGTGGTTTAATCCTGATGTAGTTAAAGGTTTAATAATGAATCAAGAAGCTTCGAAAGTGTTTTTATTAAGGCTGTAATACCGCTTATTCACCACAAGAGGGCGATAAGTCCGTTATTTCAGAGTGAATCTGCTGCATTTAACTGTTCACAATTTAGTCCTGATTTACTTTCTTTGTATTTTTTAAATCTTTTTTACTTTTTTATGTGTTTGTTTAAGCTTCAGGATACACTGTACAGCTCAGTTCTATTAAAGTCCTGGTTTAGTCCTGGTTTAGTCCAGTTGTTTCAGTGTTTAGTTTAGCTTTTTGGTGCTCGTTGCGTTGTCACATATTCGCCACATGAGGGCGCTAATATCGCAGTTCCTGATTGAATACAGCTTAACTCCTGGTTTATTGTTGATTTACTTTAAAGCGAGTTCTTTTGTAAAATAATTATTTATATACATTTAAGTTAAGAACTATTGAACATGATTTTTTTAAATAATATTTTTGTCTTAGCTCTGAATCCAAAACTGAGACAAGACCTTTAAAAAGTCTTGGTTCCTCTTTGGTCCTGGTTTCTGGGGTCTTGACTCTTAACACCTGTTCAATGTGACAAAATGTAATGACTTGAATTCATCCCAGTTTGTTTATTTTGTGTTTTCTTCTCTTTTAACAGTGTGATCATGTGACCCAAAGAGGAGGAACTCACAGGTGGCTTCAGTGGCTCTCAGATGAAAACAGAGACAGCTTTAATGTGTTACAAGAGAAACCAGAGAAGACAAATGTATTGAGAAGAAGAGGCAGCCATGTTTTCTCTTCCTGTTTGTCTCAGGTGTGTTCACAGTGACATGTTCAGGTAAAGGCTAAAGTCTGTTTTTAGTCACAGTAGCTTCTAGCAGTTAGGAATAAGAGAAAAACTAAGGTCTGTAGACAAAAATGTTCATGGAAATTGATCCAAAATAGATTTTAGGTAGGTAATGTTTTACTGAAAAGATAAAATATCCCTTTAGACAAAGTATATGACATTTGTTTGGACTAAAAATCATATAAATTTAACTAACAAAAACATTCATGCAGTGAAGCTTAATGGACCCATTTTACTTAAATTTTAAGGGAACTCAGCCTTAATCTAGAGACTTTGACCATACACAAGATAATTCACTTGTGTACACTTCTCAGTACAGCAGTCTAGTGCCGTTTTTATTTATTTAATCTTGTTTTTTCCAGAAGTTTAACAAAAAAATAATTACTATTTTAGAAATGTAATTAAAACATGTATTATCAGTTAAATCTGGCATGTAAAGTATTGTCTTTGATGAATATAATTATTTGTTTATTTTGTACATGTTTTGGAGCCTCTTTTTAGGTGAGGGGGGCCATGTGTTTTTTTTTCTGAGTCCAAATATTGTTGCACATGAGAAATAGAAGTTCCAAATTGCTTTAGTTGTGAGAGTGTGGTGGCTCAGTGGTAAAGAGAAGGGCTCATCACCTGAAGGTAGTGGGTTCAAGACCTGCTCCAGGTCAGTGTACAGCCTGCCCTGCTGCTGGGATTCATGGAAAAAAATAAATAAACTAGGCCAAAAAAGAAATTACCTTTTTTTGCTTTTCTTCTCTCATGCTACTCCTGTCCTGATTGCCCCCACATCTGCCTTGGCCCTTCCTCCCACATTTGTCTTTGCCCTGCCTACTCTCATCCTGGCTCCACCCATGTTTCTTGCTGTTCCTCCACACCTCCCATCCCTGTTCCAGTGTGTCTTCTCATTTCCATTTGTCCTTGAGGTTCACCGCTGGCTTCTGGACTTGAACTCTCATCTTGTAGTTTGCAGTCAGATCCACATCCAAGTATCTTCCACTTTCGCCATTCTTCAGCTGTAATAATATTTTCGTTTGTCACTGAAAAGTCTCAAACAGATTTGAACTTGTAAGAGAAAAGTACTTCTGGGGTTTGAACCCACCACCTTTAGATTGGTATTCCATATACCTTACCTCTACACCAGTGAAGATATAGAAGAACGAGTCTGTTGTGTGGTTAAAACTAATCAGTCAAGCTTTGTTTTGGTAAAGGACATTTGTTGAGAATTGATCTCACTCATTTTTTAACAACTACACATCTTTAACCACTACACTATTATTTTCCAGTGGGTTTTAATGACGATCTGTACCTTTAAGAAGTATTAAATGTGGTCAAACGTAAACAATAAGATTTGAACCCTTCATCTTATGGTTGTTAACCCAACTCTTAGATCTCTGCTCTACACATTAATGTAAGGGTACAGCTTGTTTTGTTTTTAGAACCTGTGACCTTCTCTTAATGAGTCAAAAGTTTACACCACTTCACAAAACAAGACACAAGAACAGGACTCGGTCTAAGGCGTTATATCTCAATCCAAATTCAAATAAACGTCTGTGTCAACTTTGAAATAAATAAATGTGGTCAATGAACTGAGCCGTGAAGCAGAATGAAACCTACAAATGAGAAGCAGCTTTGAACCCACAACCTCAGTCTTTTTCTTAAAAGAGTTTTTGCCTCTGGGCCAAAGAGACAGGTTTGTTTTCTTTCAAACAAACAAAACGAACTTCATTTTGTGAAAGACATGCTCAGACAGGATTTGAAAAAGGACAAAGAAGGATATTCATTTCACTAAAATAAAGAACAAGACTCTAAACATTTCTAGAGACTTTATCTTTTGGACTTATATTTGGATATTTTTATAACACTCACTAAAACCCCGATCAACTTGGGATTTGAACCCACATCTTTCCATTTAGTTAATGCAGTCACTTACCCCTACACTATTAATGAAGATGTTAAAGTAAGGTTGTTTCTATTCCTAAATACACTTTATTTCTAGCGTGAGATTCAAACCGAGCAGTGTCAAACATGTCTAATTATTTTTCACAAAACACTAAATCACCAACTTTTGTGATTTAAAACCGTTTATTGTTAGATAAAGGTCAACAGAAGGCACAAATACAGCATCCGAGGGCAGAAGTGGTGCGGCACTGAGAAAAAGGTAGCTTTTAGCAAAAATAGAGCTCCATACAGAATTATACATCTTCTCTAAACACTGAGGCAAATTAATACAAAAGCATCAAACTCTTCTGGTACAACAACAAATTATCTTTTCTGGAAAGTTCAAAGCAAAACATTGGGCAAAAATAGTACTTTTGTCATAAAACGATTATAGGAAAACATACAGGCTTTTGAATTTACAAATTTAATGGAGTCCCTTTCAGAAAGAGTAAGGTTGAAATCCTTTAAAAACAAGGCTCTGGGAAAGTTTTTGGTTTAGTTTAAACACAGGAGAAGTTCAGCCACGTCACAAAACGGAAAGGGTTTATGAATAAAGTTAAGCAAAAAGCTCTAACATTAAAATAATACAGTCTGAATGTAAAAAATTGTCCTAATAGTTCATTTAAGAGCCTTGGTAACTTGAGATTTTTGAGATTAAAAAGGTAAAAATATGAGATGACAGATTGCATTTTCTCACCGTTAAGCTGCAGTTTTTTGTTTTAACAGAAAATAACCTCATCAAACAGAATCAGAAATGTTGACCCTGAATCCAACAAACAGATAAATGCCGATAAAAACATATTAAACATTAAAAAAAGTCTTGGGATTTATGAACTAAAAGAAACCTGTTAACGTTTATATAAAGAGCGGGACTGGAGTCCGTGGTCTAGTAAGTAAATGTGTCGGGGAAAGCCAGTCCCATCATGCACTGCTCCGTGACGTCGGGCAGATAGGGCCCCTCCTCCTCGAACGGGGGCAGTACCAGACCGTCCTCGTCCGGGCCGGGCAGCGCCGCGTCCGGGTCGGCCTTGATGCTGGGACGCTGGTTTTCGGGAAACGCCATCGAGAACAGAGCGTCGGGGTTACACACGAACTTGTAGACGTATCTTTCTCCTGCCACCTTCGAGACGGGACAAAAACAGACCAGAATGTACTTAAATTGAACACCAAAGAAGAAGACATGACTTTCCAACGATAATTACAGTTTCTACATCCAAATAATTCCCTCAGTTAGTCTAAAATTACACAAAAATATCCCATCTTGGATATTTTGTAAATTAAAAAGGATAGTCCAGTGTCTTTTAAAGCATAGGTAACTTATTCCCAACAGAAGATAATTAAATAAACCATCAATACATGTTTTGGGCAAAATTTGAGCAACATATTGTGAAAAATGTTAAGAGTTGGCCACAATAATAGTTTAGGGAATTTAGGGAATAAATAAACTATCCAAAAGTATCTAATACAACCACATCTATCCCTTACCATGTTTTAGTTTAGTTTAGTATTGACTTGTTGTATTTCTTCACTGTTTTTATGTTGTCTTTGAGTCAAATGCAAATCCACTCTTAAAAAAAAATAAAAAGCCAACCTCAGAAAAGCAAAAGATAGATTTAAACCTGTTTGTTTTGCATCCAAAGACAAAACTAATAACTATGATGAGCTCTTTGATTTGATATTAGCCCAATCCAAAATAATGTGGTTAAAGTTAAAAGCAATTGTAAACACAGTGCTTTTCACTTTTAACGTTACCTTCTGCATGATGCCCTTCTCGTAGTAGTATCTGAGAGAGCGGCTCAGCTTGTCGTAGTTCATGGCGGGACGATTCTTCTGGACGCCCCACAGACGGGCCACCTGAACACAACACGGCGTTTAAAATTAACTTTACAAGTCCACGGTTTTTATTTTATTTAAGGGGCGCTCCGACACACACCTCCTCGGGGTCGATGAGTTTGAACTCCATGTTGCGTCCCGTCCAGACGATGAGGTGCGCGTTGGCCGGGTTTTCCAGCAGCGTCAGGAGGAACTGCCACAGCTGCAGAGAGCCCCGGCGCTGGTACGGCAGACCCTCCGACTTGAGTTTACCTGAAGATGGACACGCATTTATATTAGAACATAAAAACCTCACATCCAGTACATCCACTATTTTAAGTCTTACCGTCAAGTCTGTCTGGAACGACGCAGGTGTCGTCGTAGTACATCTGAGGCTCTCTGTTTTGAGCAAATGCTGTTTGGGTTGAAAAGGTAAGATTAAATAAAGGAAAATACAAATACAGCTTTAAAATGTGAAGAATGAAAACATTACAGACCATGATTGTTGTTCTGGAACAAAAGTGGGGGCTTTTCAAACGAGGACTGGCAGCTTTGGACATCTGAAAGACAAAAAAAACACTCTTTTAATCAAAGCATGGCACTAATCGAGACAAATCTGTCTTTTAAATGTCCTCAACATGGTTTATATCCCTGACAGTGGCCCTAAAATGATTGGAGACAGCATCCAGTCACAAAAATGTCAAACCTGAGTCAAAGGCGAGGTCCCTGGGCTCCTGTTTGATGGTGACGTGGTTGAAGGTGGTCTGTGGAGCAGGAGGTGGAGCTGGTTTGGGGTAAAGCGGGTCGACCAGCTCCTGTTTGAACGGAGGGGCCCCGGGCGGCACCAGAGGCTCCGAGTGGTGGCGCTGGTACAGGGGCCGACCGTCGCGGCTCGAGGCGAGGAACGGGAGGCTGGGGTCGGACAGCTGCCTCTGGAAACTACACACATCAAGAGTTAGAACGAGACTGGTGGAAACAAGGGTTAATTCAGACTGTTTTACTCATATATTCAACTGTGTATGGTTCTTGAGTGACACAGGCGTAGAATAAAAAGGATTTGCATTGTGTGTGTGTGTGCTTTTGTAACCGGTTTATGCCTTTCCTCGCACTGCACAGAACTGCTCTTCTACGTAAATGTTTGGGTGTTCCATCTGTGTTCATCCACTCACAAAAAACACAATAACAGTAAACCATTTCCACTGAGGGATTATAAACTCAGCTCAATCATTAAGTTGATCACAGCTCATTAAACGTTTCGTGAAATGTCTTTGTGAGTCGTTCTTCGAAGCTACTTTAGTTTTGTGAAGGCTCAGACTCAGGAAAGCAGCTTCAGGAGTCTGTCTGAGGCATAATCCTCTCTCTTTGAAACTTTAACTCTTTGAAAACAAGCTCTCAAAGCACACATTTGAAGTTTGGAGACAGTTTTTTTGGCCGTGCACTGACCGTGACTGTGCGCCGTAGCCTCCGCCGTGCGCCGGGTCTCGAGGCAGGACAAACGTCTGGGTTTGGCCGCTCTGTCCCAGGCCGCGGTGCGGGTGAGAGAGCGTCTGAGCGGATAATGGGTGAGTCTGCCGCTGGAGAGGGGGCGGGGCTTTGAGTCCTGCCGGTTTGGTGTCGCAGGCACTGAGGGTGAGAGTAGTGAGGTGGTTTTAAGGACCATAATGTCAGAATATAAAAACTCAGGTCAATTCATAACATATTATCACAACTATCACTTCTCCTTTAAGAGTTCAGACAAGTTTCTGAGCTTTTTCAAGTGTAACCAAAGCTCTGATACAAGTCGAGACGTGCTCTGAGTCACTGCAGAGAACAAAAACATAACATCATAGGATTAAACTGCAGTGCCGCTAAACTATTAAGGCAATTAAAACCTTTTGACTCAAAGAATTACACTTCAATGACTTTTTAAAGCAATGTATTTGATGTTAAGTCTATGCAGCTTTTCTTATGTCAAATTCATGCAGCACTTTATGGTCTATTTTCAGGCTTCCTCCAAATGTTGAAGGTAAAACAGCTCAAATATTTGACAAAGAGCAACATTATCAAACGGTTTATCCAACTTCAAGAGCATATCACACACACTTCTCAGTGAATTCTCATCTGTGTGTGTTGTACCTGTAAGAGTAAAGGCACATGTCAGCGTGGGGCGTCCTGCACGGAGACAGCTGCGAGGACGGACTGGGCTCTCGCTTCACTTTGCTGACGGGCGGCCCGTTAATCACCACTGCAAACCACAAACACAAACGGTTAGGACGGAATAAAACACACATAAATGTAAACATCTGGAGGATATAAGAGCAAGCTTTAGTTTAGTCGTGGTTCTTCCAAAATTAAAATATCCAGGTTGATTAATTGTTCCTGCGTTTCAGAAGAGCTGTGTTTTCCTGTTTTTCTCATCAGGAAAGCAGTGACGACATTACAACTCTAATGTTTCCATCAAGAACCACTAAAGAGTAATTGAGGCCTATTTCTGGAGCGGCAGTAAAACCTGTGTGTGGCTCTTATCAGTGACGACATGGTTTTGAATCATCAGGTAAAGTCTGGAGTGATTTTACAGCCGTCGCTTCCCGTTACAAGCGCTGGAACACTTCCAATGTTAGTTCAGTGAAGTTTGCACATTCACAGGTTAGATAAGGGTCCCACAGTTAAACAAATTCACTCTTGATGAAGGTCTGGCTCATATTAGCGTCTCAATTCTGTTGGAAATTGTGTTCTACTCACTGTTATTGGACTGAAAATCAGGTACGAACTGCTCATCGTCGGGAGACTGAGCTGTCGGGAGAGAAGATGACGTGTTAATGGAGCCTTGTGTCAAATACTGACATAAATACTCTCAAATAAAGGATGAAAACGCCCACCTTCTGCAATCCAGATCTCCTGGAGTTGGCACAGATCTTGAAAGAGGCCTGAAAAACATTTAATTGCGTCAATAAAAACTTTTTTGACAAGTTTAGGAGAATTTATATCATCACCACTTTACCACTTTGTAATAATTTTTAAAAAAGGCAGAATATTGGCTGAAAAGACTCAATTGCTCATAACAATACTCTTTCCAGATGAGGTTTTATGGCTCTGATTGTTCTCTGCCAGTTTTTTATCATCCCTTCCATTGCTGTTTGTTTTCCGACATCTTAATCAATCACGGCTGGACAATAACGTCACTCCGACTCTATGTAGGATGTTTTCGTCCATCAGTAAATCCTCAAGTCGAATAAGGAGCCTTCACAATTAATCTGACTCTTAAGTATTATCACATCCAGTCAGTGAGTCATGTTACCTTCGGTGTCCTGAGCCAGCTCTGTGTCCATGAACTTTCTTTTTCTGCCGTTTACGCGCTGCTGCTCCTCCTCAGCGGGACACCTCTGGAAAAACAAACCCCTCAAAGTAAGACGACTGGAACTACTGCTTCAACACAGTCCTGCTCCTCTGGGGCCGAACCCTCGTTTATCACTGTCTTTCAAACACAAGGACTGCTTTTCAGTTTAATTTTGTACCTTTGCACTGAGGTAAATTACACATTTCTTTTTGATAATACTTTAAATTGACTTTGAGGCCATCCTGTATCTGGAAGAGCATTAACATTTCAAAACAAAGTGAAAGTACGTATCTATTTTGCCTATTGGTGGCATCTACTAAAGGGTATTATATAAAACAAATTGTATGATCTACAGCAAGCCATAGAGATACATAAATAAAAATAAAAATAGAGACACAAAGAGATTTCTGCATGAAGATGATGGATTTTGAGCGATTGTAACTCACCCTCTCAGGCATCCCAAAGGGAACCTGCTGGTCATAAAAGCCGTCCATGTTTGATAGATCTTCACTCTAAAACACAACAAACATTTCTCGTTGTTAATGTTTTCCCCTCAAGAGCCAAAGACACGTAAAAATACTTTAAAAGTCTTTGTTTTCCTTAATTCTAACAACTCAAGCATAATTTGTCACAGTTTTCGGTTTGTTTCTTCCATTTTGACACTACTTTAATACCTTTACTGTTGTAAGACCAAGTATTTCTTCAAGTTCTCCATCGACATTTCAAAAATATGCCATTTCTTCAAGCCCCCTGACATCATGAGCCCCTAAGCAACTGCACAGCCTCTAGTTACGCCCCTGCGCGACACTGAAGTGGCAGATTTGTGAATGAAGCTGACGGTGACGCACGGTGCCGTGAGACCTCCTTGTTTTTCTCAATGGAGTGAAATCCGATCCTGTCCGAGGGGATAAAGAGGAGGGGGCACCATGCCACGGCTGAAAACGTCCACGAGTAATAATTGTGTTTTCCAGACAGTAACCTCTAGAATAAATTGTTTTTAAAGCGCTGACAGATGCGAGTAATGGACGCTTTCCTTTCCAACATTACGCAGAAAATGGCGTTAGCTCAGCGCGCCCCTCTCTTCTGCTTTCGACTCAATACCTGAAGCTAATCAAACGCCCCGCGCATGTCCGTCCAAATCTGCATTTCTCTCCGTATTTTAACGCACCAAACACGGTTCTTACCTGAAGTGAAGTGTGTTAGGAGGAAAACAGATGAACCAGGCGTGTTTTTCGGGCCCTACATCCCCTGCAGCTCCGCGAACAAAACTCCACTCTGTGTTTTTCTCAATGAAGCTTCTC
This sequence comes from Rhyacichthys aspro, assembly GCA_036850595.1. NCBI lineage: Eukaryota > Metazoa > Chordata > Actinopteri > Gobiiformes > Rhyacichthyidae > Rhyacichthys > Rhyacichthys aspro. The sequence continues at coordinate 8,472,921 of CM072149.1, forward strand.
CCGAGTCCTAAATCTAAACCGACCTCTGTGCTCGGCTCTGATTGGCTGAGGAGCACGTCCACAGATAATCCCAGCCAATCACGGCACAGAACGCGCTAAAATCCCTCCCCTTTGTTCTTTATGAATGGCTGCGTTTCATTCATGAATTCACAGCTCTCTTAAAGCGCCATGGAGCTATTTCTGTGTTTGGACCGTATTTAAAAAGCACAAGGCGTCCTGACACTTCCGCAAAGACTGTAAAACTCTGTAATAAAACCATCAGACAGTTACAGTGATCTGGATTGAGTCTACACTACGCTCATAAACGTCTAAAAGTTAGATTTATTTTTATATTAATTCTTCTTTCAATAGTTTTGATACTTTTAGTCAGATTAAGATCAATGTTAGTGCCTTTTGGTTCATTTTTACAGTTGATTTGTTCATTTTAGTGTTAACTTGTGCACTTTTGATGCTGTATTTTTTGGTTTTCTTTGTAATGTTATCGCTTTTTTGTGTCATTATTTGTTGTACACTATAAAACTAGTTCAAAAAGTACAGATTGTTAGTTTTAGTCGTCAACATAGTCACTATTTTCTTGTTTTTCATTACTTTTTAGTCTTGATTTCTTTATCTGAACCTGGAAACTCATAATAATTGTCATTCATATGGACAGATTTCTTCCCTCTTGGTTGTATTACTATCTAAAGGTGCTCAGTTGAAGCTGTACATGGAGTTTCTCAGACTAACACATGACTGGTCCAGGCTCAGTGGGTGGTACTCTGAACTTCTGATCCCACTTTGATCACTTTCCGCTTCAGTATTCGTCCCAACAGCGACCGTGTCACCTGACCGTACACTAGTCCAGTATTTGGAGCTTTAACAGGGCCAAGTCTAGGTCTCACTGACTCTGCTCTGTTAGTGAATTATTAAAAGTCAATAAATTGGGTTTTTGAGAACTGTTAAGAGACACACTAGATGGTGCTGACATAACAGTGACTGAATATAATGTTAGCAGCTGCACTTTATATATTTATTTTAGCGGTAATCTCATTGTTGTGCTCATATTGTTGTAACTTTCACTGTTTCTGGTGTAGCTGCCTCATTATTTTCCTTTGTCATGTTCAAAGTCAGCTCCAGACCAGATTTAATCATTGTCACGAAAGGAATGTCTCTGTAAATTCTGTAAATCAAACTAAGTGGACCATTAGGCATAAAAAAATGGCCCCTGACATAAAAGCTGAGGAGTCACAGCCACAGCAAGAAACTGAAATCCAATCCCAGTGTGTATGACCTCCGTTTTATTTGTACAGTGTCAGTTTTTGTGTTGTGTGCGCTGACTGACCGCGTCGTACCTGGAAAAAGCTGGCTCAGCGCTGCCAGAACGGATCTGTCCGAGCAATAAAAGGTCCAGTTCAAACATCAGCTGAGCTCAGCAGCTGTGTTACTGATTGGCAGCATCTCGTGTTTACGGCCGTCTGCCACACACAACACAAATCACTGCTGTTATTCTTCCGTTTTGGCATCTCACTATCTCACATAGGAAATTAAAACGTGCACAGATCACATTTTTATATGATACAACAAAGAGTCCACATGCATCTTTTATTGGCTCTAAGTTGCCATCCTGTTATTTGAGGATTACAGCCAATATTTAGCACTGTTTAATAACAAAACTATATATAATACGTTTATTCAAGTTTTGAATGCTTTTAAAGTGATTTCAAAATCAAAATTTGGTCCTGTAAGTTTTTACCTTGAACACAATAAATACAGGATGAAGCAGGTGGAGATGATTGTTCCCTTTACTGCACTGAAAGTCTATTTTCCTTTTTTCTGTATGGACACAGAAAACTAGCACTGATCAGTCTAAAGCAGTGAACTTCTTTTACCACAAGATGGCGACCGTGTTAATCCTGTCCTTGAATCCTATTTTAGTGTGAGTCAGTTGATGTAATGCTGGTCACAAAGGAACAAATTAAAGAGTAAGAGGAACAGAACAAACAAGAGGAAATTATAGGTAAATTTCACCTTTTTAAAACTTAATCATCAAACTTTAATTGCAAAAGAAAAACCTTCAAATGTCTGGAATGAAAGGATTTTAAAACACTATGATATTTCTGCCAAAACATTTAAGAAGTAATTTTTAAGCCAATCAGATGCTTTTATAAATGAAATCTCTTTGTACACGCCTTTGTCTGGTGTAATGAGCTGGTTGTACCACCGAGTGGCGCCTGTGCTCTGGTCTAACTCAAGCTTTGATACTTTTACTTTAAGATGCATTTTGCTCTTTACTAAGTGAGAATTTTACAGAAACACTTTTTTTCTGCCAGGTTTTTTCCACTTGCTTCAATGACAACCACACATTTCTGCTCTGTTTCCATGTGCATCCCATTTTTATTATCATTTTCTGAATCTAAATAGAGAAATCCCACCCCTTTAACTGGACTCTCTCCTCATATGTACCTTTGTGTGCGTGTTTAAAACTCTAGGACTCGTCTGACGGAGCCCACCGACGGTTGAAGGGCCCCCCAGTCTGCGTGCCTCCTGTATTCACCCTTCTCCAGCAGGTACTGGCGGCCCCTGTAGTTGGGGTGCTCGTAGAAGACCCACGCTCCATCTTGGACGTGAGCCGAGTAGATGTCCCGGTACCTCCATCGGTCCTGAAGATTGGCCAAGTCTTCGCTCACTTCGATCATCTGCCCGCTGAAGTCTGGACGCTCGTAGACGCGCATCCGGTGTCGGCTGTAGGACTAAAATCAGAAGAGAAGAAATAAATCAGAGGAAGAATATTCACTTTTATATCTTGTGCAGGTGTTTCTGCTAGACTCACAGGTCGGATGAGGCGGCAGGAGCGGATGGTGTCACTGAAGCCGTTCCAGCTCTGATAGTCGGGGTACTCCCCTCTCATCATGACGTACTGGTAGCCCGTGTAGTGGGGCCTCTCGAAGACGACCCAGGCCCCTGACTCCACTCTGATGGAGTTACAGCGGCTGAAGTGGGCGCTGAGCTCGGGACAGTCGCTGCTGCATTCGTAAGAACGGCCCTGGAAGTTCTTATCCTCGTAGAAAAAGATCTGCACAACATTTAGCAAAAATTCATTCATTCACACTTTATTTTTGAGTCTCAGTTGTAATGTTTGCTACAGTTCTGTTTGATTAGTGCTTTAGCTTGATGCACATTCATGAACTTGATCACTTTTCTCAAGGCTTTATCACTGTGGATTCAAAAGCACACTGATATAAAATGGAAAAACTAACCTTCCCTAGGCGCTCCATTTTGTCAGATTTCCTTCCTCCCTCAAATAAATTGGAGCTTTTTTCCCAGAGCATAACTGTAGCTCCACATTTATACAGCAGACAATAAAATGCACCACCAGCGAAGTGACTGTCATTCAAATGAGCGCTCTATAATTAGCTGATGCTGCAATTGTTTTTAATCTACATTGACCTTTTCTATGAGGTGTCATTCCAGAAAAAATCACTTTGGCTTATGTTTAATTAGGTATTTAAAGTCATTCGTAAAGACCTGAGCTGCAGTTTGAGCAGCGACAAAAATCTGATGTCATTTGGCTCTAATTACATCTACGGCTGCACAATACACCTCTTTCAGTGTCTACAAAATACAGTGTGGCATTAAAAACAGTATAATGATGTAAATACATGTCACTATTTGCATTAGAGGGTTACTGTAATTTATTCCACTTGTTTCTACCATTTAAATCTTATATCTCCAACAGTCATGTGTGCATTTCAGAATATTAGACCTGAAGACCAAAGGCAAAACATGGCGTCTGCACTTGATAATATTAATTTTAACTGGATTGCAATCAATTAAAAACATATATTTACACTTATAGTCTCATCTTAACCTGACTATTATGATAAAACTCCTCGGCTGTAGAGACTTAGAGTCAAAAATATGAAATGATGAGTATGGATAGCGTTTTGCTCGCGTTACGACCTGGCATGACCTCTCAAAAGTGCATTCAACAAACAATAATGAGTATGGAGGCCTACAGTAGAAGTGAATGCATGTCCACGTGAGCCTTGTGATGAGTCAGGGAGTTTTACACAAATGTGTGCAAGGCAATGAGGGGCTGATGGTGTATATAAAGTCTATATAAAAGAGCCGTGGGGTTGGCATCATTAGTGAGGGTTATTACCACCAACATGGGCAGGGTAATAATTATAAAACAATATATTTTTCATATTTAAGCACACATTCTTGCAGTGTCTTTGTTGCAAACCTGTTCATTCCTAAACATGGCATCCAGTAACAAAACCTGTAAACTTCAACACTCACACCTATTTTCTCTGTGTCAGATTATTTTCTACGAGGACAGGAACTTCCAGGGCCGGTCCTACGAGTGCAGTAGCGACTGCTCGGACATCCACATGCACCTGAACCGCTGCAGCTCGTGCAGAGTGGACAGCGGGTGCTTCGAGGTGTACGACGGGCCCAACTTCATGGGAAACCAGGTGTTTTTGAGACGAGGGGAGTATTCTGACGTCCAGCGCATCGGCAGCATGACAGGAATGATGGGCACGGCAGTGATGGACACCATTCGCTCCTGTCGCATGATCCCTACGGTAGGACAGAGTAGGTTAGATACAGCTGAAGACAATCAACCTGAGTCAAAGTCAGTTTATTTCTGCTGTTATAAATCAATCCTTTAGTTTCAATTATACTTTAAATCTATTGCATGAGCGTTTTTTTTAGTTTAGCATATAGCAAAGGCAGCATGAGCACTGGCTGCTACAGCTCTTGACTCCATCTAGTGGTAGAGAATGATATAACAGGCATTACAGGCCAGTAGTTTTGTACCAGTGTTATCTTTTTGAGACCGAGCTCTTGTACTGCTCTGGAGAACCTTTAAAGATTATTTTTGGATGCTATACTATATTACAGATAGCCTTTTTAAAAATCCATCTTGCCCTGTACATTTAGGTTTTTTCTTTTGTAATTTAAGATAATTTAAGAACATTTTCAAGTAAGGAACATGCAAGATACATTGTTAAACCTTCTCTTACCTAATACATGGACGCTCCAGTGTCTACATTTCACTTGTTTCTGGAGATACTCACATAAATACTCGTTTGCTAATACTTCTTTCCCCTCAACAGCACAGGGGTCAGTTCAGGATGAGGATCTACGAGCGGGAGAACTTCGGCGGACAAACGCACGAGCTGATGGACGACTGCGAGTCCCTCCAGGAACGTTTCTACATGTCGGACTGCCAGTCGTGTAACGTGATGGACGGCCACTGGCTCATGTTCGAACAGCCCAGCTACAGAGGCCGCATGATGTACGTCCGGCCCGGAGAGTACCGCAACCTGAGGGACGTGGGCATGAGCAACACCATGAGAATTAGCTCCATCAGACGCATCGTGGACATATGCTGAGGGTCGTGGTTGTGATTTCAAAATGAGAATTAAACGTTAAAATACACGCCTTGTTCTGATGATGATGGAGTTCTGTTGTCCCACAATGCAACTGTACTATGAAGCATGAAGGCTATAAGTGGCTTTAATGTGCAGCTGTAAAGGTTCTGACGTCTGTTTTAAGCTGTAGATTACACAATATTTAGTGCATATAGAGTGGATTTATGGTTATTTGTAATATCATACTTGTCTGCCTATGTACCATTTATAGACTTTATACACTGATGCAACAAATTGTAACTCTACATGGCAAATAAACATAAATATTGTGGATTATACATACAACTTTGTCTCTACAGATCATTTCTTTGTCAGTGTGAAAATGAATAAATGCTTATTAAGCATATGCCACAATAAACACTGGGCTTATATCAAATTTAGGGACCACATACATGAACAAACACATTAATGTTTGATTCTGTTTTTTGATATTTTTCATCAGGATTGTTTTCTTCTGTTAAAAAGATATTGTTGTGATATGTTGATATATGTGTTTCAATAAAACAATTACAGCTGAATTACTCTTCTCAACTGTGAATGTCTGAATAATAAGATCATTCTAAGACATTTAAAAGACTCAGACTCTATTAAAAGCCAGACTTATTTAAACCCTATGAATGAGATGATACAAAATAAATGTACTTGGTATTCTGCTCAAAATACTAATATATTTGTTTGAAATGAGCCATGTTTAGATGGAAAGATGGCCGCAAAAGTGAAAATAAAAATGCTTTATCATCCATTATATTCACATTCTGATAGTAAATAGTAAAAAAAGACTAAATGCAATATATAGTTGTGCAAAATTTGGTTTTCAGTGTGTAATTCTAACAATGACCATTCAAACTTAATTTTTCTTCCAAAAAAAAAGAGAACACAATCAAAATAGTACCTGTAAAATTACTAAATACGACTTTAGATTCAGATTTTAGAGATACAAAGGAGAGAGTCTATGACAATCTAAGAGAGTTACAGAGTAGACACATCACAAATATTACAAAACTGTAAAACTCTAACTGTATATTCCATAGCTGTCCAGTTCAAAACAGCTGATTTGCTTTGTAGAGCGCCACAACAAAAAATATATTGTTCTGGGAGAAAAAGCTGACGAGCCTGGTGATTGTTGGCCATGACAAAGCGTAGGTTAACTGTGGGTTATAAAGGCAGGGTGACGCTCACAGCTGCTGCTACAGTGTGACCAAGACTAGCCGGCACCACCATGGGGAAGGTAAGGCTGTGGCTTTTTACTGCAAACCAAAAACTGAACAAGAAACATGGCATTAAAACGGCTACTGTCTAATGCTGCTGTTGAATGTACGCTCAGGTTTTAATCTGCTAAAATCATACCTTGTTTGTGGTCAGAAAAAAGGTATCCTGATAAAGAGAGACTATGGTAAATGCTGCTCAATTATCGAAAGAATCATAATCACAATTCTTTTGGTCATTAATGAAATCACGATTAATGAATTCTCCTTAAAAATAAATAATCTATTCAAACGTATAAATAAATAGCTTAAAAAAATTTGCAGAAATAATAATTACGATAAATAAATAAGATCAACAATGGCGTGCACTTCCACAATCTCATGGAAAACAAGTAACATGTAATAAATAATTGATTTAAAATACCGTTTGGAGCCACCTCAAGTTTATAAAATGTTAAAACGAGTGTTAAATCTCTTCTCTTAGATTATATTTTACGAGGACAGGAACTTCCAGGGCCGCAACTACGAGTGTAGCAGCGAATGTTCGGACCTGCACTCCCACTTCAGCCGCTGCAACTCCATCCGAGTGGACTCCGGGGCCTGGATGGTGTACGAGCGACCCAACTACACGGGTTACCAGTATTACCTGAGGAGGGGCGAGTACCCGGACTATCAGCGCTGGATGGGCTTTAACGACTGTGTCCGATCCTGCCGCATGATCCCAATGGTAGGCCTGTACTTTCTGGTCCAAAGGCACTAAAGGGGAGCTACAAATGTGTTATTTATTATAGTTTTGTTATACTATGGAGTCTATTTTCACTCAGTAAATTCTTGTGCCTGGAAGAGGGCTTTGCGAGGTTCTTATAAAGCAGATTTAATGTTTATTTAATGAATATTTTGCAGCACCAAAGCTCTCACAGGATGATGATCTACGAGCGCCCAGAGTTCGGAGGCCAGATGATGGAGCTGACCGACGACTGCCCTTCGCTTTACGACCGTTTCCACTTCAACGACATCAACTCCTGCAACATTATGGACGGCCACTGGATCTTCTACGAGCACCCCCACTACAGGGGCCGGCAGTACCTCATGGGACCCGGACAGTACAGGAGGTTCCACGAGTGGGGCAGCATGAGCCCAAGAGTGGGATCCATTAGACGGATTATGTGAGAGAAGCGAAATGTTTACGTCAAAAAAGATGTCTGCAATACAATTTTGTGAATCGAACTGAAATGGATTCAAAATAAAGGGTCAGATGTAAACTGGTGTGTCCTACTCGCTCAATAATTAAGAGTAATACTGACAAAGTTGGGTTTTTTGTCACTGAGTCATAACGTTGTTGATACAGTTTCCCCTTTATGAACAAGACTGTGGCAGCTCAAAATAATATATATAGTCTACATATGAACAAATAATCCTTTTTACACCCTAAGTCTGGGCATTTACAAATAATAATAGACTGTACAGATTTTACAGTTATTATTTTCATTGTGTGTCTATAAACCAAGTGTCTAGACAATTGACAAAACATTGTAGTTACTAACAAAGAGAACCATTTATTTTTAAGAACTGGGACCAAACAAGTGTGTGACGTATTACAAAGGACTATTAATTTTTTTCAGTGTAATGAGCAGATTTTTAGACACATTTTACAATAAACATATCTTTCATTTTACTTTAATCCAAAAAAAAGTATTTCACCAGAACAAAAACACTTAAAAGAACACTCGATGCTACAGATCACTGAGAAAACAGCAAAAACCCACCACTTTTAAAAGTGTATTAAAACTCTAGCTTGAACTAATATCACTAAACCCAATTTAGATGTGTGTATTATGACACTTTTTCACTTAGAGGAGATACTTAAGATGATTAGCTCACATGGTAACTGCACTGAAACTTTATGGATAAGGATGAAACTTCATTTTTATGTAAATATTCTTATTTGCGTGATATGGGATGTGAGGCCTCTCTCTCATGCTGCTCTCCCCAACATATCTATTTCTCATTAAAAGAATGGATGTTTCAGTGGAAAAACTCTAGCATGTGGACATTTTAAAACTGTAACATTGCTTCTAACAAAATAAAAATGACTTATGGCCAATACAATAAATACCTAACAAAAATAATCTCCAAAACAGAACAGAAGGGATTTGCCCTAAAATGATTCACTTTCTACCAGAGATAAATGTAACTTTGGTTATCTCATATTTTTACAACAGAAATGCAAGTACTTAACATTTCTTGCATTTTCAAAATCAAAAATAAACTTTACTATTTTAATTATTTGTGCTTAATATAATTTAAAACAAGATCTGGTATATACTGATACAGTAAAAGGTTAAAGTTATAAATTCAGAGTCAGAACATTTGCATCTGTTGAAAGACAATGATGTAACTTGTGTTTATGTGTACTTAAGTCAACTGTGATATACTGTGAAAAGTACACATGAAAAAAAAAAGAAAAACGTAATTACTCAACCAGTTATTTCTATAAAATTTAATCTTCCTTCAGTTTTATGAAAGAAGATGATACTATGTGTCCTGAAATCATAGTGCATTATGCTGAAAGGTAAAACAGTCTGCTTAAGTCCATGGCTGTGGTGTCAGTGTTTGTGTGGGTCTTCCCTTAAAGAAGCCCCTCCTCTGGGGTCGAACTACACCTCAGTCTGGCGCGACTGGGGCAACTGGGGCGACTGGGGCGACTGGGCCGCGGGGGCATCTGCTGGCTCTGGCGCTTCTGGTGAGGAGTGAAGTTGGAAGGATGGCACGGGATTCTGAAAAGAGCCAGCTGATATGAATATAATGTTTGTGAAGAGTTTAAGGACAGCTTCATCTGTTACAAATGTACCTTTCCGAGATCAGGTGGAGGCACAAAATGGGGAGCTCTTACTGGATACATGGGGTAACTCTGCTGCATCATGGGCCCAAAAGGCTGGAGGGAGACAGTATCAAAATAAATTAAAGTCTGAATACATAAACAGGCTAAAGGTGCTGTGGATATTCTGTAGTAATTGTACTGGTAATTCTAGGATTATTATTGCCGACCTGTGCAGTGTTGTAAATGACAGGCAGAGTGGGTTGAGCAGAGACTGTCTGGGGGCACAGAACCGGACTGGGGGCAACAGGAGGCTGGAGAACAGATGCTCAGATTGTAAATAAAATACAAACTTCTTAAATAACAGTGGTTAATTTGCTTACTTTTACGTTCCAGTGCCAAGGGTTTGGGAAGATCCGCGGCTGAGGACAATAAAAGAATGAGTATTATAACTGTAGTGCCTTTAGTTGTACTCTCTATACTGTATGGCCATTTTCAACCTGCCCGTTTCTTTTCTGCTTACTTTTAATGTTTTGTCTTTGTGTCTGATGTAATGTAATGCTGATAGAACAGGCTGAGCTCACCTGGTAGGGCTGGGCAGGTTGGAAGTACACGGGCTGACGGGGCTGAGGGACTACCATTACTGGAGAAGGGGGCTGACGATAAAAAACACACAATGAGAGCTTGTTTGTTTGTTGTAATGTTTGATTTTAACCACAAGAGGGAGCTCAATTGGTGTAAATGCAGTGTTTTCATTACTCATTTATAAAAGCAGGCGCAAATCAAGTAAATTAAACAGACTACAGACAGACCGACGAGTGATTTATACCCTCTACTTCTTTTTTAAAGCATTGAAAAACTCACAACAGGCCACTGGAGAGGAACAGGATTGACTCGGGGGCTCTGGAAATAGGCCACTCCATTGTGGTAGGTGTAGGGGTATCCAGAGGAGGTGGTGAAGTACATAGGCCCACAAGACATAGGGTTAGAGCCGAACAAGTGGACGTTTGATCCTTGAAAAATAAAAAGACATGAGCCTTAGAGAGCTTTGAAGATAATGGAAGCTTTTACTTTTTCTAAAATGTAAAAACTATATCATTCAGCCTATTTTTCATTTGCCAATTGATATTTTCACCATCTAATGCTTCAGATATTGATTGTGTCTAGAAACTTCCAGATATGGTATTGTCCTGCCTACATACTGTCTTTCTCCTTGCAGAGGGCCGGACGGATGGCTATCTTCTTATTTTTGAGATAGATCGCATTAGGCTTAAAGACAGTAGATAAAAGAGAAGTTAATTTATTAATACTACCATTTGTACAACATATATTTACATGTGGCTGTAATTTAACAGGGTACTTTACATCAAGAAGCAGTTTTTGGGCATCTTCTGACTTTTCAAAGGTCACGAATCCATACCTGTTTAAAAAATTATAAATCAAATTTTCCTTAACAAATAAAAGTGTTTGTTGAGTTAGTTGAAATATAATACCATCGTACCCTTTGGACAATCTTGAGCGGTAAATCACAATGTTGACTTCTTTAACCGTCCCGTAGTTAGAGAAGAGATGCCAAATGTCATTCTCAGTCACCTTCAAAAACACAAGGTATGTTTATCCCAATAACATTTGTGAGAATACGTCAGATGAACTAATCTGGGGTCTAAGCATGAGTTTTGTCTCACCTTGTAGTCTAGACCTCCAACAAAAATGCGGTTCGGGATAACTTTGCCATGTCGGGGGCTGTTGCTGTTCGAACTTTCTGAGCCGCCACTCTGATTTTCCACAGGGGACCCCTCGGGAGTGTCTCCTGCCTCAGAGGCACTGCTAGATGGGGTCTAAAAAAAATATATCTAGTAGTCAATGCTTTAAAGACACTGTGATTCACCATAAGAGCAAATAGTTCCACAAATATTTACTTTAAATCAAATTATAATGAAACCCAAATGTTAGTCAGACCAGTAAAACCAGTCAGGATTAGTCCAGAGACTTTAATATTATTTACAACGTGTGAATTACATTTTTGTACTCTTACAAGAATATCAAAAAGAAATGACACGTTTATCCTGAGATGTCACTTTTATTGGAAAAAGAAAAAAAAAACTTTAATGTTTTCTTTTGAAAGTGAAACTCAAAAGTTAAACAAAGCTGAACACAAGGTATGTTTATCCCAATAACATTTATGAGAATACAACAGATGAACTAATCTGAGTTTTTTCCGAAGCACTCTCTCACCTTGCAGTCTGGACCTCCAACACAAACGCAGTTGGGGATAACTTTGCTATTTTGAGGGCTGTGGGTGTTCGAACTTTCTGAGCCTCCACTCTGATTTTCCACAGGGGACACCTCGGGAGTGGGACAGTTGTTGCCGGCCTCAGAGGCACTGCTAGATGTGGTCTAAAAAAAATATCTAGTAGTCAATGCTTTAAAGACACTGTGATTCACCATAAGAGCAAATAGTTCCACAAATATTGACTTTAAATCAAATTATAATAAGACCAAACCCAAATGTTAGTCAGACCAGTAAAACCAGTCAGGATTAGTCCAAAGACTTTAATATTATTTACAAGGTGCTTACTTTTTTTTTTTTTTTTTAAAAATAAAAAAAAAAAAAAACTTTTTTTTTTTTTTTTTTTTTTTTTTTTTTTTTTTTTTAAAAACTTTAATGTTTTCTTTTGAAAGTGAAACTCAAAAGTTAAACAAAGCTGGACACAAGGTATGTTTATCCCAACAACATTTATGAGAATACAACAGATGAACTAATCTGAGTTTTTTCCGAAGCAGTTTAACTCTCTCACCTTGCAGTCTGGACCTCCAACACAAACGCAGTTGGGGATAACTTTGCCATTTTGAGGGCTGTGGGTGTTCGAACTTTCTGAGCCGCCACTCTGATTTTCCACAGGGGACACCTCGGGAGTGGGACAGTTGTTGCCGGCCTCAGAGGCACAAGATGTGGTCTAAAAAAAAATATCTAGTAGTCAATACTTTAAAGACACTGTGATTCACCATAAGCAAATAGTTCCACAAATATTGACTTTTAAATTATAATAATGAAACCCAAATGTTAGTCAGGCCAGTAAAACCAGTCAGGATTAGTCCAGAGACTTTAATATTATTTACAACGTGTGCATTACATTTTTGTACTCTTACCAGAATATCAAAAAGAAATGACACGTTTATCCTGAGATGTAACTTTGTATGTTATTGGAAAAAGAAAAAAAAACCTTTAATGTTTTCTTTTGAAAGTGAAACTCAAAAGTTAAACAAAGCTGAACACAAGGTATATTTATCCCAACAACATTTATGAGAATACAACAGATGAACTAATCTGAGTTTTTTCCGAAGCACTCTCTCACCTTGCAGTCTGGACCTCCAACACAAAGGCAGTTGGGGATAACTTTGCCATTTTCAGGGCTGTGGGTGTTCGAACTTTCTGAGCCGCCACTCTGATTTTCCACAGGGGACACCTCGGGAGTGGGACAGTTGTTGCCGGCCTCAGAGGCACTGCTAGATGGGGTCTAAAAAAATATCTAGTAGTCAATGCTTTAAAGACACTGTGATTTACCATAAGAGCAAATAGTTCCACAAATATTGACTTTTAAATTATAATAATGAAACCCAAATGTTAGTCAGACCAGTAAAACCAGTCAGGATTAGTCCAGAGACTTGAACTGTTATGTGCATTACATTTTTGTACTCTTACAAGAATATCAAAAAGAAATGACACGTTTATCCTGAGATCTAACTTTGTATGTTATTGGGGAAAAAAAAAAACTTTAATGTTTTCGTTTGAAAGTCAAACTCAAAAGTTAAACAAAGCTGAACACCTGCAACTCCAGATGAAACCACTGTTTGTCTGACACCTTATTATACCACTTCATTCTGGTTTGCCTTATATATATATAAGTTATATCTTCACACTTGTGCAAAATGTCAGCATGAATTATTTTTATTTTATTTTTCATTTTTTGCTATCTTTTCTACTAAATACGAGAACAAATTTCTATATTAGTTAATAAATTTAATTTAAAAAAAATCTAATACTAGGGTTAAATGCTAGTTACAGGCTGTATCTCACCACACATTATTACCAAATAGAAACACTGAGAAAAAACTTAATGACAAGAATTTAATTTTTAAAAATATGTAAATTTGTTTTTGTTTTGTATTTGCTGCTTTACAGAAGTTGCTAACTATGCTAATAAAATAACCATTCTTTGTCAAATCAAGTCAAGTTAAGCTAATCACATTTTAGAAATGAAAATAAAACATTTAATAATAATTTTAAAGCTCATAGTCGTTAAATAAATGGTGAATTATCCTTTTACAGTTATAAATTGTTGCTAACATAACATCGCTGCTAACACTTTGAAGCTAATGAAGCGATACAAGGGGCTGCACTTACCTGGCTCACAGTTGTGTTGCTGTCCTCTTCCATGGTTTTTAGTACGAATTTTCTTGAAATTTTAAGATATACTTTGGGTTGTGGGTGAATAATAATCATTTCCCGATCAAATGTAGATTATAATTTGCTTTTTGTGCCCCATCTGCCGCGGTTCCGCCCCCGTTAATTTGTAAACATGACTCTTTCTCATTAGCAGTAACGGTTTTGTTAGCGATTAATTTATCTATATTCCTGATTCAAACAGCAACAACTATTTGTAAAGTATTGCTTTACTTTTATGGACAGTGTTGCTTTTCCCACAAGTTACTCCAAGTGATTAAAAGTTTTATAATTTTAACAATTTCAAACTTACTGCGTGAGAAAGTCAACTAATAAGAAGGCACTTTTACACTTCCGCGAAGGGAAATAGTTCCCTTTATTCTGTGTTCATCTTTAGCAATTTTAGTAAAACAAACGACAAACAATACATTATGTCTATCTAATATATCATTGTAACTTAAGAGTTAGAATAGTTAAAGTCTTACATCTGAGAAATAAAGTCAAAAAGTCCTTTCAAAAGTGCGGAAGGAGACAATGGGAGAACTCACTTTTGTGTAAAGGTGTTGAAAATGTTGTTTTGGGGTTTATGCAGGCTTTCAGCTAGCTTTTTTATTATTCTTGTTTATTAATACATGTTTGAATAAATAATTGCTACACCTTTGTCTTTAAAACCTAGAATGTAAAGTTAATTAACCAACAATGACAGAAAAGGTAACACCAAAGTTGTCCACACGAGGGCGTCATTTCTTTACATATTACTAGATTGATTTGTTGCGAAGAATTGATTTTGGTCATTTGTTGGTTAAAAACATTGATTAAGGATAATAACCACCACATGAAGTGACGATTAAAAAACTGCTACACCGTGTAATTCCTCCCATTTGCTATAATTATAATTTCATAGCCCCTCTGCTGCTTAAATATAAAAAACAAGCCTCATTTGTCATTTGTTTTCTTAATTGCGAGGTCTGACTGTGCAAAATGAGAAGGGCTTCTCTGATAATTACAGCAATTAACTAAAGCTGAAAGTCCTTTTATACTCTGCAAAGATCATTTAAGACAAACTTGCTGTCAGGGCAACTTTATACAGACAGTTTAAGAGCTTTGTTGTCATTTTGTTTGGCACTTATATTAAGTTATTGTTTGTGGCTTGTTTACCAAAAGTGTGAGCATACTGGTTCCAGTTTTAAACAGAAGGATCAAAGCACATAAACATAGTGAGGAACTTTTTGTCATTTTTGCATTTAAGCAGGAAGTAAGATCTGAACACATCGGGTTTGAATTGAACCATAAAAACTGAGCGCTTGTCATCAAATAGGAACAAACACATAAAAATATGGTCTGAACTGAGCCAAAAGGTCAGATATCAGGTCAGCGGTGCTGGTTTTGTGGGGAAAATGTCCAGTGCAGTGGATTTGGTTTGTCAGACGGACACAGAGACAGACAGTTGTGGAGACAGAGGTTCATGAAAAATGGCCCATAACACAAGGGTTTGAGTACAACTCTGTAATTACTCGACAAATGCCTGATTTCCCTCCTTCATCCGTGCACTATTTTTAGCTGCTGCATTCCTTCAAGAGAATAAAATGATCTCTTTGAGACAGTACAATGCCAGAAATAACAGGTTTGGACAAACATTTGCCGAGGCGTGGTGGGCCTGGCTGACCATTACTGAGTTCCACTGTGGTTACTCTCCACTGTTTTTCCCCAATGGGACATTTATTCACCCGCAACGGGAGGTGTGTGTAGTAACACCGGTTCCCACGCGTAACTGGAAAATCAGAAGAGTAGTTGAGATGACCAATGACCGGAGCATCTGACAATAAACTGAGAGGAGCTTAGAGGACACTGATGGTCAGAAGTTTAACAGATAAAAGAAAGAGTAAAACAACAATAAAACAATAAAACTAAAGAGTGCTATGTGAAAGTTAGATGGTACTATAATCTCTAAAAGTTAGCCATGTTTGTGACTCTAGCAGTGAGGTCTGTTTGGTTACACAGCCTTATTTTATTTTTATGTCACGATGTCTGGTCCTTTCTGAGCATTGTTTGTTCCATCAGTTCCCTTTTGTTTTAAATTTGTGCTTACTAAGTTGGAGATCTGTGATTCACACACCTCACTTGGCCTCAGACCTCCCTCATCGTTCAGGCTTTAATCACAGGACTCTCTGCAGATATGATAAACGCTGAAAGATGTGTGTAATCAGGTTTATTTGTGTTTAGACTCAGAGAGAAGAAAGCCTTTTCATATCCGTCAGCTGCTGTTTATGGAGACACCGCAAATATCATAGCAGGCCTGGTTTGGAGCCCATTATCTGAACTGACAATTAAATCGGACGCCTTTTCTGCTAATGTACGTGTCGTTAAGACTCCATTTTGACTTGTTTGTCATCGTCAACACACTTCGGATGATCCTTCTCGGTGTATACAACCTGTTGTTTTCATGCAAGATCACAAATTCAGTTGATTTCATGAGGATCTCTAAACAATATTCAAACCATTAGTCAACATTTTCCATTGTTTTGACCATTTCCATATTTTCACAGGAAATAATAGTTCAGTACAGTCAGTACAAGTGCAATTTTCTACATTCCCATGGACAATAGAGTCTTTTTCATGGGATGTATAGCATATATGATCATTTTATAAAATATGTGAAGGTTTTCTGTAGTGGTTGTTTGGTCTTTTGTAAAAATGCTTCACCACAATGGCGTTGCATTCCTCAGCGACACCCAATGATTTCTCTAAATGCAGACATATTATTTAGGGTTTTATACGCCGCTGTAGCTTTGGCTCTGGCTCAGTGGGTGTGTAGCACTGACCTATAATAAAGTAAACACAGTGCACCGCTCTGGACACTGTGGGAGAAGGCTCTCTACCGTTTTATTGTTAAGTTATTATATAGGATACACAGGACGCACAGTGTAGCTCAGTAACAGTCCAGGGGAAAAATCTATGGCTTTTATTAAAATGTACTTGCACTATCAGCAAATATACATATTTTGGTTGAATGGACATAAACAGAGGAGGACTGAGGAACTGAGGAAACAGACTAATGCTGTTGTTTAATGCAGTACATCACTCAAATTATGCATAAACTAACATGAATATTAAAAAAGCGGCAGACTCCCTTTAGGTTTTCCTGGTTTTATTGTATTGTGGACATCTCTTTGCCTTGTCTTTTCTTTTTTATAGTATCCATCCTCACCTTATTTCCCCTCATTGTGACATAAATCTATCAAATTCTCATAGTATAATAAGGCTTAATTAAATACTCTATGGTTTAAATGAACAGTAGTGAATAATTATATAATTATATAATTATATACTGCAGACTTTGGTGACTATATTGTTTTTACATGTTTTTTCCCGTCCACACAACTGACTTTGTGAAGCAGGATTTAGCATTATAT
The DNA here is from genome assembly GCA_036850595.1 of Rhyacichthys aspro. Lineage (NCBI taxonomy): Eukaryota > Metazoa > Chordata > Actinopteri > Gobiiformes > Rhyacichthyidae > Rhyacichthys > Rhyacichthys aspro. The sequence continues at coordinate 8,490,221 of CM072149.1, forward strand.
CCTTTGATTAGAGTGGCTACTATAAGTACTGAGCTTCATTTTTGGATTTTAAAATGAAAATGTATCAGCCTGGACATAGCCTTGTACTTCAAATGTAGCCTACTCTCATTATTTCCAAAAGATAATGTGGACAGAGATTGTTTTGTTGTGGTAGTTTGCATTTACAACGCATTCAAACTGAAAATACTAGTATGTGAATAAAACTAAATATTGAAATGAGCAATAATAAGGGCTGGTAAAGCTCTTGCTGTGGATGTGTCAGTCTATAGTTTGTTTGAACGAGATCTATAATTTATAAATGTAGTGTAACACTGCATTAAGGCTCACATGACTAACTCAAATCAGTCTAAAAGTCCTCTGGGAAGCAACCACAAACTCACCATTTGCAGCTGTACTATTTACAAGTTTGCGCTCCATGTGACATTTTGAATAAAACATGGCTCATGAGGGAAGGTTCGGGGGAAGGTGGGGGTGAGGCGCCGATCATTTCAGATGCAGGATCATGAATTATTTGGCACGAGGATAACACTAATTTCACATTAGATTCACGGCCCAGTGCACCTGCAGCTTTTCACCCCGTGTTGTTGTTTGTTCAAAGTGAATGTAGGTCAGAAATAGTGTTTACTGTACGCAGCAGAGACGGACGGAGGCATCGCACGGTGAGGAAGTCTCTAGACGGCTACAAATACAAACACGTGAGGTCACTTTAATATTTCATTTGGCTGATGGACGGCGTCTGCTGCTCCACGATCCAAACATCATTACGACACACTAAGTGGCTTTAGTCTAATTAGAGCTGAAAATCACATTATCGCTGATACAGGAAGAGCTCACCTTTTACCATCATCTGAGTGTAGCGGGCCACTCCTGCCGCCGTATTAAACAAGTTAATATGAGCATGACACTAGTTAAGGCCAGTGATCACACACATACAACGTCTATAATCTACTTAAGAGAGTATACATGTAGAAATATTGTTGATGACTCTACAGACATCGAAGGAACCCTTTAGCAACAGGTTTAAAAGACACATGGCTGATATATCTACCTTTTTAATACACATTTTCACCAGACCAGAGCTACATCTAATAAATCCAGGCAAAATAGTCAAGGTGAAAGTGAAAAAAGTGGCTAAATGTGGTAATATTCATGGGATCCAAACCTGATAGGATATTTTAAAGTAGTTTTAAATAGGTACTTAAAAGACTCACAGGTAATTGGTACAGTGTTGTGTCCTGAAAGCAAACCGTGTGAGTGTTTGTCTGTAATTAATAAATGACGAGGGCCGACTGGGAGTAAACAGCTCCACTTTGGAAACATGCTTTTGCACTTTGGACGAGTCTAAACCTCTGCTCATTTTTACTGTAAAGGAATTAAACAGATTTGAAAGAGATTTGAGAGTTCAATTTAATCACAGGCCTGTCTTAACCTCTACTGGCACTAAACGAGCCCGATACTGATGACTTTTACAGGACAGGTTTGCTCTTTTGACGTATAAATCCTTTAACATTCGTGTCAGAAGCATTAACGAACACCCACCCAGAGACCCCCTGCACAGCGCCGTGCTTCACCCGTGGCAGGAGCAGGAGATGTCCTTGTTCTCTCCTCCTCATCGCTCCATGGCTGGCTGTGCTTGTGCCGAACAGATGCCAGCGTTGGGTAAAGCTCTCTCCAGAGGGGCCGCCAGCAGCATATTGCTTTATAATTAATGAAATTAGGGCCGCTGTCTGCTGAGGAGGCTCGGGTCCCAGCGCAGGATAGACGGCTGTCTGCCAGGAAGACGGACGACCGCAGAGATGTAAGAGGACGGGCCGAGAGACGGAAAATACACCGTCTACAAGTGAGCAGCCTCTGAAGTGGAATGGGAATGGTTTCCACAGTCCTGGATCATCTAAGATCTCACAGTTAGATCTCAATGTTTGGGCTCTCCTTCCCACTTTTGAGAAAATGGCTGGCCCTGTTTTGTATTTTATGATTCATACTGTAATGTTTGACCACATCAAACGGCACTAACCGTAACTCGCTTGACACTTTGCCTCCGCCCAAATGGAAACAGGCTTCTCCCAATATCAGCTGTGAAATATGCGCTGTGCATCATCCCTGTCAAATAAACAATAAATAAATAAAGAAAACATGAGTTCATTGTGGCGCTAACTGAGCTGATGAATATTTAGTTGAGGTGGTACTCACACATGCATGAAGCCCATTGTGCCGCGAGAAGTGGGTTTGATGATTTGTCCGAAGCAGAACACAACACAAAAGGATGAGAAGAGTTTGGACTGAGAGATGGAGAGGGTTACACAAAACAAAATTAGTTGAAATCATTTTATTACTTTTTCCTGAAAGAGTTAATACACAAAGAACAAGGGTAACAATTCCAACACAGTAAACATCAAACTCCTGTCAACACGAAGAGTTAGAGTCTTTTTAGAGTGTTAAATGGGTCTGAGATCCCTTCCCTTTACAGCAGAATCCTTGTGTTAGACCAGTTGTAACTGAGTCTTAAATGGGACTTTTTAATTGTGTCGAAAAAAGGCAGTTTATTCTGTGTCTGTCTGTAAGAAATCCAACTCAAATCAAGACTAGATTACTTCTTTATAAAGAATTGAAAATGAATTAAGATGGTTGACGAGGCAATGTCTTAGTGCAACTTCTGGCACTGTTCATTTGAAGGTTAACACCGACCAAACCCTCTATAGATCTGGGCTTTACATTAACGCTTATAAATTCACGCTGTTTGGCCTTAACGCAGGCAGGTTGTCTTTAATGACCACTAACCACGTTTGAGTCACTCCTGAGTTAATGCAGTTAGAGCAGCTCATTCCTACAGCAGCCTTTAATGCTGTCCTGCTGTTTCCTGATGAAACCCGAGCCTCTCTCTCGTCCTAAACGTGACAAACACACGCAGTTACACTTCAGAGCTTACAGTCAGTGACAAATTCTGTTAAAGGATCTAGTTCTGTCAGGTTTTACATCAGTACGATTCATTCGGACGAACTTATCTCATCTATTGTTATTCCTCTTAACATTTGGTACCAGCCCATGACGACAGGTTGATCTCACAAGGAGAATTCAACATACATTCAATTTTTCAATTCAATTTTATTTGTTTTGCCCAGTAGCACAACAACAATTGCCTTCACCTCCATCAGGGTGAGGAAAAACTCAAAAAACCCAAAAGAGAAAGTCCCCAACGATAATAATTTTGTCGGAGTCAGGATAAAAAATCAGAGCATTCATTTAGAATTCAGACGTGACCAGGTGGGGTTGATTCATCCTGCTGAAGCCATGTTTCTGTTAACGACATTAAATCTATTTTATGATCACTAATTAAATCATTGACTAATAACAATTTTGAAGAAATAGACCTGACATTTAGTAATCCACATTTGACTTCTTTATTGCATTTCTCTGCATTTAAATTAGATTTGTTATTTATTGATATTAAATTTCTGCTGGGGGCTTTGTTTGAGTTATAATGGCGTCTGTGCACTCGGGGGACACAGTCTCTATGGGATGTGACAGTCCTAAAGAAGAAACAGAGAAGCGTGTAAGACCTATTTGTCAGATTTACAGAAAGTAGAGCCGCAAAGTAGGATGGATGCCGTCTCTACGAATGAGACCAGGTTTTCTCCAGAATGCATTCCCATTAACTATACATACATACTGATATTGTTATGTTAGACAAAGCATTTAAAAAAGGTGTAATTTTAGTCTACACATGATTTCACGCAAAGTCACAGGATTTCCATGTAATATTTGTGTGTAAAATATCACATAGCTATACAAAGGGGAATGAAAACTCTCATTAATAAAGTATTCTGCAGATTTCAGCCAAGCAGCAACCACTGAATTTTTGGTCTATCTTTCTGGCTCTGTAATATATAAGCATGTTGCGAGGCCCTGGTGGCACCTCGGAAGGAACAGCCGGTGTTAATGGGACCGGTGATGCTTCAGCAGCTGCAGTGGAGCCAGCGAAGGAGGGAAGCAGCGTGAAATGCCCCACACCTGCTGCGTCTTACCCCACAAGAGTCTACAGCTGGTGTCCAGGGCTCACAGACACTCGGCCAGCTGTGGTCCTCCGCGGAGCAGCTGGGTTAGGACACAGGAAAAAACACAGTAGCTGCCCAGTTTATTGATTATATTGATAGAGATGTTTTTGTTTTTGGGTAAATATAGTTAAATGACTTATGTTTTCTTGCCTAGAGTGAAAAGGTCACGTTTTAAGATGGCCTAAGTGCTTTGGTATTCCACTCATGAGCTCGCATTCATTGGTTGTAAAGAAAATGGTCACTACAAGCCACAGGCAAACCCCAAAATCATGTGCATTTTTAAACCTGTTCCAAAATTAGCCTCACAAAGTCTTCCACGTTTTAACCAAATATAGCTTTTGCAGCACAAACTACAGGGAACGCTAAACGAACAGAATCCAGACAGAGTTCAGAAGTCGAAGTCTATTAGTCGCAGCTTTAAAAGATTCGCTTTGTGTGCCGTTTGGTGGTTTATGGAAGTATGTTATGAGCTCGATGCAGCGTTATTTAGAAACGCACATCAAAAAAGCGCTAATGCTCAGAACTGCCGTAATGAGAAGTTTGTTTTAGGAAAATGTGTGATGTGGTGGATTTTGGTGTGTTCCATCTTTGGGCCTTTTGTGTTTTCTGTCAACTCATGATACCAATGCCACAGACTTTATATGCATTAAATATGACATTTAATTTATCTGTTTATTTCTTAAATGTATTGTTCTTTATAATCCAGGGACGTGGGTGTTTAGTTTGATGTGATATTTTTGAAAAAGCTTGTGAGAAATCATGTTATAGTATAAAAAGTTAAAGGCATATTTTAGTCTTTGTTTAGTTCCGATAAGTCCTGGTTAAGTCTCCAAATAAATCCTGACTTAGCACTCACTTACAGCTGTTTTTGGTCAGTTTTTTACTATGTTTACTCTTTGTTTTAGGCTTAGGTTTAATCCCGGTTTAGTAATGCTTTAGTGTTAGTTTGGTTTTGCACTGTTTTGACCATTTACTTGAAATAAAAACAAATCTTTTTTATGAGGTCGGTCACCAAAGCAGTAATTTAGTTCAAGTGAGTCACATTTTAATTGTTCAAAGTGTTGGCACTAATCAGAGATCATAGTTACCTTCTCTCTGATATTAAACTGCATCAGTGCGTGGTACGGTCCAATGGCTCACACAGCTGGCTATTAGAGCCCTGTCTGCAGCGGGACGGGGCGCAGGTGCTGCTCCGGCTGATATTACCCATGATGCTCATGGTCGAGGGGTGTCTCTGCGGAGCTTGTAAACACACCTGTGATCTGCCGTTAGCACGCACCCGGCCCGGAGGTGTACGCGTTAATACACACTCTGATAAACAGGCTAATACTGGGACTGTACGCACCAATAAACACGGGATGAAACGCTATGGACTCCTGAACACAGACCTCTGCAGAAAGAAGGTCTAAACCAGGAATTAAATAGGACATTTAGGAATAAACCAGTGATAAAACCAGGAGTAAATTAGGATTAAACCTGTTAGAAAATCCTGGACTAAACTAGGACTGAATAAGGAGTAAACCCAAGAGTAGAGTTTAACTCAGGTCTAGACCCAGCAACAAAACTGAACAAATAAGAACTAAACTAGACCTTAACAAGTGCTATATCAGGATTAAACCTAGAACTAAACAAGTGCTAAACTAGAATTTAAGCAGCCAAAACCTTGAGCTAAATTCAGGACTAAACTAGGATTAAACCCAGCAGTAAACCAGAAAAATAGAGATAAATTAATGCTGAAACAAAGCAGAACCACACAGGTCTTAACCAGCACTATACACAAAGTTACCCCTAAATAAACAGGTTTAAACCGCATCTTAATCCAGGATTAAATCTATGAATAAATCGGGCCACACGTGAACATTTTAAACAAAAATACTGGGGCAATGTCTTACACCAAAGGAATGGCTTCTTGTCAGTCTTTGTGTCGAGAGAATATGATCTGAACTAGAAAAGAACTAGTCTATAGTCTATTTTATAATTCTCATTTTTATATAATTTGATTAAAGTGTACACAAATTCAGTCCTTTGTGACAAAAATGCATCACATAGTAGTAGTAGTGTAAGAGACAACGGTGGAGTGTCAAATGTACAGCAAAAAATACAGACAAGAAGACAGCAAACGTATCGTGGGAATTCATAAATACAACTTAGAAATACTTTATTAAAAATGACTGAATGGGTATTCACAAATGATACAGATAGCACCACTGAAGTCTGATTGGTTGGATATATGGACAGAGATATTCTCGTGAAATCGTCTTTACTAACATTATAACCCAATTCAAACAATTTAAATTTAGTCTAAATCAATTTGTCTGTATTTTGTATTTGAAAAACATCTCTCTCCTAGTTGCACCTGTTTTACTTCACATTCAAAGCTCATCTCCCTTTTTTCAGACGCTTGTCAAAAATAGATCCACGCACATTACCCGACTCTGTGGCCAAAAGCTATTTCAGCAGCTCGATGCTTTTGCTTATTTTGGTCCCAAACCTGCCATTTTCTTCAAATTAAATTAAATGTGGCCTTTACAGCTTCACAGGGCGACGCCTACAGAAAACGTATCAGACATTTACTGTGCAGACATAAACACTAACGCATAAATAAACTGAGGGACAGCAGGATTAAAAGGTGGCTGGAGGGGTGTCCTTGTGGTCAAAAGCAAAAAAAAAAAAAAAAGTTAAAATGATTAAAAGTCGTGAAACCACTCCTGCAACAAAATCAACTGTTCCGTTCAAGGACATCTGTCTTTTTAACTGCCTGACATTGTTTTCATTTGCTGTTGTTTGTTGTTTAGTGTTCGTCAGTCCTCTTTTTCAAGTGTTGTTTTTGCGTTTAAAGTTATAATTTCCAATTCAATCATGACGTTATTCCGTGCAAATACTTCTTTACTTATTAAATCTGTGAACATGGACAACGGACTGTGCAATAGGAGTGGTTTGTAGACTCAAAACAAAAACACTGAAATGCTTTAAACCATTTTCTGAGTATCCACAAAAACATTTCTGGTGAAACATTGAAAAAATACAAAGGAATGTTTTCATTGTTTATTCAAAAGAGGTATTGTATTTTTGCTTAAAAATACTGTCATTCAAAACAGCTCTGTGTCAATGTCAAAGATTTTTTTCAGTATTTCCACAGGTTAGTATTCATTTTGTTCATTATATTCAAATGATGAAATGTTCATGCATCCACAGGTTCACAGGGTTTCCATCTATTGATATCCTCAGTTTTGTCACTTTGGGCTGCAGATGGAGGGCTCCCGACGCTGCTGTAAGGCGACAGAGAAGACGTCGGCGGTCCTGACATTTTACCATCATCTTCTTTTAAGTCTAAATCCATTTCAGCATCTCGGCGTCTTTGCGATTCATTCGTCTCCAACTCTTCCACTGATTGAGTCCCATCTTCAATGGACTTTTCAGAGAGGGCGTCGTCTTCCCGGGCCTCCTCCTCGCTGGGACTGGGGCTGTCTCCGAGCTCCCGGGCCTGGTTGTGGTGCTTGACGTTGTAGCGCTGGTTTTGGAAGAACTTGACGATGGTGTGCTTGGGCAGGTCGAGCTGAGCGGACAGAGTGTGGATGGCTTCCTGGTCGGGATACAAGCCCACGTCTCCGATGAAGCTCTGCAGGATCCCCAGAGCCTCCAGAGAGATCCGGGTCCGAGAGCGGGACTTCTTTGAGCTGTCCTCGGAGCTCTGTAAGGCGGGCAGAGAGATGGGACGGGGCTGCTCGTGGACGGGAGAGGGGGAGGTCATCGGAGGCAGTGTCTGTCTGTGAAGAAGGACCTGTCAAAAAAAAAAATGAGAGGTTACGTTCAGTGCATTGATATCACATGGGAGAGGTGCAAAAAAACACACTGAGTCAAGTTAATTAACCACCTTAAACTATTGTCATTTGCTTTTAATATCTCCATTTCTGCTGCATCCCATCCTTATAAACTCTAGAGTATTCAGCCAAATCATGTTATCAAAAACTACAGCTTTGTACATAAGCATCTAGACTTTAATAGTCCGTATAAAAGCAACTGAAGACTGTTGAATTGTCCTGACCTGACTGCACTCACCTCTGTCACATCTTGAATACAGCTGCCAGATGCATTTATGAGAGAGACTTCTAGCCTGAAATGCTTCCAAATGCTTCTTTGTTACAAACACAAATGTTGACAGCTTAAAAACTCTAATAGCTGTGGTGAAATTTGTGAATGTGGCGTCAAAATGCCAACTTGGGGCAACCACAGGAACCTCGAATCAGCACAAAATGTCTTATATGGAGTAACTTTTGTTATTTGAGCAATTGCAGACATAAATAATACTGTTTTTCTTGTACTTTAGGTCTAAATTATGGTATTAAAACTACACATTAACTATTTTTAGATAACATTTAACGACCACTGAAAATGCACTCTTCCAATATATAGTAGATATGACGCATTATAAATTTTGCATCTTCTTTTAATATAGGCAGTCTTTGAATTTATTTGAGCCTCAGTAATTGATAACTACTATTTTAAACAGCTCATTTTTGTTAGATGTTTTTTGTGTTTTTTATTTAGGTAAGTTGACAAAGTTAGAGACTTTACTTTAAATAATATTCAAGCATACTCTTTGGTCTGAGGTGTGGCTTTTTAGCTCTTGGAAATTTCTGATTAGTCTTTTGCACATTTCTGTTTCTCTATTCCTCTTGTATCTTAGTTATTCTGTATTTATTCCAATCCCTGATACTTCAAGTTTTCCACCAGCACAGAAGTAACAATGGTCTTTGTGGGACATTTCAAAACAAATGACAACAGACCTAATGTCCCAGGCAGGACAGAATGAACCACTGAAGCCTTGTCCAAAGCCATTAGGGGAAATGTAGTACAAGCGGAAGTGTGAGCCTACATCACCCACAGAGACAGATGCTGAAGTCCCAAATTCACAGCACAAACACAAGCAGCAGCTCGAGCTTATTAAGAAGGCGGGGCCGGCTGCACACCCCAACCCAGGAATCCAACGCTGTAAATCTGTGGTCCATCAAAATGAAAGGACCTAAATAAAGATAATGGCAATTCCTTTTTCTCTGCTTCAATGATTACAGGCTGTGTTCTGAATAATATTGAGGTTTGGCCAGACTGGAGAGCATTTGGGGTTTTAGGGGGGGAGAGGGTGGGATGGCGTGCAGGAAATGTGTAGGCCGTCATTTACCGCTTCTATTTTGTATGAATTATGAGACACAAACATGACAAAGAGGAGCAGGTGGTGGAACACACAGGCAGATAGCCAGACACACACTTGTTTTTAGACCGTTTGTGTCCATAAAAGGGTAATTTGTTGAGTAAAAAGACTGAATTCATCATCATTACGGGCGAAGCTTGTACCTGCGGATCAGGCATGTGAAGTGCGGTGTGGATCCGCTCGCTGTGCTGCTGCCTGGACTCCTCCTCGTAAACATGGTCCCGCTCAGACTGTGACAGAGCCAGGAACCTCTTGATGGTGCACAGGTTTTCCCAAAGAGTCCGGTTCTCAGGACTCGGCGTCTCCTTCCACCGCAGCAGCTCGCACAGCCATCCCTGACACAGAAGAGACAGTCGGGGCATTGTTGGGAAAGACTTTGGGATTGAGACTGGACAGAGGCGTGAAGACGTCTTATTCAGAGATACATCGATGTTTGAGTGTTTTACAGAGTTTTATAAACGAACACGGTGCACAGGAGAAGGGGTCCACAATATGAAACGCTTGGGTCTGGAGCTGTGAGACTTACAGAGAAGATTGGATTATGTCTGCTAGACTGACTCTGGATCTGTACCAGCTGTTGTTTATGCGCAGCCTCCAGCTTGAAATTAATGGTAATAATATGATCATCCCTCCATTGTGTTGTCTTTTCTCCTCTGTCTTTCACACACTACACTGGCAATTTGAGTCAACATGTTCAAACACTCCAGACTAAACAACAGACTTAACCAAATTATTGTCCTGTATTTATATCATTATTCCTTTTGCGCTCAAAATATCTTGAAATGCAAATATTTAGACTGTGGCACTTTTTAAGGTGTCATATGCTAAACCCCCTGATGTTTTTAGATCTTAGCACTTGGCTATGAATACAGATGAATACAGGAAACCCCCGCTGCAGACAGACAGTGCTGTTTGTGATACCGCCCCTTGTCTGTAATTCTAGTCTTGACTTTGATGTGGCCTCATTTGCCCGCATTGTTTACACTGTGATGGAGACACGATGATTGGGCAGTGGGTAATCAAATACTGCACACGCCTCGCTCTTTCAGCCACATCAGCGCTTTCGGACTCCTTCACATCAGTAAAACTTGGATGAATAGTCCATTTTTAGTGAAGCATTGTTCTAAAATTAAACACAAAACATTTTTATGCCTAAGGTGTAATCATAGATGTGGCTGTGACTATCTGCTGATGTCGCAAATGGAACTTCCACATTTGTTTTGTTGAATGTTGTGTTGTAATTGGGACTGACCTGGCTCTTATTGGCAGCGACTTTGGCGAACAAAGCCTGAGAAACTTTAGCCCTCTTCATCTCGAGCTGGATCTCATCATAGATGCCTTTAGAGATGTTCATCTGTAAGTCCGGCTTCAGCGGCAGCTCTGCAGCAGGAACGCTCCACTTATTCTGCCAAGACACAACAAAAATCATTTATGTATTATCTCCGGAAATATCTCTAGTTTGGGTTTTGAATTCACTTTATGAAGGCCAAAAAATGACCTGATTACAAGTAAATTAAGCTTTTTTATTAATCTCACATACAATATAATTTTAAATAAAATGGATCTAAAAATAGGACAGGTACTCTTTTATTATGATCCTTTTTATAGACTTTCTTAGGACATTATTGTAATATAGATTAGCCTTCTATGACACTGAACAAAAAGGACCAAAACTCCAGAAGGAAAAGCCACAGAGAGTCAGGGGATTGCCACAACCTTTTTTCAAAACAAGAGGGCTCAGCACATCTCTAACCATAACCTTACACAGCGTAACCCTTTCAAAATAAAATGTGAAATAATTTTCTGATAGCACAACTTTTACTTTTTCTCTTATTAACTTTCACTATATCATAACTTTAAAATTGTGTCGACTATTTTCCATGTTTTCAGGACATGTGAGAACAGTGATATCAAAGTGTCTTTACCTGTGTGTGTCTGATGGCGTTGGGGCTCGAGATGTGATTCGTTGAGTGGTTGTGGACAGAGCTGGACGTCCGTTCCTTCTCTTCTTGGTAAATCCGGTCTCGTTTCGACTCGGGAAGGTTCAGGAAGTTCTGCATGGCCTTTAGGTTTACCAGCAAAGACTGAGAAGCCGTGCGAGGGTCCTCCTCTTTACGAAGGATTTCTGAGAGTAAACCCTGGACACAGACGTGAAGGACAATCATACATCAGTATAATTATTGTTTCTCACTATTTGGACCCCTAATATTTAGTGCACACAGTGTATTCTTTAGGATGTGTCACCTGTGTCCGGTTGAATGCCACTCGCGCGAACACGGCTTGAGACACGCTGGCTCTCTTCAGCTCGTTCCTGACTTGTTGGTAAATATCTGAGGACACTTCGGCTGCTGACCAGTTGTGGCTCTGTTCGCTGGGGGTCCCGGTGCTTTTGCAGGTCCTTGTGATCGGAGGGTGGTTGAGGAATTGCTGGTTAACACCTTGCGGATGTGGCGTTTGATGAGCCAGGAGGCGGCTGACGGCGAGTTGCTGGTTGAGAAGGTGGGCCATGGCCAGTTGCTGTCGAACGATTTGAGGAGGAAGCTGATGGTTTAGCAGAGAATGTCCTAGAATGGGTGTAGCGGGACTGGGGTGGTGCTGACTGGATGGATGGGGCACACAGTGAGGTGGGGCTGAAGACTGGCTATCAATGAGGCTGCCTTTGAGAGAAATCGATCCAGGACCAGCCAAGGGGCCCAGATGAGTCGGGGAGGGCATCATAGAGGCGTGATGCTGGGTTAGGACGCTCAAATCCATCTCCCTCTCCACTGCAACCAAACAAAACACAATAACTTCAGAATTAACTCTTCAACACGGGGAGAATTACACAAATATTCCTTTAAAAACACTCATTGTTGATGTTATGAAAGCCTTTTGTTGATCCACTCCTACCTTTAATATCTGATTTATCTTGTGCTGACCACGTCATCTCTACACCTGAAAGGAAAAACAATGCTATTACAATTAGAATTTTAATCACTCTGGGGAAATAAATATACTTATCATCATAATTCTGAACAAGAATGAGCCCCCATCTGTTTCAGTGATTCAGTGTGGTTATTTAGTATAGTACAATTATTACAAGATGTCAAAAATAAAATCTTAATCTAAATATTTTTTATCTGAGATTGGTAGCAATAATACGTCAGAGAGCAACTTGTACAGAGACAAAGTAAGTTTTAAGCTCAGTTTCTGGGATTTTTAGTGCTCGTTTTCTTCCACAAAGTCTGCTTCTGATTAGCTCTGTACTTGGTGAGACTCAAGTCAAATTTTGGGTTATTAGGGAATAAAACATGGCGTGAGGTTTGGCAGGGCGTCACACTTTTACCTTCCCAGTGTGTGTCTGCTGTTTTCCATTAGAAGTAAAGACCATTTAGTTTTGACATTAATGTGAGCCATGTGTGACAGTTTCTTCCTGCAGCGAGCTGTCACCGGCAGACGTCTCAGTCAGCAGATTAGACACATACAGTGCGACAAGCGCTCTGTCTCGTACAAAAGGGGGTGGACAGCATTTAGAGCAAGTCAGTCGCTAAAACAAAACGCCACCGCACACAGGAGGCTCGTATTAGGACTGAGTGTCACTTTTAAAAGGGTTATTAAACTTTTCAAAGCAACATGACGCAAATAAGGTGTAACAGTTGATGACTAAAATGCCAATATTTTAACACCACTACAGACTAAAGCAAATTTAAATTACATTTAAGAACCTATGGTAAACATCTAGGACAAATTAGCAAGCATTTAACCATAGTCCTATTCAGATTAGTTTGACCATTTTAGACTTTAGATTATTGTTGTCCTTGACCCAGAAACAAGCATTAAATGGAACCCAAAGTAGTGCTGCAAGTAAACAAGTAAAGGTTTTAGACAGATTTAACAAGGTTTTAGCCTCAGAACAAAATTTAGGTGGAACTGAAATGGTTTTAGAAGGATTTTAACCTGTTTTAGTTTGCCCTGTCCATCTTTGTTGTTAGGGTGTTTTGTTCCTGGTTTCTCCTTTAATTGCATTTTGCTGCTGGTTTGTTTTTAAGCCTATTAGGATTTCTGTTCAGACTAACTTTTTTCAAATGTCCAGTCTTAGTAAAATAATGTAGTGTTACCTTTGAGCCTCTTGAGTCTTTTGTACCATCGTCCGAACTCCTGGCATTTGGAGGTTGAAACGTTGGCGTAGTATGAACTGTTCACTATCGCTGAGATCATGCTCTGAAACACAAGAAGAAAATGGGTTTATGAAAGGAATTAAAGAAATCTAACTGCTTTATACCATAGACTACATATAAAACTAGACGTGAACTTCACAAACTTGAGCCTAAAATACTTTCTATGCAAGTAAAGCCAGTCGGTAACAGCTGCTTTACTAACACTCCCATCCTTTCCCCAATATTCAGCGTGATCAGTTAAATGCAGCAAAGTCGAGCCCACATTCAGTGCAATATAAACCTCCACATGGGAAAGAGTGAGGATTAAAAGTCACATGAGTCGAGCTGCAAACACACCTCCCACACACTTCCCCTAATCACTAATTATATCATGACTAAGTTGTGTATAAATCACGGTCCAACGACACGCTCTGGAGGCTAATGACTGCAGGGTGTGTGCTGGATAATTGAGGTGGGTGTCCTTTCCCGTGGGACGATACCAGGATGTTAGAGGGAGAGAGACATTGCAGCAAGTGTGTGGTGAAGCGATGATGAAATGACATTTGTGAAAACCAAATTCTTAGCAACAAGTGCAGTTTATGTAAAAAAGAGAGTCCCAAAATAAATAGAATAAACAGATCTAGCAGCCTTCTACTGACGAGAGCAGATGTGTCTCAACTACATTTCGAGCAGAGTGCAATGAAAAGTGAAAATAGTCTCCTTTCTGCATCAACTTTCCTTTTCGTGCCAGTTTGTTCTGTCAGTCCTTGATCATGTTTTTCCTGTTCCTGCATAGTTCATCTGGTTTTCTGCTACCATCCAAAGTGATGCATCTGTGTTTCCACTCTTATCATCTTTGTGGTATGTATACAAGTATTGTGCTTTGACCCCTTGTAGCCAAACCAACACCAGATTGTTGAAGTAGCTCTGGTTTTAGGAACTAAATTTGAGGCGGACATACTTTCCTTGTTCTCAGTCATGTTTGGGCTTGTTAGATTAGATTACGTTCCACTTTATTGTCACTGAACATGTAACAAGCACAAAACAACAAAATACAGTTTAGTTCTAACCAGAAAAACAGACGCAGTAATTGTGTATAGTCAGTAACTATGGGTATAATTTACATTAATAAGCTTGTAAGACCAACCTAAAAGTACAACAGACGATTGAAAAAAAGGTGTGTTGTTGTGCACATTATGTTACTATTGTGATCTATATGAACTATTATGAACTCAAAGTTACCTGAGACAGAGGACACTCTTTGGCCAAAGCGCTCTGATTGGTTTCTCGCAGGAGCTCTTTGAGGGCATTTCTCACTGTAGCATGGGTCCACTGCTCAGAAGGCAGCTCCTCCAATCGAGAAAAACTGTAATAAAACACATGCGAGTTCCATGAATTTGATTGATTCATTAAATCAGAAATGTGACAGCTTTGGGGGAACTGTAATGAATATTTAAACCTAAAAAGTAAGAGGTCTGAAGTAAACCTGTACAGTAGTATTCTCAGGGTAACCATGTGGTAGACGTCCAGCAGCATGTCGGCCACTGTAGCCTCCGGAGCGTCCGTCAGGAAGTGGATGGGCATGGGTTTCCATCGGCCCACGGTGATGATACCTGAATGACAACAGACAAAACAGACATCAGTGGAGTCAAATCATACAGCAGCTAAAAAAAACCAAAACATTCAGGTTAATTTTGAAACTCCACAATTTTCCTTAATTATGGATTTATGTGTCTTTAAGGCTCACAGCTTGTGGGCAAATGTGTGTATGTATCTACCTCAGAGTGCAACAGGAAGACAGTCCTAATACCCAGTGATACATTTAAAGAGTCTGAGCAGAAGAGAAATGAATATTTAAGAGAAAACTGCTTCATCTGACTGTGGCCTTTGCACTTAATCTTGCTCCTTTTATTGTTATGTTTTATCACCCGTGTCTTATATCCCTTTTATCTTGGATTGCTTTTTATCTGGCCTTTGTTTCAACTGTGACTGGAAGTACAAATCTAAACAGGTGTAATTGAGTTAGACTCAGATAAATCAAATGCAGATGCTGCCCCAAACACATAACTGTGACTGTGTGCTTTAATGCATGGTAGTGATGAGGCAAAAGAATTAGGCCTGCTCTCTCTGGACATTATGGATGTTCAGTAAGTAGGAAAATGTAAAAATCAGCTTGACAAAGTCGCAGTGGACTGTGTTTTTATGTTGTCACTGTTTTCCACATCACCTAACATCAAACAGCTGCATTTGATTTACAAATCACTTTATTTTTCAGGCCTACCATCCCCTCTCGTACTTTACAGTATCTCTGCACTTTGTTTTGCTTTTGTAAGATTTGTTTTGCTTTAATAAAAGTCTGCAAAGTCTGAAAGACAACGTCAGATGGAGCACTGTTCAGATATTCACCCTGCCTGCTTGTTACGTTATGAGGTAGATAAGTATCACCTCTGGGAAAGAGATGACGCTCATTAAGAGAAGGTCTGGCAAAGATAGGTTACACTTAAGAGTTGATTTATGTGTCGAGAGATGGAGTGTGAAGTGTGTTGATCTAGTGGTGCATTTAGAGGCTTCGTAAAAGTCAAAACTTCTTAAAATAGACTTTAGTTTGTTGCTTTAAATAAAAATTGGCCTCTTTGTATGACTTGGTAGGTCTTTAAATCCATAAAAGGGTTGTGTTTAGCTCAGTAATAGCCCTAAACGTGAACTTAAAGTTGCCCAGTTTCTCACTTAGGAGTATATTAAATCGAAAATAGCAATTGTTTATTCAAAATAAGTGAGACTCAATTAAAGCGTAGTCCTGAGTTTAAAAATACAGCCGGTATACAGCCAAAGTTATGCAAGATGCAATTCCATGTGAGTAGAAAATAGAAGTAATAATTTTGGTTGTCACCACATTTAGAGGAAAAATGCATGACTCAAGCCAGAAATTATTTATTTGAAAAGAAAAGGCTTATTTCCCAGAACAAAACCTAGCCATTTGGTGGAGAAGAGGGGGGGTCGTAGGGCGTGGGCCGCTCGGTTACAGTGCCCTGTATTTAAAAAACCAGGAATGTTTGCTGGTTCACGCTCAGATGGACGTTGTCTGAATCCACGCCGCAGCCTCGACCGTAAACCTTTCTGCCGCAGAGTTCGGTTTGGTTTCGTGATACATGAGACAGTCGAAGCTTATCTTTAACATACCTTACTGCTAAATACCTTTCCTGACTGTCTGAATTCAATCAAATACATCTATACTCTTTGTTGCTTACCATGAGCCTGTGCAGCAGAGGTATGGGAGTATCCCAGCGCCACCAGAGCCGTCTCCACCAGCTGCGTGAACAGGACGTCTTTACGAACCAATACGAACTCCGCGTGGCGCTCTCTCCGAAGCTCCTCCTCACTGGACGGTCCCACATCGGCACGCTCCACCACACAGTACACAGGAATCATTAGGCCTGGCGCGAGAATCAGTCAGTGCACAACATTTTAAAAGCGTCTGGCTCTTTCTGCTAAAGAACCTGATAAAGTGATGTATCCCAGGAGTGTGTGTTGGTGTGTGTTGTCTGCTCACCCCCCAGTGGTCTCAGAGGACTGCTGTTCACTCGACTTCGGGATCCTGTCGGGCTCCCGTTGACCTCCACGTGACTTGTTTTGCTCGAGGCTGGGCTCTCCCCTCTCTCCTCTGGGCTGGTGCTGTCCCGAACACTGGGGCTCCTGTCACCTCCGGCCCCCCTCTGCTCCATACTGAGGCGAAATGTTTGGATCTGGGGTAGAAACAGTGGATTTAGAGCATAAATCACTCACATAACCCCCTTATTTTACACTTCTTAAATGTTTTAGGCAATTAGTATTAATTAGTTGTCAGGTCACTCCAGGGAACAGATTTAATTTGGCTTCAGAGGATGCATTTGGATGATGCTTTGGGTTGATTGATTTCAAATGTTAAGGCTATACTGTGATACTATAATGTAATAAAAAGGGAAATGTTTGAGAAAATGTCAAAATTTAGAATCTGAACAAAAAGAACACAATTTTTCTGTCAAATCAACATAATGTAATGTCTACAGATCATATGTAGACGTTAAAAGGCAAACAATCCTTAATTAATACTTATTACAAATATTGGGCTGGGAAAAAGAGTTGGATCCACAAAAGAATTTAAAAGTCACAAAAGCAATCATTTTATGAACACTGAACAATGGTGATGACATTTTAATTCAGCCCATACTCAATTTTAGTTAAATGTGGCATCGTTTAGACAAAGTACTGAGTTAAATATGAGGTATGACAGTACTGTTCATTAGCATTACTGGTCTATCTTTAATTCACTACGGCCTTGTCATTACTTTAATACTAAAATAAGGGTAATAAGGCAAAAACCTTCCTTAAAACTGAGCTGTATTAAACATGTCTCTAACTCATTCAAACAGACACAAAACCACTTCAAAAAACTCATTTGAGGCTTTTATGGCCCACAGACCACACACTCCCAGCACAGACTGTGTTGACTGCACACATGGGGCCCAAATGCACTCACAGCTTCAGTCTGGACATTAATATAAAGCTTCTAGTGTTTCACAATTAGTTAAACACAAGCATTTAATCAAGTGAAGATATTATACAATACAGGAAGTTGAAGGTGATGAGTTGTATGATCTTTAAGCCTTTATATGAACAAACGTACAAAGGAAAATCCTATTGAACTAATGAGAATTTTTAATTATTTCGTTAATTTGTTAAAAAAAATCCACATAAAGTTGATCTATAGGCTTTAAAGCATGGCATATAACAGGTATTTTATATGTATGACAACTGGATAATTAAGAAACAGAGGCTCTAACATGTTTGCTTAATAAAATCCAGGTGGTGACTTCAAGCTCCTCAATCTGTCCGTTTACAAAGCACAAAATAAATATTACTTCAGTATGACCTCTAATCGATATTACAATTAACTGAGCATTTTACCTTGATTATGATTCATGAACAATACACTAAAAAGTAAGAGCCAGACACAAGTGACATAACAACCAACAGAAAGTCAAGAAAAAGACAGTTTTGTAATATAGTACTCTGACAATATGACTATCATGACTTATAATGAGTATTTTTTGTAACTTTTTAAATAAATAAAGCAGGGTTTTGGCCTAGAGTGTATGTTTATAGCTCAAAGTTGTTTTATTGTCAATTTCATTATGTGTACAAGAGCAACAGAATGATCTAAATGCTGTTTCTCTCTCGCCAAAGATTTAAGGAATATGCAATATAATTTGAATAAAAGAAAATTGTAGTATAAAATGTAAAACTTTTTATGAACCAACAGTGACCAGTGTATTTATCACTACATATATAACACTAAAACTTACTTTGTAACAGAACAAACTCACCAATCACTTTCCCACAAGTGTAATTTATATCAACTCATCCCAAATAAATGTATGTAATGGAAAAAACATATATATACAGTCGTTTGAAAGGTCTTACCTGTTTAAAGCATTATTATATCTATGCACCCAGCTCTAATTACAATCCACATCATTTTGTTGAGTCTTGAGGATGGATTGGTCTTTACTGATACAACATCACTTTCCATTGACAACTTTTACACAAAAACAGCCTAAGCACGTTTCTATGAGTTAGGTATTGTGTGAATCTGATCAGTAAAGTCATATGATATAAAAAAGTAGATGAAATAGTCTGGTTTATGAATCACTGCTTCTGACTGTTACTACGTTTACTTTAATTGATTGTGTCTAAAGTTAAATAGCGTAGCAAGTTAAATTTTGGCCCAATTGTAAATAAAGATTCTTAGTAAAATAGTTAAGACTGTATCTGGTTGATGTGACCTATATCATAATCACCTTGAATACAATTAAGATTGAAGCACATATCTTTGTGTAATTAAAAATGAAGGTAATCATATGAACAACTCCTGAATCTTGGAGCTCCTTTCTTTTTTATAGTTATAGTTTTTATAGTAACATTTTTTGTAACAGGTCTGGCCCCAGATAAATGGTAGAAGGTGGATGGATGAAGAAGATAAACTCAAATGTAAATGTAAAGTTTGTGATCACTCACCTTTTAGGAAGTTGTTGAGGGAAAATAAACTCCATCCATGAGTCAAAATGAGTCAATCCAGTGCGGGAGAAGATGTACACTTTACAGTTTGCTTCGGCGAAACGATGAGCAGACGATGTTAGGTGATCCCACAGCGATGACAGAGGACTACTCGCTGCTGTGGCAGAGTGGAGACTGTGAACTGACAGAGAGAGAAAGCATCGAGGGAGGGCTGACAGGGAGAGAAAGGGAGGGACCAACACAAACACATGCATTAAATACTGCAGAGTTGTACTCATGCGAATACTGTACAGGAAGGTAGCATATCTCTCTGTCCCGCCAACGATTAATGTGACCACAGAATTAGCAAGGCTCATAAATATTCCAGAGTGAAAAATGATTGGAAGATTAATGACATAGGTTTTAGTGTCACATTTTTTAGCATTTGAGGTTTTTTGATGAATTCTTTTAGAGACAGAACTACAACCAACCTGATGTATTTCTATAGATAAAATGCCAACATTACAGACATGTGTGTGGTTAATCTCCTAAAGCTGATAGTGATGTGTTTATTACGGAGCTTGGTATAACTCTTAGTGACAGGTCTTATGCAACTCAAAACTGTAGGAGAATTGCAGTTGCTGAAGAGTGAAGGAATGAGCTGTCTGCTCTCTAGTGGTAAACATTAAAACATACACAATAAGTTTTGTTGACTCAAACAATGCACCTTTTTCTCTTCCCCTTTTTTAAGGCTCATTTGTTTGTCTTTTAGTTATGATATTTATGTCAAAATGTGGTCACTTGAACATACTAATGATGAGTTGTGCCTTCGAAACGGACTGTGCCATCTATTTAATTGTATAAATGCTGCTCCTTTGTGGTGATAATGGGAATTACATTACATTTGCAGCGTGCAGTGTCAGTAGAGCTTGTATGTTAACTATGTTACTTATGTATGTGTTAGATGCAAATTTAAAAAGATGCATTTTTTTCATTTTAAATCCTATAATCAAACCTCAGTATACTTACAGTGTAAAGATATATTAAGGGTGTTTTCCAGTTGTTCCTGTTGTCACCATCAGAGCTTCACATCAAATCCACAGTAGGAAATAACTGTTGAAGACCTCTCTGAGCTGAACATGTTTTGCTACAGACGAGGGGCTGGTTCATATAAGGATCCTCAATAACTGCTGCAAAAATAAGAGTGCTGCAAACCTTTGGAAACTATGCAGAGAATGACTGTGCAGCTGCTTCCTTGTTGTGGTTAGTTCAAGATATGGGGCACACATCTGCAGACACACTATCTGACAACATAGAAAGGTTCATGTTAATTTAATACATTTGAAATCATTTTCTGTATGAATCGATATCAACATTTACTACAAGATATAGTTTGATGATGCTGCCGGGGTGTAAAAAAGTAAACAGTATGTCCCAGTCTTAATGAGTCCATTCTATTTACAGTAAAAAGTCCAAAGCTTATCCTTGTAATTGACTTTAATCTTATCACAATATGGATATCATGATACAATATTCCTCAGCCCTGGTCAGATCTGTAAAAATGGCCAAGAAAATTGCATTAGGTGCATGTATAGTCTCTACAGATGCCAGATGTTAGTCATGCAATAACTACAGAAATGTGGCATGCCAGTTCTTTCTTCCTCTTTTTTCCTTTAGTTATGAGTCAAACTGAGGGGCGTCCTTCATCGATAAAGCTGAGCTGGGCTGTCTGCTCGCCCCACTCCTCTTCCTGGAGGTTTAGGAGGGGGTCCTGGCTCTTGTCTTGGGACTGCAGATGAGACCAGGACAGAGACTGGGAACCTGATACAGCCAAATCGAGGAGCAGCGTGGCCGAAGACAAAGAGGGATTGGAGGTGGACCAGTTTGGTTTGGGAACGACGTTGCGCTCGAGAGGGGAGCTGTTTAGTGAAGGAGGTGCTGAACAATGAGCGACGGGCCTGGTGTAAGAAACTAGAGGATCATGGGAAGTGCTTTGCTGAGACATGGGATCAAACTCTTGCAGATTTGATCTTTGAATCGAACAAGCTGAGTTTTGTCCTTCTGCCGAGTGCACAGGTGCGTGACGAGTGAGAAGAGGAGGAGCCGGGGAGAAGCTGTCTGACGAAAGGCTGGGCGGCGGAGTTACGGTGCTCAGAGGCGGAGTTACTGCTACAGGGGGTGGAAATACGGCGATGGAGGGGTTGTGGAAGAGGGGCTTGAGGAGGCGTGTCATTTCCTGCAGCTCCTGGCTCACTGTGGTCACCTGACGGGACAGGGCGCTCATCTAAAGACACAATACAAGCCAGTTAAAAGTTATGTTTCTATAAAACATAAAACTTCATATACCTTAATCCTTTATCTAAAAAGACAACAAAACAAACACGGCCATTTTGTTTTCTTTTGATTTTCTAATAGGTGCCAGTCCCACTTAGAAGACATTAAAGAGTAAAGACCATACCTCATGCTTGAGCTTAGTTATTGTGCGCATGGTGTCGGCCACTTCAAGGTCTGCTGTGGATATGAACACATCACAGGAACATTGAACTAAACGTACAAATACAAAGTACGGTTTATAATCGTTTGAATAGGATGATAACCTGAGTCAGCTGT
Organism: Rhyacichthys aspro; assembly: GCA_036850595.1. Taxonomy (NCBI): domain Eukaryota; kingdom Metazoa; phylum Chordata; class Actinopteri; order Gobiiformes; family Rhyacichthyidae; genus Rhyacichthys; species Rhyacichthys aspro. Next base: position 8,512,261 of record CM072149.1, read on the forward strand.
GTCAGGGCTGGGAGGGAAGCTGTGACTTGTACTCGGAGAAAAATCAAACCTCGGGGCAGATGTGTGCTGAGTTTCAATTCCATCAACAAACCTGAAAAAGCACAGGAGAGCAAATCAATAATCGTTTTTTTCTTGGTTTTAATAGTCTTTCCACATGTCTATTCACAACATACAAAAACACTTCTTCTGTTCCCATAATTATGAATGCTTTTACACACTTGCTGGATACAGAAAAAGGATATATTAATTACTATATGAGCTGTGAAAATAAGAAATTGTGAAGTTATTCGCGTCCTGATAAAAAAGCAGAAAATAAAATACACTTTCAATTTTTGGTGCCTAATTAAAGCAGATCATTTTTCTGCTTTAGCGCCTGAGCAAACAGATCAATCCTCAAAGCTGTACCTCTCCAGGGGCATATTAGCCTCACTGCTTACACAACTCTTCTGTCGATATGTTGCTGGCGCGTTGTTTACCTGGGGCTGAGGTCCGGCTGGGGGCAGGTGAAGCTGACCACAGGGATCTGGAGGGTGGACGGCCGGCTGGGGTCGCTGGGGGGTCTAAAGGGTCTCGGCGGGAGGAGAGGGGAGCGCAGAGGAGACCGTAGAGGAGAGCAGAGGCCACGTCCCAGCCTGCCCAAAGGAATCTTAGAATTCGGAGAACGTTCGCCTTCAGAGCTAGACCCCTCCTCATCTTCTTTGATTGAAGGAAGTTTTTTGGCAATTCCTCCATTCCTTTCATAATCGTCCTAGAAAACAAGACATGACACAAGAGCATGGCTTAAAGGTTTAGTTTCCTCAGCTGATAACACCATTTAACATTTACTTAAACACAGACTGAAAATAGGAATTATTTTTTGTGATTGTAATATGTACCACTGCTATTTGACCACCAAGAGGCGCTTCTGAGCTACATAAAAAGTCCTGCCATTCACAATAGCTGCCACAGCACGGATGTCCATTCAGTTTATCACAGGAGGAATCTCATTCAAAGCAAAGCGAATCCACTGCAGCACCATTCACTCTACTTTTAAAAGGTTATCACTGTTTTTGACACACACCAATGTACTTTTGACTTTGAGAGAATTATTGTATCTATTATTACTCCAAAGAATTGACCTTTCATCCATAAAGAGATTCTCTAATAATAGTGATGGGATTACAGGAATTAGAGCTTCCAAATGTCAAAGTTCATTTATTTTTGATTAATGATCAGGATTCTTATCAATAATTACTCAAGTCTTTCATGATAAGATGCCAAACAAACCCTCATTTCCTCTTCTATTTGTTGTCTTCTCTGTTTGGTCTTGGGTGCACGTGCAGGCTGGTATTTTTAGATCACAGAGGTTTAATTTTAGCAGCGGTTTTGCCTGGAGGGACCCAAGCGGAGAAGAGACTGTTTGGGATTTTACTGTGAGTGTATGCGGCACATGCCAGCCTGGATAAGCAGCGCACCACTATAAGGGCATCAGCCAACTCAGTGTATACAGCATGTGCTACACGGTGCATGTCAAATGTAAATGCTGCGATGCGCATGTGTGCATTGTCACATGCAGTGAGAGCCAACAGATCAACCCTGCTGCCTACTGTTTTATGATGTACATGCATGACCAAAACACGCTCCCAAAAAATATGCACCTACAAAGCTCCAGTTTTTTATGTCTAGTGTCCAAACTAGACATAAAAAGCAGCTAGACATAAAAGCACAAACACAAACTTAACCAAACCTTCTATTAACTAAGCCACTGATCAGATTTTTGAAGAAATAAACCACTTAGTACTGTAATTACCAAAAAAACGGAGGTCTATAGAAGCGTCCCTAAAGTAACGCTGCACAAGTGAGTTGGCACGTGACTGCAAATATCATCCCCCTGCAGCTTCCTTCATCCTGATGTTTCCGCGTCCCGTCTTCCATCTGGCTGTTGCTCTATATTTATCCAACCAGGGATGACCCCAACACTCCCCCACCCAGATGACAGTGCTATTTTTAGACCCATGCCACACTAGTCCCATCTCTGGAGGTGTGTGTACAGTGCTGACAATGTAGACTTTGGTGAACAAGTAGCCACTTCATTTTGCTTTGTCTATTGTTTTGAAACAAACAGTTTATGGCTATAATTGTAGGCTTTAGTAAATGAAGGACAATGCCTGCTCCATGTGACTCATTTGTTCGTGAAGACCCCTTTTATTCAGTCACATTCAGGTTATGTTTGAGCATTTAATTATGAAAAGACAGCGACTGGTTTGTACACTTGTCAATCATGTGTTAAAGAATTCTCATTGTTTCAAGGCTCTCTATGTTTCCATGAAAAGAAGTGTTTTGTCCAAGTATCAAATGTCCAAATGCTGTTAAAAGCCTGCTGTTTCACGGAAAGTTTTTAAAAGACTTGTCAGATAAGCATTTTTCCAGCCTATTGCAACAGTAAATCTTGGTTTCTGGAGTTGACTTCTTCATGACAACAGTACCCAGTGGGTTTAGATTATGTTCTACTTTTACACTCACGCTGTATATTTGGGTACTATAATTGACAGGCCTACATGCCATAAACTATTACTATGAAATGCAAGTTTCCCAGTGGTATATGTATAATGAAGCCAGTAAACAAGCTCAACATGTCAAGAAACAAGTCAATAAAATTCTCTATGTATCATGCCAATACACTGGTTTGGTCTCTTGGTGATTCTCTAGGATGTCTGCTCTAATTAACAGGCTTACAGTACATTTAATAGGATTCATATGTTGCTTATTCATGTGTGTGCTACAGCTGAGATCCTTCTATAAAACATGGCATATGAGACAGAGATGGAGTTTATGTCATGCTCCTGTCTCTCGGCTACATCTCGAGCAAAAATTGTGGTTTCCCAAAGCCAGATGGTTAATCCTTTTCAGGGGCAAAGGCTTTACTTCGATGCAGTATTGGGAAGAGGAGGTCGCTGTGCTGCCCAAACTAATTTAAACAAGTCCCATCTTGTGGATTATCTAATTCTAAAATGAGATAATACATCCACAATTCTGCTCTACTACTACTCTAAATACGACAATACAACAATCCAATAGCAAAGATTTATGAATTTAGTCTGGGTAAGAGGAGGCTTTCATTCAAATTCCTAGCCCATTAATATTGTAAAAATTCCAGTGAAATGTAATGTCTAGACAGACCCACACTCGCTTAAAAAATTCCCACACTTATTTAAAGACAGCAACCATCAATAACCCTGTGTGCTTTCTCTCTTTTCTACACAGAGTCTCTCAGTTTCTTCAAATGTTTGTATATGCATAATCAGATAAACACAGTCTAATACAGCGTTTGAGATTCATCGTACCTCAGCGTTGCGTCCCTCCCTGAGGTTGTAGGTGAGGTCGTGTTGAATCTCACTAATGAACTTCTGTGCGTAGTCTGGATACAGGCTGAGCACCTCGCGCAGGCCTTTCAGACTGATGTACTGCAGATCACAGTAGGTCAGCGCCTTCACACAAGCATTTGTCTTAATAACTTCCTCTTGGGTCAAACAGTCAGAGCCAATCAGATCGCCTCGTCCTGGAGAAGGGTAAACAAGGATGAGGTCAAATCAGAGGCAAGTTTCTTCAGGTAACACAAGGGTCCCTTCCTTATCTGAGTAAATTATTGTTACCTTAAAAATCATTCAAAGTGCTCGACAGATGAATGAAAAGCATTTAAAGATAACATTAACATGAACATTATTACATTATGCTGACATATACACAGCTAAACAATGCTAAAATCTAACCATATGCCACAAAACAGCAACAAAACAACACTAAAATTGTCAAATAGAAAAATAGCAAGGAAGAGGAAGTCTGCTGGGTTGGATGGATCATGATTCATTTGGCATTTAGAAATGTGGGTCACCAGCAAAAGGGTTTGTGAAACACTCAAAAAACAACATAAGAAACAATAGGAAAGTCTCTTTTTCTATCATACGCAGTCAGAGCTGCGATGCAAATGAGTTCCCTCTCTGTAGGCAGCAGTCAGTTCATTATTTACACTGGTTACTTCATTAATATGAGAGAAACTGTTGCCAATTTGCTCCCTCTGCTTTACATCCCTGAACTACATCCAGTAATGTTTGTCGAGTCTGTTTCATCCCTGTTGTGCAGACGCAAGCTGTACATGCGGCAGGACACAGCTCCACAGACACAGTCTAATTATCAGCAGCCATGCATCGTCGAGACTGTCATTTTATATAAAAATTCGTTATCATCATTTATTGCACTGTTTCATTGCTTTTGTCCTGGTCCTGGCAAGCAGTGGAGTATAGATGAAGCTGACATCTTAAAACATTTAATCAGCATTTGCTCGGCTACTCATTTAAGATTCATTAAGTGGGCTCTGCAATCAGCGGCTTTATCTCCAGAGGCATTTACGAGATACGTCCATCACTTCTCAGTTATTTCTAAAGCAACTGGAAGGTCGTCGGCTAACTGTGTTATATATGTCTTGGGTTTTTTTTTCAACTTGCATCCAAACCTTAATCACAGTCCAAAAGAATACACGAGGGTTGCATAAGTAATTTTCAGCTTTGTCAGTGCTCCTTGATGGGAACAGGGCTTTTTGACCGACTGTGCTGCCAAAAAGGCTTCAAAAATAGGGCTCCTCAACATTCAGTGTTGCAAAATGACTCATGTTTCACTGTTAGTCAAACAATAACCCAATGATTATGACGCTCCTCAGCCTCCTGAAATTATAGGATTAAACTCATTGTGTCACTGACTAACACAGGGTTTGAAGCGATAGTGATAGGAAAGTAAGTTTGTATGGTTTACTTCCGTTAACTCTAGTCTGTTGGATTCAGCTCAGTGCAGTCCCACTCTGGAGAGCAGTAAGTAATCTCGACGGGCGCTTCAGGACAAACCCTAGAGAGCTATCCAAAACAAAATGTTTCATATAATAATATTCAGTGTCTTTGTTATGTTACACCAAAGTACCGCAGCATAAAGGAAACATCACAATGCTATTAACTGCACCAATCAGCAGTCATTTGTGTTTGACTGTGGGATTTTATGATGTAAAACTAAAAACAACCTAATGTAACAAATGTCAATATTCAATTAGATCATTAAAATATATGGAGCAAGGAAATAGGCAATTTATCCACAAGTAACCCACACAACACTACTTCAACAACATCACTTAAAACTGAAGAGCTGACAACGCCGCTCTACTTTTTATATTTATTTGAGGTATTTTGCATTGATTTGTTTGTGACAGTTGTGAGACAGGAATGAAGAGAGAGAGAGGGGAATGACATGAAGCAAACAGAACCAACCCGGGAATCAAATCCAGGTCGCTCTACATATGTAGTGTACGCTTTGCCAGGTGAGCCACTGTGGTATGATAATGAGCCACAGTAAATGTGTTGTTAATAGCCCAGCCTCAGATTAAATTAGCTCTGAAATCATATTACCCAGAATGGCCAGGACCGTGTTGTCCTTCAGCACTTCCATAGACCCAGAGCAGACGAAGTAAATGGCCTGTAGAGCGTCGCCCTGTCGGATGAGGAACTCTCCGGGGGCGCAGAAAGAGGTTTTTATAATGAGGGACAGGGAGCGCAGACACCCCCTACTGGCCGATTCAAAGAGCGGCAGCTGTAGGAGCTCTTTGTTCAAATGCATGGCGATGTCTGCCCTCAGCTCGTCCGGGAAGTCTTTCAGCAGCTGCCGAACAAAAAAGAAAGTTTAAAATGTATCCATCCAATTTATCCAACTGTCCCTAATAAAATAAACAGAAACTAAAATAACAAATATTTAATGTGGCAATGTTTGGGACATTTTTTGCAGAATTAAAGCTTCTTTTTGTTTTATTATTCCAATGACTGTGTGGGAGGGAGGCAGATTAAAACCATCCACCTTCCCACATCCAACAGATAAATGCATGTCCAGGAAGCACTTCAACTAAGAGTATAGTTTATACGTGAAAAGTGGTGCATTTTTACTTAAAATGCCAAGGCCTGCTCACCAATATCTCTCTTTAAAGAAGATAAGCCAGATTAAAAGCCATGATAAACACAGGCCTAGCTTGTTTTCAATGAAGCCAGTAATCCATTAAATTAAAATAGCTGCCTCAGTGTGACAGAGCACAAATCCTTCCTATGACTTTGTGCTTGGAACCAAGCTAGAGGCAAATCGTCAGATTTTTCCAACCAATTTTAGAAGCAAGTCCAGTTGATCCCATTTTAACTGACAAGGTCAATCCAAGCCAAAGAGGTCACCAACCAAAACAGAATACCAAGCAAAGGACTGTCAAGAAACATGGCCTGAAGCATATATAAGAAATGTTTGGTGAATGAAGAATGATTATAACTTTCACCTTCCATCAGAATGCAGCTGCTGCAATCCTCAACCATCTCTTTATATTGGTTTGGCAAAAAATATATGTTTGACATGATTCAAAAATACTAGCAAATGTATATTTTTCTGTACAAATTCTTGCATCTTTATGTAAATCCTCATTTCTCAGTTCATCTGTAGATTTATGCTCCATTTGAACTGGATTTTGAAACAATTAAGAGGGTTAAGGGAAGATGAGATTTGAAGTTTCAGACAATATCTGAGACAAACTGAACACAAGTCTGTTGTGAGTTTATACAGAAGACATCACAAAGCATTGTTTCATTACTGTCAATTTCTCCAATGCAGTAATGTACCTCACTGACATCAATACCGTTGTTGACAGACCAAGTTGTCTGAAAACACTCCATCACTCGTTGCTCAAGGGCTTTGGGGAGACGATGCACTCGGATGAAGTCCTTCAGGTCCTTGGTGCGGGTGTGGTAGAGCGAGCGACGGGAGTACATCCTTTGAATGATGGCTGTCACGTTTCCAAACACTACAGCATGCATCAGAGCTACACAGGACACAAAGACAAATGATAAAAACATAAGTGACAGCTGTACTTTAGGTAATACAAGTAACGTTCCTGTGTACAGTTCAGTTACAGTGTTGTATAGTCTAACAAACCCCAGACTGTACAATGTGGACACTTACTCTCATTCCTATGGGATAGTCAGAGTGAACAATTTACACAATCTTAATGTGACGTTTTCCACAGAGCTTTGGGATTTCAACATCAGATAACAGCAATAACTGCAGATTTAAGGCATTATGAGGGATTGGTGTCAGATGTCCCACCTCCAATAAGCATGGTGCAGATAGAGAAGATCTTCTCAGAGTCAGTGTTGGCCGAGACGTTTCCAAAGCCCACGCTGGTCAGACTGCTCAGAGCGAAGTACAGAGACGTCACGTATGAGCTCCGGACAGACGGGCCTCCGCTGAGTGTCATCCCCGATCCCAGCGACCTCACACGGGTTCGGCCTGAAGACGCCAGCCCTGAGGAGTTCCACTGGCTGCTGTTTGTTACTGCCCCTGTCAGAGAGCCCTGAGCAGAATACAAGCCAAAATACGTAGTCACTAGTAACATTTATGCAAAACAATTACTAAGTACAAAAAAAGTTAACTTCCAACACTCATTTGAAGTTAATTTATTTATAAAACTCAATAGATGGTGCTGTGGTATTTGTGTGTATATATGTACGTAGAAAATTCTGCTATAGTGCATTAATTTTACACATTTCTTGGCTGCTTTACCCACCTCTGAGTCTGAGATGCCCAGCAGCGAGGTCAGTGGAGTCAGGAAGTACGGCGTTCCCAAACGTTTGGCCAGTTCATGGAGCCAGCCTGTCGGGGGAAGGGGAACCGTCCAGAAGAGTTAGTCAGAGAAACAAGAGCGCATCCATGCTTGAGAGTTGACCTTTACTCGACGGCTTCATTAGCAGTGGCAACAAGGCTGGAAGGCCTGGGTAATTATTTCGGTCGGTGTCTGTGCATTTAGGAGCGCAACAGACCAGACAGGGCACAGTGCAATTTAATAAAATGTCAGCTTATATTTGTGTTACGCAGCAAACATGTCAGCCACTTGTCAGCAACGTTCTCCATACTTTGTCAGCTGTTAAATTCAGGATTTTCTTGCCCAAGCACAGGCTTCAGACACAGTACAATCCCTGAAAGCATTACTGGAGCCTAATGCTGAGTAGAGTGTTTGTTCATGTCGTCCTAACAATACCCCACACCACTATTTTCATTTCCTCTCTATCACTCCTGCATACATCCAGTAGTAGTAGAAGATTGTTTTTGACCAAATAGTGTGTTCACAACATAAAAAAATCCTGATCCTGACAGATGCATTCATTTATCTTTGGCTGCACTCACACTAGACCCAGTGCCTCCTCTGCACATGTCCCCACTCACACTGCTCGAGGCTGGGCTTGAGTCTAATTACCTCTTGTACCTACGTCCATAATTATGTGACAAATGCGTGGTTTTACATCATTACGAAACACACTTTCTTTGAGGAGCAATGGCAATCTCAAAACAACACAAAATGTCCCTGTAACTTGAATGACTGTGGGTTATTTTTTACTGAATATTGATGTCTGGCAAAGCTCCTCGGACTCAACACTGGACCACCAACATGAACCAATTTCCACGATTGTTGTTGAAAGGAAGGCTTGCATTGATTACACGTCATGCCATGCCAAAGCCTATGCCTTCCAACTGTGACAGAAAACAGAATGTGTGCACAATATGGAGGATTAACACTAGTCAAACAAACTCGATTTGAAAGGTGAAATGCTTTTGGTCCCTGTTGCATCCTGTCTGATCACACTACACTGCTCCAAAACAGGATGAACATTGTCGCCGTGTTGAATCTCACAACATTTTTTGTCAGTGTTAAACGCAGCAGGAGGGGAGGCAGAGACTACAATTAGAACTGTTTTCTCAGCAAAAGGACATCACATGCTGAGAATATACAATACAGTAAGAGGTTATTGACTAACACAATCCATTAGAGGGCCACATCTCCACAGCTCTACCTTCAAATCAGTATCCAGATAAATGCCTCCTAATTATAGCCATTACAAGGCTTGGATATTTAAAGACCTCACTCTACATTTTGTCATCAAGGCCTATTGTTTCTCTGTGCCCCCTTCCGTTAAAGTCCGACTGAAAAAGCACAAAGTCTATGACAATGACATCTTGATGTATCTATGAAGAGTAAAAATGACTCTAAAGTGGCATGAAATCAAAATGACTTTAAGGTAATTTGTGTATCGCATGTGAAAAAGTAGGTTTTTGTGCCTAATTTTAAGCTCAAACTGTCTCTACAACAAACTGTTTCTATCAACCTCCGTGACGATATTCCATTGATCCCGTATTTATCAAAGCTCAGAGACAAACCTATGTCCCAGGACGAAGGGCTGTTGCTCTCGATCTCACTGCGTCCAATGAAGTACCACACACAGGCCATCCAATGAGCGAGCAGCGCAAACGTGGACATGAGCAGAGTCAGGACCACCGCACTGTACTGGGAGTAACGGTCCAGCTTCTGCAGCAGCCGCAAGAGGCGCAAAAGACGCACTGTTTTCAGCAAATGGACCCCAAAATTCTGAAAGAGAAGAATAAACATCAGGCAGGCGAAGTTCAATTTTGTAAATACAGTTAAGAAAACAAATTCTTCAGTTTTCTTCCATTTTGATTTAATTTCTTAGATCATCCACCAGAAAAAGCCTGGCATAGCCTTTGTAATTACATCTGATATGAAACCAAAAGGGAAATCACTTAATTAGTTTTCCTCATTGTGTTATAAGATCAGTTGTAATCAGACTGAACTCTAAATGCACACCAAAAAATCACTAATGGTCTTGAAGTAAAATTGACTAATCAAACATCCTTCCCTTATCGATTCTCTGTCTTATGCCTGTATTAACTTTAGTGAAAGACTCTGAGTGGTCTGCTAATTGAACTACCACTGGCTTAAAAGATAAATGAGAATGACTGCAGACTCAGACAGCGTTTAATTCTAGGAATATGGATCCTTTCAAGCAGTTTAATGAAATAAAGACATTTTTGTCATCACTAGGACGGACTAGAATGCCTCAAATGTAATTAGTTCATACAGATGTTTTCTAAAGTGTATCTGCGTCCTGTGTTAGAATAGTTTCTGCTCCACATATGTTTTTACAGTGTAATGGTTTTGCTGTAAACATGAATGTGAATTGGAGCAAAACAACATAATAATAAGGCCTGGACAATAGGAAAGCAGCACCATTACTGACTCACTCGATCTTACAATGTGGGTGAGACTGAGCCAGACTAATTAAAACTGTGTAAGTATATTATATATAATGTACACTTCATATGGACTGTTTTATAATCAGTGGTGTATTTGAAGTCTAAAAATGCAGAGAAACCATTTTTAGCAAACAGCCAAATGTAAACATGGTGGCGTATCAAGCAACAGCACACAAACTGAGCTTTAAGCGGCACAGAAAAGGTCTTAGGGCTAAATATGACACTGACCACACTGATGTTGAAGGCGTAGAGCAGGTCAAAGGGTAGAGCAGCGATCAGGTCGACAAACAGCCAGGAAGTGACGTAGTGGATGCAGATAGAGCGAGCGTCGTACACCACCTGACCAGACGTACTCACATAGGTGGTGCGGAAGTTCAGAACAATATCTACAAGAACACAAGCACGCAAGTGAGTGTAACAAGCTAGGTCTACAAAAAAAATTTATTAAACAGGACAGTTTTTTAAAAGTGCGTCCAGTTGTACCAATGATAAACAGTATCTCCACCAAGATGTCGCTGACACTGGGAGGGTTGCGAGCTGCAGCGGCGCCGTCCTCTCGTATCTCAACAGCAGTAAAGCAGACGTTGTACGGAACAGTGATCGCTACGTAGAACGTCGCCAGCAGTATCAGCCAATCCCAGCCGGCCTTGAACGCACCGTAGTGGAGGAGGATGAAACGGGACTTCTGAATGTCTGCAACCTTATATTCTGGGACGGGGTTTGCATTGGCACTAAGAACACTCTGCATCAAAAAACATAAGAACAAAAACATATTTCAGTTATTTCATGTTTTGTGAGTCAGTGATTGGGTTAAATGGAGTCAAAAATTGTCTAAAATATTAAATATAACAAGATGAAAATGTGTTTGATATCAGTCAGTACGTCTTATAACACCATTCCTGAGAAGGTGAGTCATCTTGAAAAATAAAAAAAAAATAGCACTGGCTACAGAAAGGTCCATAATAATAGTCGAAACAACCACCACAGTGAGAAGCAATTTTTAGTGTGAACTATTGATATAACAGAGGAGCAGCTGAGGTCTAGACCAGCATGACACAAACAGCGTGTTCAAATTATGTTTCGAGTTAAGTTGACTTCACACAGAGTGATGCACTTAAGCTAAATTGTAAAATCACTCATTGGCAATACTACAGAGGTCTGATGCACTCTTTTTAAACACTGCTCATTAATGGCTTTCTCACATAGAACAGTATCGAACGGTTTGCTACAGCAGAAAAAATTTATTCATTGCACAACCTGATTACCCTATATGTCACTGCACATAGAATTCAAGGTTAACTTTAGAGGGTTAACTGTATAGTGCTGCAAGAAACACATTACTCATGATCAGGAAAAGGAAACCACAAAGCTGGTTAGGCTTGATCGAAAAATGAACACAGGTATTTCTCACATTGTTGATCTTGAGTTTGCTCTTGGTCTTGTCCTGTTTCTGTAGGTGGCCTGAGAGCTGGTAGAGGACGGCCCGACTGCGCCGCCGCTCCGTGTTGAAGCCTGGTGGACGGCTGACGTGGTGTATCTGCAGACCTGTCTCCTCATCTGAAAAACACAACCAAAAGAGTATTTCAAATGTTTAACACTCCACATGCTATAGTGTTTTATCAGTTGCCCAGGGTTGCTAAATTCACCATGGCACTGTATATTTGATTGACATAAAACTTATTTATTTATGTATGATAATAGTATGGATACGTGTTTTTCATACTATACACTTGTTCCATACTGCAAGGAAACTACATTCTCTGTTTTAAATTGTTAAATACTGTAGATTTTAATACAAACTTGGCTTAAAGCGTATATCAACAGTGAAACACTGAAACATTTTTTGTACCTGGAGATGTGCCATTTATAATTCATAAAATCAGACATCAGAGATCTAATTTACTTCAGCACCTCCAGCAATGTATCCAGGTAAGCACTCCAAAGTGAAGAGGAAACACAAAATCTATAAGGAACATGAAGCTGCAAGGTAAGGAGTAACCATTAAAACTGACCCTGTGGATTTGAATGCTTACACTATTCAGAGTTAGATCATATTCACGTAAATAATTTAAAGGTATTCATAATCATTTACAGGGCCAAGGCTTATCAATAACTGGTTGGAACTGAAAGACTGATTGGATAATGCATCTTTACAGAGTCATAATTCAACTTAGTATTATTTTGCTTTTTATTTGAGGTCACCTGGGTGCAACTTCCATATTATTCACCTTATTTTGTTATTCTGAATTTGTATTGTCGAATGTCTGTGCACTAATAAAATACCCCATGCATATTTCAAATGTCCAATTTCCCCCAAAAACTACTGATCCCTACCCTTATAAATTATTAAATATAGACTAAGGGTGGTCAAAGAACTATTTTTCCCTCTCATACTACAATACTGTTCAAAATTTGATTGATTTGCATACCATATTCATCATATTAGGGACCAAAGTTTATGTTTGATGCTTTGAAAATGAAAAAAAAGGAGATAGGGACCAGGTAAAAAATATCAGTTTCTATGACTTATGATTATAGCAGACCCCTCTGCCAATAACTATAAAATCCCTTCATAAAAGCGCTGCCGTCTGGAGATTGTGCCACAGCTGCACTGTCTGTGAGTGTCATTTCATGTGAATTACAGTAGAATGTGGCATTTTTTCTTTTTTATTTCTCTCACCGGCCTCAGATTCATTGCCATGGTCCAGTTTCTTATTTTCTGTGATGTCCTTATGTGAGACCAGGAATAGGACCACCTCACTTTTCTCATTCTTTATGGGAACAATATCCAGCAAACACCAAAACTTGGAGCCTGGAACAAGAAAGTAGTTTGGGGAGAGTTAAATCAATCCATTGAAACATGCAAAACATAATACTATTACATAATAACAATCTCAAACTAACCCCTTTATCTAAAATAGAGTGAGGTTTATGCAATGCTCTGTTCCTCTGATTGGTTTTGTGACTATATTTTCCAGTCTTACCACTCTTTTTGTACAGAATAATCTCAGTCTTGAACTCCCGCCGCTCGTCCAGTGCTGTCTGCATTTGTGAGGTTAAACTTTCGCTGGTCTCACTGCCGTATAGGAAGTGGCACATACAGCTCTTCTGCATCAACTCCCCTCGAGCAAAACCCGTGAGCTCACAAAATCCATCTGAGCAGTAAACGATAGGGTAGAGACTCTGCACCTGCGCATTCCCCAGGACAAAGTTACTGTCTGTGGAAGAAAAAGATGAAAAGGGTTTTTTTCTGGATTGTAAAGATTGTCGTAGACAGAAATCCTTCACCATAGCCTCATTAAGCACAGATCAAAGTGGAATGGTGCCTTCGGTCAAAACAATTTTAACAAAAGCAGTTGTAAAATAAGCGCTAAAATATTGATATTATTAGTTTCAACTAACTACTTACAATATACAACTTTAAATAATGTATAATAAATGTCCAGAGAGAACTTCAGAGATAACAATAACAGTCCTGATGTAATTTAAAAAGCCACAGATTACAGTTTAGAACAATTATATTTCGTTGGGTGCAGAATATGATTACTACATTATGTATTGTAGCCTATATTAATAATTTTTATATTTAATGGATATTCTGTTTTTAATAGGCTAAACGGCTAGCTAAATGAACACAAAATTAGTTTTAGAAGAAAAAAAGGGTGATCATATATGAATTTTGTTAGGTAGGTTAGCCAGCTATTTATAAAAAGGAGCTATATAAATTGTCCTTCAACATGCTAACACTTGAAAGACTGGATTTAAAGCTTATTTAAGTTTTAATTATAATCATAATGAAAGCTGTAAGGATTATTTCAAAATTAAATTAAAAAGTTTATCCACAAATCCAGTAAATATACTAGCTAGTTAGCTAGATACCTTTACCTGTAAAAGTCCAACACCACTAGCCAATATTAGCCAATTAGCACTGTCCAATTTTCAGACAGTGCTAATACAGAGGGAAAAACCTTCTTTAAATTGTAATTATTTTACCTTTCACACTTTTTTCTATTTGTGTTCTTGTATTTATCCAATGTAAGAGAACTGTTGGATAATTAAGCTCAACCGTTGCTAGCAGTTAGCGTCAACTGTAACGTCACGTGATCGCAAGAGACTTTTTTGATTGGTTAATTTTAGTGTTAAACGTCCACAGTAAAAAAAAAAAAAAAAACATTTCCCACCAGACAGGAACAGTTTATTTGTTTTTCAAAATGAAAGGCGGAAATTAATTATTAAATATATAGCCTCAAGGTAATTTTGACAGCTTTAAAACTAAAAAAGGAACAAAAAACTACCCTTTGACTTAATGAGTCAAAGCCTCAGTAAATGACACTGCAAGGCTACATATTTAATAATTATGAGGATACATCATGTTTTATGGATGTAAGGAAACTATTAAACTGTGGAAACAAAAGTAGACTACTCTAAATGTTTGTCAGGATAAAACAGTTTTCACTTTTACGATACACATTGTACAAAAGCTTAAATATTTTCTTGCTCTAATTTAGATAAAACAAGAGTCAAGGCATTCCACGTTTGTATTTTACAACCATACATCCATTTGTTACGCTTCAGGCCTATAACCCACACGTTCTACTGTTGTCATCAATTTTGTAAAGATGTCAAAGAAAACATAATTAAAATTTTAGACACAGCTCTTTCTTCTTTTTGTCGCTGCGTTGTTCATTCATGTCTCATGCTCAGAAAGCTTTAGTAATGCAGCTCACTTTTAAAGCTGTCCTCCGGGAGAGTTCAACAAGCTGCTGCTTCTCAGTCCATTCCAATGTGTCTTATTTTTGTTTCTTGGTTACTGGCCTCTTTACAACATAATCACAGCTTTATTACATTATTGTGCACAGAGTTTATGGATTCTTGTGGCTGAAATGACTGGCCTTGAACTCATTTTATATTGTCCAGAAGAAATAATGAGTCTTCACCTCAATGTGTAGAAACGCAGATTGCATTGTAATTATTCCTTCGGCACAAAACTAGCTCCAGAACTGATTTGAAAGACATCATTAGTGTCGATTATGAAAAAAAGTAGGGCAAATCTTCTCTTTTACTTTTCATAATTGTATCAAGATCATTAAAGTCTAGCTGTGGAGAGGTCATTTTGAAGAATGGAAGCAATATCAGAGACAGACAGGGAGATGAATTGAGACATCACAGAGGAAGTGTGATTGCATAAAAACTAATAGAGAACAATGTAATTTAATAATTCATACAGCATTAAATGAAGTCCACTGCCACAGAAGCAGCAATCCAAAAGGAGACTCGTGGGATGTTTCTACAATTATTACATCTTGTCAAAGCCTTGTCGATTTTTAGCATAACTTAGGATCATAAGCAGTATTAATACTTCAAAAATATCACTAAAATGCTCTTAAAAATCCTTGCAGCACTTGGAAATACATGTTAGAAATCATTAAAACAGTGAGAGTCTGTAGGTTTACATAAGCAGTCAGTATTTGTGAAATATTTATGGAGCACATTACTGATATCTTGTCAAAACAAACACACTTATTTCACTGCACCATTCTTTTCCTTCTTTTGTGCTCAGTCCCAGCCCAAATGCAGCCCTGTCACATCCCCGGTCCCGCCCAGGTGTAGCGACATGTGAGTCCGCCACACGAGCGCTCACACTCAGCCCAGAGCAGCTCAGGGAGGCCTCCGCTGACAACTCCACCGCGACAGCACGCCACAATACATTCACCGCCGAGTACAGCGCTAATGCGACATTATCTTTAACAGGGTGGAAAACTGACTCACCTTATCGGACCTTCAGGGTGTTACTTATGTGCATCACTATGGAACATGGAGCTGAAATGACTGTGGCTTTGGGACTTATCCAACTTTAATTTAATAGCATTTAATTAAACTAATATTTAATTGGACACAGTTTAACTAGGATTCCAGGCTTTTGTTACCATAGAAACAGTGAGCTAGAATACAACTCTGTATATGTGCCATGTTTTCATATATCTTATTCAAGCCACATATGTGTACTGGTGTTTTTTTGACCTCAATCTTGTGTTATTTCTGCAAAGTACTGTTCCAAACCATCAGCCTATTCCAAACTCAAAAGGTCTGCCAGAGAAAGACTGGGAAAGATGGCCCTGACAGAGCAGATGCACAGTCATTTGTTGTCCAGCTTTGTGATGTGTTTCCTAAACCCTCTCATCAAAATAACTTTCATGTCTCAACACTGTGTGCCAGACTCCACTGATAAAACGCTCAAATCTGTGCAAGTCTCGTCTGTCTTCTGCAGTGACTGTTCAGATTACGGCCTCAAACAGGTGCATGTGAGAGAGTCATAAAAATAGCACCTGAAACAGAAAAAAACAGCACTAATTTCAACAAGCACTCAAACATGAAAACACCAGGAAAAATAATTCAATCCTGGCGCCATGTGAGACTCATTCACAGAAATATTCCTCAGAGACTCGCAGCTTCAGTGATGAATTGCAAGTCACTTTAATCAGGTCACAATCGTAATATCAACCGCAGTGTCTCGAAATGTGAGCCATAAAACCTTCTTTCTCCTGCAACACATTGTTTTTTAACTTGTTTATGTCAGGTGTGATTTTACAAACACCCCGGTGCATTCACTTATTTATTGTACACAGACAGAGGAGGCCAGTCTCATAAATATAGTGCGGTTTGCTGCTGGTCTCGGAGAATAGACACACACTGTTCAGGTGCTTGGCCAATCACCAGTGTCAATCACCATTATTGTGCAACAGTGGAAATGTGGAACAGATAATTAACAATAGGCACAGTCTGAGTGGTTAACTCTGTCAGTAATTGAAGAGAGAGGCACAAGAGAGAAAAGGTTTGTGTGGAAGTGAAGTGGACTCTGAATAACAACATCACAAAATAATAAGTGAATATGTTTAACAGTTAAGATTCTGTTCTCAGTGTTTGTTTTGTTTTGTTTTTTGCTTCTTGAGGGACTAAAACACAATGTAACTAGGACCTAACTGGGAAAAAACCCTGAACTATAACAAGGGCTAAACCAGGATAACAATGGAGCTCAGGCAGGACCATAAACCAAGGACTAAATCAGAACTAAACAAGGATTTAGCACAGACTAACTAGAACCAAACCAGTATTAAATCAGGTCTGAAGCAGGATTAAAGCATGAATACATGATCGTCCATTCATTAGAGTCATTCATGCTGCCCCAGATATCAATGCGCTTATTTCAATGGACGTTGGTGTGAGCTGAGGCTTCTAATGTATTCATAGTCAGACAGAGGAAGGAATTTGCATTTTCTACTGTAACTGCTAATTGGCATCAAAAAGGCTGAAAAGTGCAGCGAAGAGTGACAACAAAGCTGCCTCACTGATCTGGGAAATGCCATAATTAAAGCACTCACGGGTTCCGTCGAAGCGCGTGGCGATGGTGTCCAGGAAGGTGTTCTGAGGCGCGATCAGACCCCGCATCACGGGCATCCGTGACCGGGTCGACCCGCGCCTCTCTCTGCGCTCCGAGCCATGGCTGTCCGCCGTGGTCACGAAGCCCGGGAGGAACCGGGACGTGCTGCCCGGAGCGCTCCCCAAGCCCTGCAGCAGGGAGCCCAGGCGAGACACGCGCGACTCCACGGCGGCTACGGGACGACAGAAAAACGAGAAATAAGTAGAAGAAGAAGAATACAGAGGAAAAGATGCAAGAGATGCTTGGGAACAGAGGGCAGGTGCAAGGAAGGATAGAGGAGAGGATGGAGAGGACGCGCATTTACGCACGGCTCTCTCTCCAAGTCCTCCTCCCTCCCGCTCGGTTTTAGACCTGGAGGAAACAAGTTAAACCAAGAATAAACCAGGACTAAACCACAAGTAAATCCGGACTAGACTAGGACTAAATCGGGAATAAAACCAAAGCTAAAGATTAAACAAAATCAGCACCAAAACCAACCCCTAACTGAGACTAAACCGAGGACTAGACCAAGACTAAACACGTTATTCAGCCTTATCTGTGTTACATACACTGCTACAATATGAAATGACAGATTTCAAGAACAGTTTCTAAAGTAACATTGGCTCACAGTGGCCCAATAATAAAACTGTTTCTGACGAGAATGGTTTATTATGAAATGGCGCCATCATGTGGAGACTTTTAATTCTTACAATCCCAAGGAACGAAAGGAAGTGTTTACAAACACACACAGAAAGGTGAGATAAGTGATTCTCCACAGCATCCAAACACAAACATCCGGGTCTGATTTTACAAACACTGACTTCGGGTTAAGATTAGACCTGCAGTTTTCAGTTGTAAAAATGATTCAGCGAACTTCATTTAATACACCACGAGTTAAATGCAGCTGCAGATAAATACAAATGAAAATCTAAACTAAACCATTCAATCCTGTGTTTCAGCTATGCATCAATACTGAGCCTTTTGAAAAAAGATTATGAAGAATTGTGTGGGTTACAACAGAACTTCATTATAAATATTTCACTGCATCCCCATTATAAAACATCAAATAATGGGTTTACACTGACGGATTTAACGGAAGAGCAATAATTAACACTGAAATGTCATTCCTAATGTTTTAATAGAACATGATATACCATTTACTGCATAAAATATGTTGTGTATTGATCTTTTTGTCAGTTGTTTGCTTTAAATATCTCGTGAAACGGTTTAAAGCGCAGTCTTTTTACTTTAGCTCCAGCAGAGGTTTATTTCAAACGCGGTAAGTGTGGCTGCTTTGTTGATTGTGCAAAGGTATTAGTGGTTATTTGCTGGAAACAGTGGCTCTGACCTGGCAACCCTTAACGATGTGGTGGATGAGCATCTGGCGCGCGTCCCCGCCTCTCCGCTCTCATCATCTCATTGGGGCGCTCGCTCCCGCGCACGCCTGACGCACGCTCTGCTTTCCCACCGCTTTCCATCAACAAAACTCAACACTGGAACCACAATGGACGGCTTTGTCGCGTAGCAGCTGCAGTTCTCTTTAAATCTTCCTCGTTTTTTGGGGTGAAAATGGCGACGGGAGCGGGCTGGCAGCCTGCGTACAGCAGCACCTCCACCTCGACGAGCTCGGGCTCCAAGTACATCCCGTCTCCAACCTCCAGCATGTTTTACGATGGCAGCCTGGCGTTGGAATACACACAGGACCTCCATCTGAAAATGAGCAAGAAGATAGCGCAGCTGACCAAGGTAAGGGGCTGATGAGGGAGTCACGTGGTCATTAGGGGCTTTAGGGGCAGGTGTGGACGGGGCAGTAGTAGTGGACTGCACTGGACAAGGCTGTGCATGTAAACGGGGCTTAATCAGGCTGTGGGCTACAGTGGGAGTGTACCACAACACAGAGCAGTATTTAATCCTGTAGCACAGTGCAAGCCCCAACCGTCAGAGGAAATACAGAGAACGATTAAAAACATAAAAATCAGGACTGTATTCAAATAAAAATAAAATAATGAATATATAAATGCAGGTGTTGGACACAGATAAGCACAAAAGATCAGTAGGTTGCATTAATGTTTGTGTCATGAAGTGTATGAATTGGAAAGATACTCTGAATATTACGTGTAAGAATTACTATGAAAACAATCTTTTTATTGTACACACTTGCTCCATTTCTGCTGCTTATCCTTTGGTAAATCAGTATATG
This sequence comes from Rhyacichthys aspro, assembly GCA_036850595.1. Lineage (NCBI taxonomy): Eukaryota > Metazoa > Chordata > Actinopteri > Gobiiformes > Rhyacichthyidae > Rhyacichthys > Rhyacichthys aspro. The sequence continues at coordinate 8,532,027 of CM072149.1, forward strand.
AAACATTTAAATCCAAGCGGCCCCAAAGAGATCTCAGTCTCAGTGCTGTGGTATATTAGAACGATTCAATAGAATGGAGTTTATAGTATTACTGGGAGTATGGGACTAGTATACAATATCATATTTATACAGCTGGGATGCTATTGTCAACTCTCTCAGTATTTCAACGCAAAATTGATTGAGAGTTATTGATTCAAGCTTCCCTTCACGTCAGGAGTCATCCATGTCCTTTGGGTTACGTTGATGTAATCTGCTTATGTTTCCCGTAAACGCTGTAAATCTTTCAGCTTTACCCATATTTGTCTTTTTCAGTGTTTGTAGCAGAGGAAATGTGTGTGACAGATGACAAAATGAGCAGCAGTGAATTCAGAGAGAGGCTTTTCACTCCACTGTGTAGGCTGCTAGTAAACTGTACTTGAGAGTAGCAGACAGTGTGAGAATCTACTCTGGACAAATAATCGTTAGAGTATCAAGTTGATTTTAGCATTTATTTGTGCAAAAGGGATATAGGCCTCAAAATAATACCAGTGTTTCCTTCATTTATTTAGTATTTTCTCGTCCAAAAACATACCCCGGCTCTAAAACAGTACAATATGAGGCAAAGAATTCATTTATAAGGTGTAAACAATGCAAAATCGATGACTGGTGATATTGATTAAAGCCTGAGTGAAACATGGGTACGTCATTAGCACCGTCAAAACAAGGCTCCTGTGGCCACCAAAGGCTGAGAGGGAAGTTATGTAATCTTTAAGGAACGGACGCAGGGATTTGGCAGCCTTTGTAACACCAGCCTCAGCAGCGTTCAGAGCCCAGATACCACGACGTCACCCTCAGTTGTGGCTTTTAGCGAGCGGTGAAACAAAGGTGTAAGATACAGTTGGGTGTACGCAGCACGACAGCGGGGTAAAGTGTTTTAATATGCACAGCGTCACGCCTCGGAGCAGATACGTGTCAGGGATTATCTCACAGAGCAGCTGTGCGGGAATAACAGTCGTCAAAGTGGACACGACGGCGGCGGCGGCTCGGTGTTTTGGTGCTTTTTGGAGGCTGCAGTGCAACCTGTTAGGTCTTTGTCAGCAGAAGCACACACAGCGATGGGAGCCAGGTTCCCATTCACTCTGATGGTTGCGTAATGAGGACTGAACAAAAGAGGCATTACAATACATGAGGTGTTAAGTCTGTTTTTCCTTTGGCTTTTGTGAAAGATAACAACGAAAATATAGTCACATTCAGAATAGGTTACACTTATAGCTATTCTCATGTGCCTCTTTCAACTAACATCATTTAACTAGCATATAATTCCTGGGTCACATGACTTCTATGGGTATATTCACAGGTGTATGCACAAGGTTTCTTTCAGTGACAATAAACCTTTCCCCAGATCTTCAGATTAATTTACATTTAGATTCTTTTGTATAAACAGAGGATCAGCTTGGATGCTAACTTTATGTTGTAAACTGGTTCCTGTCTCTGTTCCTTCTTATGGAATAGACTGTATGTAGTGTTTTTTATTGTGCATGGCCATAAATGGAACAAATAAAATGAATAATTAAACGTTAGTAGTCCTGAAAAAGTGCAGGTCCCAGTTTGGTTTATTAAGAATGCAAAATGACGTTTTGAATTTACAAATGTTTTATGAAGGCTTAGTGTTGCAGCTAAAATGTTTGTTTACAATATGATCTGTAGAGTAAATATCTCAGGTAACAACAGAACTGATCAACCAGTAGTGTTTAGAGGTAAATCTTCAAGTGTGAGATGCCTACTTTATCAGCAGATAAACGACAGTGTGAATGTCACTTTGCGAAAACACAACTTTAGAAATCAACAATTTCAGTAAAAACTGGTCTCTGTCAATGCCAACTTCTACAATAGATTCGACTGGTCTCTGTTTAGTTAGTGCTTGAACAATGTTTGGTCTGAGTGAGATATTTTCAACATTTTCAGGCTTAAAGTAAAAAGAAGAAAGACCCCAAACCTAATCCTACATTGTCCCTGTGAGTTCGAGGGACAGACAAACTGAATATGAATAAAACAGACTGAGCCTTGTCTCAATGGTGGTTTAGGAGTTGATGAAAAATGATGTTAAAAGATGCTCTGCTGGCTCTGGGAAGAGAGTGAGAGCCAATTGTTAAAGGATTTTGGTGCATTTACTCCACATATATGCTCATTTTGATGTGAAAACCGGGTGCATTTGAAGAATCCCAGGTGTGGAGAAATGTCAGAAATGGATTTGCGGCGTTCTTTCAGCAGTTCGAGAGTATTTTCTGCTCTTGTGCCTCAGTCTCTAGAAGCTGTTGTGTCCTGATGCTTTTCCCTTTGAGCGTTTTGAAAAGCGTGTCGACGCCTCTGTTTGAAGAGATCTGCAGGCTGCACAGTTCAGCTGCAACGTGCCAAACGATTCATTTGACATTGACTTAACTGCTGTAATTTCTCTTGTATCCTTTCTGTTCAGGCTTGTCGAGCTTCTGACTCGGCGTCCGCTGTTCCATCTGCGCTGCGTTGTTTTAGAAAAAGTGCAGACACAGCAGCGCTTTGAGAAGATGGAAAGTAGGACGCTGCTATTTGTGGAGCAGATGAGAAATTCCTTTGTTTTGGACACTAAGCTATTATTATTCACAGAATGTACAACCTTCTCAGTTCGTGGCCAATCACAGCTGAGCAATGAAGAACTCCCAGTGCACTCCTTCTTCTTCTTCTTCTTCTTCTTCTTCTTCTTCTTCTTCTCACTGTACAAAGACATGCACATAGTCAAAATGGTGACGATAAATTGCCCATAGTGAATAAATGCGAGTGTAAATGTGGTTTTCTGTCATTTTCTTGTTTCTCGCATTGAGTTTAAGAAAGGATAAAATATAGAAAATGAAAGGATTTCTTCTATTAGTACTCAAATAATACTTTCTTTTTTTTAAAAAAATATAATGAATTAGATCTATTCTGTTGTCCACTGACTGCATTAAAAAGACACAGATGCATCCTTTTTTTTGCTTCAGACAAAAGTAGAGTAACTAAAACAATAAGGTTTTACAAACTCAGTGACTTTCCTGATTCTGCAGAATGTGTCTTTCCCTCGAGTCAATAGAGAGAGAGAGAGCCTCCTGTGGGGTTTATTGTCATTTCGACCGTTACTGCTCCCGATCCGCGGTGATGACTGATGACTGTGCATACATCAGGCTGATAATTGGGCTTTTGATGAAAGTCAGTGTTAGCCAGACTCTGAATGAGATTGACTCTAGGCTCAGAGTTAATGTGACTGGAAGACGTCCAGCTCTGCACACGAAAATGGAAACAAGAAGTGCAAAAATATTGATCGGTATAGTATTCAAGTTTGAGTCTTTATTCATTAACTGCACTTTGTTAGATTCATACTTTATTGTCTCAAACCTATTCTATGATAAGACACTGTGACTGTTTTCTGTTGACGTCATTGTTAAATCTCATTTCTGTAACGAGCCTAATTTGAATCTTACATAACGCTGCTGCTCCTCTCACACTGTTTTCAGATCACATGGTTGAAGGTAGAGTTGTTTTTGTGACAGATATCTCAGCGCTGTGTGTCCCGCGGTCGGCGTCTCGCTGCAGGCTGCGCTGTTCGCCTTTGGGCCCTGTTTGATTGCAGCCTCAGGGCTTAAAAAAGAAAAACACCTGTCACCACTCACTGCATTAAATCTTTGGAAAAATGCATTATTTTCAGTTGTGTAGAGGAGAATAACTTTGAATAAATACCATTAAAAAGGGCCTTGATTACAATGAACTTGTTGTAGAAAAGCACTAACAAGATCTATTTGTGGTTCTTGGGCTTGTTCCCAAAGGAAATCCCTTATTTTCTCTGAAACTGAAGCAGAATGAAACAGAGTTTTCTAACAAGAGGCATTCTTAATGTTTTCATCCAAATGCAGCTACGTCCAAACTACAAAAGACTGAAAGGGTTTTGAACTAAAACATATTCCAATGTGTCTTCAAAAACACGAGTCGTATGGATTATAAGAAATGACAACAGTGGGACGTTTGGATTGTGACAGATTTACAGGAAACTAAAAGAACGAGAGGAAAATGACGCAGAGCAAGTAGACCTGAGCTGTATTAAATCCCTCTCGCTCGTTAATGTGGCACGTGCCCCAGCAGGTGTGCCACCAAGGTGCCCTACGTGAAAACACATTAATATGCACATGAGCCAGAGACTTACAATCCAATCCTTTTGATTTATACGGCACATTTCACAAAGTACTGCACAGAAGAAAATGTTAAAAGCAAATTCACTTTACTTGAAGCCTACTGCTGTTATCTGCTGGAACTGCAGAGACACACTCCACACACTTTAGTTCAGAAATATTGGTAATTTATTGACATTATTAACAAATACATTTTTAACCTTTTGATTTGATTTGCATTGTTTGGGAAATAGATGTGTATGACCTGGAACGAGTGTGGCAGTACTGACCATGCAGAGTCTGGTTATGCTTGGGAAAAGTTACAGCTAAAAACCTTTTTGTATGGCATCAGTACAAAGATAAAAGTAGGGCGCCATAACAAGATGCTTAAAGTTGGGCTCGGTAAGTTGAGTTATCGGTGAAAGGATTTCTACGATAGATTAGGCTCAGCTTCACATCTATCAGAGATGCTTTGTGCCAGGAACAGCTTTGGTTTTAGCACCTCAAGAAAAGAACTAATCACCAGAGAAGACAGCAGCAGTTTTACAATCCAAACTGTCCAAGTCCAGTCTCAGTCCAATTACAAACTCGCAGGAGGTTTGGTGAAAGAAGCAGGGAGGAGCTGAATTTGAAGTTGTGATAATGAAATCAGTCGGGGTGGTCTTTATTTAAAAATCTAGGGTAAAAATTCCAACTCTAGTACAACGACACTATCAGCTGCCATTGTGGCTTCGTTAATCACCGTACTATTCATGGCATAAACTGATGAATAAACATGTTTTCATCACCAGTCATTGTAGAGCTTCTTTGTGACTTTCGGAGAAAAACACGTGCCGTATTATTTCTGTATTATTTCTGTATTATTTATGCAAAGCGAGCCTCGAACACAAACGGGACGGAGGTGTCTTTACCCCTGAGAGATGGGAGTGGGAGGAGCGAAGAACAAAAAGCTTCGAGATGAAAGGAGCCGGCTGCAGCGGCATCATTAAAATAATCATGTATAATTGAAGGAACAGTTTGATCGCTCGCTTCTTCTCGAGAGAATCAAAGACTCACTCGAGTTTAGAGCCGAAGACTAAATCTGCCTGTTTCTAAAGCGTTGAACTAAGACTCAATACAAAGAAAATCCCATTTGGACTGTTGGTTAAATGTTTTTTATTGGTTTTATAAAGCACCACCTGGATGTGCTGCAGAATATCCAGATGGGACGTGCTTTTAATCCATGATCCAGGAATGCTCTTCACACACTCTGCTTTTCCTTATTCCATGAACAAAGGTCTAAAACCGGACTAAACCAGAACTAAACCAGGTCTAAAACATTTGGTGATGTAGCTTTATTGACTATATCCTACTGACTGTGTTTTGTTTTACATTTCTACTGATTTTAAAGCACTTTTATTTTGCATTTTTAGGAGATTTTCATGGCACAATTATTGTCAATCACCCTACAATACTTATTTTTATTAATAAAGTTAGTCTCAGTTACAAAAAAACACTATCTAGTCTATAACATGGACACAATGGCAGGACAGAAGTCGCCTTAAATATAGTTTAGCTTTAATTTAGCTCTTTATTTCCCCTGCTGCCTCTCCGCTGCTTAAATTTTATTGGAGCCATTGCTGCGTCTATAAATGTGGATGTGTGGATGAGATTTATGTTCATGCCTTCTTTAAAACTAGGATTAAACAAAGGTAACAATGTCTTTTTATACAGCCATATACCATATTATCTGTTCATTGTTGTAATATATTTATTTCAGGCTTTTAATGGGTCTTAAATGCTGCTATTATATGGAATGACATCTCCCTTAATTTTACAGATACATATACATAAGCAGATAGAGTATATGAGTGCATCAGAGACATCAGAGAAACAGGAGTAAGCATGTTAACCCCAGGGATGAACACAAGCAGAGATATATTTATTATGTATGGGGATTAATTTGTCTAAAATCTCTCAAAACTCCAAATTTATGTCATAAATTCATAATAATGGTAAATAATAAAAAAGCACATAAAACAAGCGCTGCCAAAGTCCGGGAAGTTTTATTTTAGTGAGTTTTCATACACTATTTGTAAGGTTTTTGCTTAATAAACCTTTCAGACTGAATGTGGACTGACTTCAGGGTTTCCCCCTTTTCAAAAAGAAAAGAAAAGCCTGATTCGTCAGCGTTGGAACAAAGTCGACGCTGCGTTTCTGTCACTCTGAGCTGCTCTCTTTTTGGTTTTTACTACTCCGCTCTGCTGCTGCCATGATTCAGCAGCTGCATAATACATGTTTGCTGTCAACTTTCATCCATTTCAGTCAAGAACGTTTCAAAATGACCTTTGAAATCCACATCGCAGGGACTCGAAATGCCATTAAAAATATTCTTAGAGTGAGGTCTACAATATTTGGCAACTGCTTCCTTCCTTTATATTGAAAACATTGCGTCTGTGTGTGAGAGTGAATGGGAAATGAATTAAATGGCTGGCTTCCATTTAGCAGTGTTGGGTTGTTTACTGTACACTAAGCCAGTTTTTTTTTTAGTTTCTTCTATGAACGACTCAGCAATTCATAGAAAAAGGGCTTGAGTGATGTTTTCCGGCTGCAGCTGCACATATATTACTTTACTGTTGGATAATGCTGCCTTTAATCAAAGACTGTTTCTCATATTTAACACCTCTTAAATCGATTTTTTTCTTTTTTTTCTTTGAATGTAAATCCGAGCCTCTTGTTTGCGGCGTTATTGATCTGCATGATGTTGAATAGGGCTTTGACGGCTTGACTTCCGGGGGTTCATTGTGTGTAATTTGCTCACTGTCCGCAGGTTATTTACGCGCTCAACACCAAGAACGACGAACACGAAGAGGAAATCGAGTCGCTCAAAGAAGCCCACGAAGACGAGGTACGGAGATTAACGTTCAAACATCCTCAAAATAAAAAGCGACGTCACAGATTTGTTTTGTTTCCGACAGCTGCGCACATGGCTCAAAGGGAGATTCCCAAGGATGGTGTTTAAATAAAAGACATTTACAAATATCAAAGCACGGACTGAGCAAGCTTTTAGCCTCTTCGTGACTATAAATACTCGCTGGAAAAGTAAACCATAACACAGTAAAAGTTGTAGCACATTCTGTTGCTATATACAGTAGATATTAAATATTGCATAGCCTGTTCAGTCTGGAAATAGGCTGGTTTGAAAGCTCTTCACATGAAAGCCCTCGTCTTGAGAAGTCCAGGTACAGTTAAATATAAAATCACTGCTCTGGACTGTCTAATGCTGCAGACTGACTTAATGAAAGGCGTTTGTGAAAGTTAAATCTAACTTCTCTTCAGTCCTGGTCTTTCTCTTCAACTTTGGGGTTTTGAAAATGTTTTGAAATGATTATTTAACCCCTTTTCGTGGTGGTTTCCCCGTCAGGTCCAGCACATCGTGACAGAGACGCGGGATAAGATCATGCAGTACAAAAGTAAGATGGCGGACGAGGCAGACCTGCGGCGACGGCTGGCCAGTCTGGAGGAGTCAGTGGAGCTGCACGAGCACATGAAGAGACAGGTGCAGCACTGATACGAGGACTCACAAAGGCTTCAGAGTGATGCCAATGTGGTTTCAGTCAGTTTTACTCACAGAAGCAGTCAAAATGTTTTATATCACAAGTTAAAAAGTCAAAAAAAGCAACACAAGTGTACGTTTCAGCCTCATTACCATTAGTTGTTGTCCCACTTTGGTTCATTCTCTGTAATCGTAGCTCGGTGACATGTAATCTGAGTCTGTGGTGTGTTCGTGAATCCCTGTGAAGCTGCGGTTGTGGTCTGGCGGTGGCTTTAATGTGATATTTTGTTGCTGTCAGGCCCTGGCGGAGTTTGAGATGTACCGACAGCGGATGGAGGACTCGCAGCTCTGCACCGAGGCACAGCACACGCAGAGAGTGGTCTCCATGAGCCGCGAGGTGAGTGGATTTATATATTCAGGCGATGAAAAATTAATCTCCTACAGTTTCAGTTTTAGTTGAGACACAGGGGATGGACTCTGAGGCTGTGAGCCACATAAGCAGGGAAATCACAGCTTTCATTTTGGACTATAATGTTGTCAGAAAATCTGTATTAAAATGCTTTTGTGGAGAATAATTCCAAAAACTGCAGATTAAATGTGAATCTTGTTGAAACAATGCAAAAAGAAGGGGTTAATTATGATCTTTTTGAGACATTATTCATATTTCTGTGTTTTAGTGGTGTCTACATCAAGTGTGTGCTGCCTCTAATATGATCTGATCAGGTTTAGTATCATAAATCATATGTCATGTTTTTTTATCATACCATAAGGATATCATATGCAAATATGATATGTTTGGTTTTGTTGGGACTGATGTCATTACATCTCATTGATTATTTTTCTTTGATTGTGTCTGATCTCCTGATTGCGCTGCTGACAGAAGTAGAAGAGCAGGGAGGCTTTGGTCTGCCACTAAAGAGAATAAAACATCACCGAACCTAACATTTTGGAGGATTAGAGGAGACTTCTTTTAGAGTTACTGTAGGTTTTTAGCCTGGCGCAGGGTTAGAGGAGGTTGACTCACTTGGCAACGGACACTTGAATGCATCACAGGGACTAGAGCTGTGCCGTGGTCTCGCAGGTGGAGGAGATGCGTCGGGACTTTGAGGAGAAGCTGCGGGCGTTCAGCCAGGCCCAGGCCCAGTTTGAGGCCGATAAACGGCGAGCGCTGGAGGACCTGAGGGCTACGCATCGACAAGAGGTCGAAGAGCTCATCAACAAACATCAAAACCAGAGCGCCTCCTCCACCGAGGACCAGGAGAGACTCGCCGAGCTGCACAGACAAGAGGTGGGCTCCAGACGGACGGCAGAGGCTGTTCAGTAAAGTACAGAGCCATTGGCTCGGCTCACCAAGAAGAGTCGATCTTATGCTGCATTTTGCCTCCCTGCTGGGATTTGCATCTCCTCACTCTGACATTTTAGGGTCAGGTGATGATCAAAGGGGTGGGAATCACGGAGTACAATGCAAATTAAGGTATAATGCATTGCTTCAACAATAATGTCATAATGCGGTGCTTGTGCAGTACTGTATTCCTTATGAAATCATCTTTGTAACTGAAGAAAAAAGTTTAAAAAAATCTAAAATGTAAATTATGCCTTTATTCACCTAAAAGTCCATTGACTTCAGTGATTTTCATCAGTTCATAGGAAACCATGTATTTGTCCCACCCCTTGTGAGCAGCATTGAGTATGCTGCGTTTTTATCTTATTTTAGTGATTTTGACACTAATATTTTTGGCCGAAAAAGGAGATGTATATCTCAGCAGTTAAATATAGGGTTTAGCTAAAGTATATGTATATCTGGCATCATTTTGGTATTATTTAAAACACATTTTATTCAGGGGTTTGTAGATAGGAATGGAGTTGAGTAATGCATGAATCTCTTTTGGAGCCAACTTTACTCTGCAGAGACTAGATTCTGGCACAGGAGCTTTCTTGCATGTCATCCTCTTCTTTTCCTCATTTTAATTTCTTCTCAAAGTAAAAACATATTAAAATATTGTAACCTAAATGAATTCTGTTGCAGTCCACCCAAAGCAGGTAAAAGAAGTTCTCTTGTTTTATGTTTCAGGTGGAGGCTCTGATGGAGCGAGTGGAGGAACTTTCCAAGGACAAGGTCCGTTTGGTCGAAGAATATGAAGCGAAACTGGGTAAAGCTCAGGAGTATTACGAACGGGAGCTGGAGGCTATGAGACGGACACATCAGCTGACCACAGAGAACCTGCTGGCCTGGAAGAGGACGGAGGTAGGGATGTATGACGCGTAAACAGTCCTACCTCAGTCACATTCACCCTGCCCTGCGAGCTGATTGTGTGTGACTAGACTTGTTTGAATTTTACATGTTCCCTTGCATCCCTTAACATGAATAATGCACCGGTCTTGTCCCTAAAAGTCTTGGTCTTGTCTTTGTCTCTGATCTCACCCATTACTTTCTTTTGGTTAGTGTTGACAGCACTAGTTAAGCTTCTCTTACATTTATTTATCACAATTTAGTTATACACGCTGCTACCCTTGACTTAAAACTGGGAGAGAAGCCCATATTCCCTCCACTGTTTAACTTTGGGTTGCTGCCCGGCCCTCTTCTGTCAACAGCCCATATCCTTTTACAGCCCCCAAAACATCCACACCTGATAAACTCAAACAATAGACACAGTTTGTACACAACCGGCTGTAACACTAGACGTGTCGTTTAACGGTAATAAATCTTTGGTTTAGGTGGAGCTTCGTAAGGAGTTCCAGGCTCAGGAGGCCGCTCTGCAGAGGTCTCTGTCCAAACTGAGGAGTGAGCTTCAGAAAGCACAAGAAGAGGCCAGAGAAAACCGCGACAAGACCAACCGGCTGCAGACGTCCCTGGCCAACGCTGAGGGGACCATCAAGGTGGGGGTAGAACTGAAACATGCGCCCACAGTGGACCCGGGACATTAGTAGTGTTGAGACGTATCAACAGTGTTTTCAAATGTACTCAACAAATGGCAGAAAGTACTTTGTAAACCCCTCAAACCTCCTCTGCTTCATTGAGATTAACTTAAGAGGCAGTGTGGGATTAATTGGATGAAAAAACACATTGCTGTAAACAAAGACAAAAGTACATGCCTGAGGAAATGGGTGCAAAACGTTACATTTCAAAGTCATTGATGTGACTCCAGAATGTGCTTTAATGCTCAGTTTTTGGTTTCTTTTTTGTCAGAATCTGCACAAGCAGCTGGAGGAGGCCATCCAGGACGGAGAGATCTGGGTCATGCAACTCAAAGACACCGAGTATGAACTGGAGGCGAGCAGAGAAAGAGTCCAGCAACAGGCCACGGAAATCCTGCACAAAGCTGGTAAGAGCCACTTCCACATGGACTTGACATTTATCCCGTGCAGAGAAGTCATAAAAGTGATGGCTTGGAGTGAGTCAGTAGCTCACAGGTAGAAGGCTCTTAATGTAGAGCAGCTTGGGTTTAAATCCTAGCTTAGGTTCATCCTTTTGCTCCATTTCATCCATTCTCCTGCGCTTGATATTCCAACACCAAGCCTGCTTTTATTTCTACGGTTTAGGTCAGATCGGCTCGTTACAGGCCACGCAGATGTCCCACGAAGCCACCATCCGAAACCTGGACCAGGAGCAGAGTCGGCTGAAGGAGAAGATCAGACATTTGGAGGACGAACGGGAGAAACTGCTGAATCAGAGCCAAGCCATCAGCGAACAGCACAAGCACCAAGTTCACAAACTAGAACAAGTGAGTCCGGTTTAACCCCGGTTTGCGTCTGGTTTGGATCCTGAAACTTGAAACCTTTCCCGCTTTATTTCCCAGTCTCTACGCGAGGAGCACCAAGGCCACGAGAAGGAGCTGTCCCGTTTGAGAGCGCACTTCGAGGACGAGACTCGCCGATTTAAAGACGCCCAGGTCCGAGCTCTGGAGGATTTAGAGGAGAAGCACCGCAGAATGAGAGAAGACGCCCAGCAGGAAAAAGAGGAGGAGAAACAGCTGCTCATGAAGGTCAGGAAAAACATTCATAATAGGATCTATTTTCTCGTTTATGTGACCAGTGCTGTTATATTAACTCCATGCATGTACAGCTACTAAAGGGAACTTGAAAGGGGTCACGGTGTAAAGCACTAATTACATCCACAGCTCGAGTCTCGGTTTTCACGAAGCACTACGAGCAATTAAATTTCCTCTTCTGAGCAAATAGCCTGAGAGTGTATCTCTAAGAAATGAAGAGCCTGCACACTTTTAATTAGTTCATCACAGAGACATGAACAACATCACACTCCAGGTTTTTTTTTTGTTGTTGTTTTTTTCTCCTCACATTCATTTATATAATATTCCCTTTTGCTGCCCGTCGTTCATCTCCTCCGGCTTCAAAGGGGCACGAGAGCAGAATACTAATGTCGTCAGGCTAAAGGAGACGTGGCATCAGATCGAATTACACTCGTTCAATTAATTACTGCTGATTCATTGAGCGACACCAAACATTAGCGGCAACAAATGGCGATGTTGTTGTCACCTCCTCCTCACAACAGGCCGCTTTCTGCTTCGTGCTTCACACAATGAGCACAAAATGGCAGATAATGACTAGTCACTCTGCTGCTTTATGCTTTTACCAGGTTTATGGAGTCAATGTGGCTTCTAGCTATTGTAAACTACAACCTGCAAAGTATTCAGAAGTGGTCAGAGCCATCATCCTTTCTATAATTTAATCAATGAAGGCACTTGTCCGTCGCCATGTTGTTATTTTAATGTTGTAAATACTTTCCACCTGCTTCTGATTGGTTTATTTGGCCGAAGTTAGAGAAGTGAATGTGATTGTGGCTAACTTTCTTTTAACTTTTGCTGTAAACCAAAGCAATAACGGAAAGCCATGCTCATTTACCTCAGATAAGAACATCTAACAACACAACATTTCTCTTTTCTGATTGAAGAAAGTTTCTGGGCTGAACAAAAATGCATTATTTGTACCAAAGCAGAGGAACTAATTTAACTCTATTTGAAAATACAGCTATTTAACCTTCGCCTAAACACCTAAACCACTCTTCTTTTGATATTATTTGTAATAGAAATGAAATTATAGCAGCTGCAGCAAGTGTTCTCTGTAGATCTTTCAATACATTACATATTATTTACAGTATTTATTTATTTTTGCTCTATATGTCTTTGCCTCTGCGTTATTGATTACCATTAGGTACTTGTCTCCATTTTTAACCATGCTGTACGTCTAATATAATTCCTATTTCACAGAAAGTCTGATTTATTAGTTGTAAACTCCATCTTTTTTCTACATTTCTGAGCTTGACGTTCCCCTGTGTTTCTTCCCATATGCCTTTCCTCTCCCTCATCGCCCCCTCTCTTCCTCATGAGCTCACAGTCCCGATGCTGTTTGAAGCCCGCTGCTAATTGGTTGATTTTCATTGACATTAAGTCCTGCCTCGGAGCAGACTCGGTGCTCTCGGTGCCTGATTGTGGCTGTATTTTTATAGATTTCCCTACAAGACGCAGCGGTGACGAATGTATGAAGTGATAGAAGGAGGGAGAGGGATGAGGAGAAATAAATTATTATGTAATGCATGCCTCATCATCCTCAGATTAATGGCTGTTTTTAATAGAGTGGCTGCAGAGAGACAGAACAACAGCACAAAGCAGCAAAGTTATTTACTAAAACTGAACATTTTTTGTTTATTTTTCTCCTTGTCAGCTGAGTTTAATGACAAATGACATTGTACAAATTGCTGTTGCATGATTTTTTTTGTTGGGGTGGACTTTAGAGCAGATCTGTATCCAATCACGGCTCGCTGCCTTTTGCACATAGAAAATGTAAAAGCGTTCATTCGGATACGACAAGGTGGATTCGCTCTGAGGCAGATGTAACGTGACGCAGGAAATGTGCTCATCTCATCTCGACTGAAAAATGCTCACAGCGCCTCATCAAGAACCGAGGCTGGGATCTTTATCTACTCCTTATTTGCCTTTGTTTGACGTATTGGCAGAAAAAAGCACACAAACCTAATGTATTTCAGGATGAGGGCTTTTAATATAAACAGAAAGATTTGAGTGAAAGCATTTAGCAATCCCTTCAAACACAAATAAAAAGTATCCAGCTCCACTTAGGTCTCCAGACTGATAAGAAGTATTTAATAAACCAATAATCCAAGTCTCTACTGTTCACATGGACCCTGGTTTAGTTTATGCAGAGTGGTATTTTTCCTCAAAAAGACGAATTTGTACTTCATTAAATCCTCCGAGCCCAAAAAGCCACACGTGTAAACATCAAAAAGAAAAAAAATAATCTGCTTCCAGCTTCCAAGCTTTAAAGAAACTGGCCTTTTAAGTTAAAATGACAACTCACGTGTCCCTCTTTCACGCTTCTAGTTTAACAATGACTCGCATGAAACCACAAATGGGATTGACTCATGTTACTTAAGCCTTCGGAAGCAAACGCAGCCAAACCATTGCCTATTTATGCGAACAGGACAGTATATATGTGGCTGTATTTTAAAATAATGTTTCTGTTTTTTCTCTTTCAGAAAATGAGTCAGGAGTTTGAGATAAAGCGTCTGTCTCTGGAGGAGCAGCGAGACCGACTCCAGCAGCAACTGGACAACTTAAAGGAAGAGCTGTCGGCCAAACTCAACATGGCCAATCAGGAGGTAGTTTGAGTAGTATTGCCCGGTGAATTTCCACACATACAGATACAACAGAGTCCTCCAAAGCTGAGTTTGAACCCGTTTCGTCCCAGGTGTCCCATCTCCAGGAGCTGGTGCGAGAAGGAGAGCAGAACCTCGGCTCGGCCCAGTCTCAGATCTCGTGTCTGAAGGAGACTCAGGAGAAACTCCGGATCGAACTGGACGCCACCAGAGCTCGAGTCCGAGAGACCAGCAACCTGCTCACGGACCTCCAGGTGAGGATATCCACTCCCTACAAAGTTTTAAAGTTGTATTTTCAAGTAAGAGTCTAACTACTTTCTGCTAACTTTGACATTTGAGAGGAACGGAGGGAGAGGAGGCAGGAAATGAGCGTTATCAGCGGAACAGGAGCCAGCTGTGAGATAATGATGATGAGCCAATTGTTATTAGTGCTTATTCTTTTCTCACTCATCTTGATAAACCTGGAAAGTAGTTGGGAAAGTCACGGAAAAAGAGAAAACCACCCAGACAGTTCAATTAGCTCCTGGTTCTTCACTGTGAGATTTTCAGCTCTGGACCAAACAACAAAAAAAAAGTGGTGCTTTTCTACAGAGATTGTTGATTTGTTTGGACTAACGTTAACTTTGAGACAGAACTCAAACATTATTTAGTTTTTCCTGTAAACTCTCATGACCTTGCACCAGTAATAAGACATTGTTTATACCTTTTCATTGCTCCACGTTTGGCCTCTGCTCGTTTCGTTTTATTCCGACTGACACCGCTCTGTCCTCTGTCGGTAAGCTCTCAAGTCTCGTCATCTCAGTTTTGCATTTTGCCACACCAGAGTTCAGTTGGAAGTGGACCGAGACCCACCTTTTACAGCTTTTTAGTGCGCACCGTGGTTTCGCATGGCAATATTCACACTTTAACTGCACCAAACACAGCAACAGTAAACACCCTCTTTGTCAAAGCAAATAAATTATCACTGATAATGCCCTGGAAAAGACAGAGGTGCTTTTAATCCATTAAAATGTTTGAAATATAGCATTTATGGGTTTGAAAAGTGCTTGCATTTTTGTCTTAATGTGCTTGTATTTTCATTTGACACAGTTTTAATGTATTATAAAAGCTTGAACTTGACTTATGTGCCTGATATGTGCTTTAGAAAATAAATTACACAGAAAAACCACACTTGTAAACACATTTTTGACACTTTCGTAGTAATTAACACATCTGAGTAGTGGTATTAGGCCGTAGCTGAAGACTAAAGCAGCAGAATGTTGGCTAAATCCTGAATAAATCAAGCTGTTTAAACATGTCGACGCTGCCTGCCTCCAAACATCGTGTGTTTTCTGACAACATGACACTGTCCAATTAAACTGTCCAAATATTTGGATCAAATCAAATACGCCTCCTCCTCTACTTCAGGAATATGAGTCACCATCATTTCAGACGGTTTTATCTTGTACATAATATTAGTCGACACAATCTGGAATAGATCCTACATTTTATCCTTCAACACAAAAAGTGATTATGTGTTGAGGCAGAAACATGGCTTTTCTGTTCCTTCTGTGGATTTTCAGGTTTGTGTCACCTTTTTGGTCCAAGAGAACTTATAATGCAGTATTTAAGCCATAAATAAAGTTGTCAAAAGAGATATTTCTATACTTCATTAATGTTTCAAAGTCAGAGTAGAGCCCCAAGTCCTGAACTAGTCAAATGTAAAAGAAACGTCTGCTCTTTTCCGTTTGGACTGCAGTGAGGCGGGACTCCTCTGAGCTAAACATAAGAGCGTTTACTCGGTAATGAGCTCATGATGGAGTAGACCCCCGAGTCTTTCCACTGACTCCAAACGACGACCCGGTGAAGTTCTCTTCTGATCCTCTCAGCGCAGGAACACGGCCCGTATCCAGTGCTTTATGAATAGACGGAGGTGGTCTTTGTGACTCATCCCACTCCAGCTGCGGTCACAGAGCGGGTTTAAGCAGGAGTATTGTTGTTTTTAGGAGATTAAAACACAATTGCAAGGTTATTCACGTATTAATTAACACAATAATAAACAGGTTTGGTTTTATATTATAATGGGATGTTATTGTTATGCCGACAGGAGGAGATTGAGACCCAGAAGCAGCAGCACGAGGCTCGAGTGATGTCCATCCGAACCGAGGAGAAGCAGAAGATGGACAAGATGGCCGACGACTTGGACCAGAAATGGAGAGACGCACTGCGGTAAAACAAACAAATAATAAGAACAGAGGAATCAAAAATGTAGAAATAAAACAAAGCGGTGAATGAAAAAATGCTGCTCTGAGTTGGAAGATGATCACCTAAAGTTAGTGGGAACCCTCATCTTTGGGATAAAGTCCTAAACTCTTCTGTGACTGTGCTGTTGCAGAGAGGAGGTGCGTTTGCTGAAGGACGAGCTGACGGAGGAGTACGAGGCAGACAAACAGGCGGCGCTGACCCAGCTCTCGCAGCAGAAGGAGCTGGAGTTGATGGCGGCGCGAGAGAGTTGGCAGAGGAAGGTGGAGGACCTGCTCGAACAGGTACAGGTCCTGGACCAATTCTATTTTTTACACCAACACAGCGCACCAAACATGGAAGTGATCACATTTCTCCTTGAATATTACGTCGACCTCGCTCCTTCATGGTTTTAATAATGCATTGGGCAGTTGTTTATCCAATCTTCTTGGCTTGATAGAGGTCAGTATTTGACCGAGGCTCATTTTATTCCCAGGACAACAGGATTTGTCTATCACTGCTTCAGGCTTCAGCAAATTGTTGGAGCAGAATCCTGTAAATCAATGCAGTAATAAAGCTCTTTAATACAGTATGGCGAGGGCACTGTTTCCAGGCGGTCTGTATTAGAGAACAGCTATCATCATCAGTTTTAAAACAGATTACATGTTTATAGCTTCATATCTTGTTTGTCCCAAGGCTTACGTGGAGATCTAATTAATACATGTCCCTTAAGCCACAGCTATTACCGCTCTCCCTCTGATATCACGCGCTTCAATTGCACAAATAGTCTCTAAATGATACGAGCCAAATGCACCTGAGCCCTCTGCAGATAATTAATGAAATAGACGAGATATTGCATTTAATTTTAGATTCTAACAAGCACTCACACAGCAATTTAGACATATACAAATAAATGACCTTGTTCTGTAATCGTCTTTGAAATGTCCCTCATCTGAATGTGTAATTACAGCCCTTATTCGAAACAGAATTTGCACTGCTCAGAACGAACTCTATTTGAATTTAACTTTTGCCGCTCGACACTGAGAGACTTCAGACGATAAAAGCAGAGCTGTGGATGTGTTGAGGGTCTGATACCTCAGGGACACCTCCTCCCGGTTCGTCAGCTTCGGGAGCCACTGCGGCACGTTTGATTGGCAGCCGAGTCGGACAAGCCGCAGTAAACACGCCGTCCGTCCGATAAGAGATACATCCAATCTATCACTCAACACTCAGCCTCGTAGACTGCTTCAATTCCCAGTTTCTGTCTGTGTGCTTCACAACAGCGCATCAGCTTTACAATTGTCCATTATTTCCACAAAAACAGATGCATTTGTTTCCAATAGAGCTGAGCAAATGCTTTTATAATCTGCTTTTTTAGTCATTTTAATTAGACCACACTGTCAGGATGCGATTCATTAAAATTGTGTCCCGCTTTTCTTTGTCATTTCTAAATTAACATAAACAATAGAGAGTTTTCTCAAGGGCACTGGATTTAGAGAAGACTTTTTGTTACTGTTTGTGATCTAAACTTACAGTCTTCATCTGAACTTTCCCCTTTTCCCTCCATTTTAAATCCACATTAGCTTCTTAAATGGGATGTAAACTCAATCCTTGTGAGGATTTATGACGAGAGCTGGAAGGCCAGAGTGACGCTGGAGCCTCTTCACTCCTCACAGTCCCGTATCGGCTAAAAGTAGGACCA
Organism: Rhyacichthys aspro; assembly: GCA_036850595.1. Lineage (NCBI taxonomy): Eukaryota > Metazoa > Chordata > Actinopteri > Gobiiformes > Rhyacichthyidae > Rhyacichthys > Rhyacichthys aspro. The sequence continues at coordinate 8,550,260 of CM072149.1, forward strand.
TTTTAAAGGTTCCTATTCATCCTGGAAAACCTGGATGAATCGCTTTTCAGCAACGAGAAAGTCAAGGAAAAAAGATGTGGAAATCGCGCTCGTTGTCTCTTTTGATAAAGTGTCAGCTCGTCGAGATTAACGGCAACAAACCCCTCTGTTCACAGACAAAAAAATCGAAACTTTTCTGTTACATTTAGACAGACAACTCCTCCGTGGATTTAAAACCAGCAGGAGACGCAGAGGCAGTGGGAAGTGTTTATGTCGAAACGTTGACCCAATTTACTGGAGGCATTTATCTGAACAGCCTGCTTGTTTCCTGCTGATACATTTTAGAAAAAGATGGAGGTTGTTCACTGTCAGATAAGCCTGTGGTATGAACTAATGCCAACTAACTACAAATCCGCTTGCTTATTTCTCCACTTTTAAGAGTATGTTCCCCTTTTCGTCCTCATATCTATTTGAATTATGATCCCATTTGCCGATAGAGTATTTGCAACTTGATCAGGTCAAAACCCAAAGCAGAACTATGACTAAAACCAGCTAAAACCTTGACTAAACCAGGATAAAACAGTCTCTTTCTGTTCTTCTGATTTCAGATCTCGTTACTAAAGCAGTCCTTGGAGCTACAGTTGTCTCAGTCTCAGGCCGCGCTCCAGCAGCTGCAAGCCCAGTTCAGCCAGGAGAGGGAGCTGCTGAGCCAACAACTCAAAGGTAAACGACACACTCTTTTATGTCAGGGGCTAAATTTAAGACTAAAACTAAAGCAGGTTCAAATTCAGGACTAAACGTGTTCAAATTTGACACAAAAGACAAAATTTAGGAATAAACCAGTGTTAAGTAAAATTTCTGGAGGTCTTTTTCCGCTCTTTCGGGGATTAACTGTGACTGTTTTGATATTTTTCACAGAAATGCAGAGGGAGCACCAGAGGAGAGAGCACCGTCTGCAGGAGGCTCACTGCTGCGCCCTGAGCACGATGGAGGAGGCCCGGCAGCACCAGATCCGGGTAAAACTCACACTTTTCTGAACAAAAATGAGCTGACAAGGGGAAATTTCAATGGGTATTTGTAATTAACGCAACATAGCTTATAGATCTAGCATTGTATATTAAAAACATGTCCCTGTCTTGTGTCTTTAGGCCTTGGAGGAGCGTCTGAAGCAGGAGCAGCGAGAGGAGGTCCATGCTCTAAAGGAGGCCCACAGACGGACCCTCGAAATCCTCAGACAACAGTCCGACCAGGAGCTACAGACGCTGAGGTTCGAGCTGGAAGACGAGGGCAAGGCCAAGCTCGGTGCGTCTCGGAAACGCTCTCGTGTCACATCGTATTAATAAAAACGTATAACTATGTAAAGACTGATGTTACGTGTCTCTCTGTCCTTCAGCGTCTCTTCGTGCCGAGCTGAACCACATCCACGCCACGTCCATCGAGCACCTCAAACAGATCCACCTCAAAGAAAACTCGGCCGCCAAACGAGAGCTGGAGAAAGCCATGGAGCACAGCCGACAGCAGGTGACAACACTTTATTGTCTCTGAACTCTTTCTTCGGTGAGTTATTCTGACCCAGTTTGGATACTTGTTGGTGGCCTATTTACTGTTCCCTGATGAATATGATCATAATCTTAACACTGGCGCTCCACCTTTTTTTTATACAAACAATGCTACTTTCTTACCTTATCCTTCTGGGTGAGACCATGTTTGCCCTTATATCTGTCTTCATAATGAGTTTTCCAAAGAATATCAAGGCTACCTCCTTCTGTGAGAGGAGAAAAGGTGTGTCTTATTGTTTTTTTAGGACTATTGCTCCTAAAATACAAGTCACACCACATTAAAATAATAAAAATGATAGTATAAAAGCTTTAAATGATCCTGAAAACTACTTAAACACTTATTCTTCCCAAAGGAACAAGAGCTGCTCGTCCGCATCTCCGATCTTCAGGCCGAAGTGTGTTCCCGTAGCAACCGCATCACGGACCTGGACCACGAGATCCACTCCCTGAACGAGACCATCGACACTTTGACCCGGGAGCTGGAGCACAAGGGTAAAGAGGTGCTCCGAGTGCGCAGCGAGGCCAACCATCAGATCAGGTACTGGACTTTCAAAATAAGAGCCACTTACCGTAAGAGGCAGAACTAACTGTGAGCTCAGAGAAGTGACCTAGTTTATGTGAGCGTTAATCCCAAACTTGTCTCATGAGGGAGCAGTTTAGGATTAAAAGAAGCTCGGTGAGAAGTGGTAATGATGAGAAACTGCTGTGCAATGATACTTAAGTCATTCTGTTTATTTTAAGACAGGAATAAAAGGAAATATTCTCTGCAGTGTGATTGATGCTTATTGTTTTTTTGGATGTCTTTCCGCTGCAGAGCCCACGAGCAAGACTTAACAAAGAGACACGAGCGAGATCTGGGCGAGATGAATGCAGCTCACCACAGAGAGACACAGATCATGCTGCAGGACTTTAACAAGGCTCAGGAGGTCCTCAAAGACAAGATCTCAGCGCTTCAGATATTGTACGTTTACACAGACACAGCTTTACTGGGCTTTAAAAACACTCGGACGGAAGAGTTATGTTTTTGTGTGTTGTTTTTCTTCAGGTTGGAGGGAACAGAGGAGAAACTGAGGAACAGAGAGAGCCGGCCCGAAGATCTGCACATCATCGCTGAGCTCAGAGAGATGGTGACCGAGAGAGAGGCACTGGTCAAAAAGCTGGTGGTTAGTACACAAGTACATACATTTATTATTTTTACAATTTCTAATCGATTTAATTGGATCGTGACGTATAACTGTAAGATAACTGGTTCAATCTTCTCTCTCAGGACGATAAGAAGTTCTATCAGCTGGAGTTGGTGAACAGAGAGACAGGCTTCGGTAAAGTCTTCAACGCCAGCGCTAACGTCGGGGTCATCAACCCTCTCATTAAGGTGAGGGGCACCACAGCACGCCCTGGCAGTCACCGGCATTGAATTGTGCTTAAAAGTGCTTTACATTTTAACTTTTCAATCCCCAAACTGCTCGTAAGGCTCCTCTTTTCTCACTTTTGCTGCATTCATGTGCTCCTCGGATGCTCCCAGTCAGGAGGACCACATCAATGCTGCATATGACACCTCTTTGTGCTTGAGAAACTCCTGTGTCTTATTTTTACTGCAATGTCACTTGTATAAACATATTGTCGTATGATTTAAGCCCCAAACCAAACCATTCACTGCCCCCTCAATGTGTCCCATCACCTCACATCTTCCTGCATCCAACCCTTTCTCATCAAAACTCCAGAAAAAAACAGACTTTTCCACAGACTTTCCTTTTATACCCAGGCTTTGATGCTAGTATTGAGTCTTCTGATGCACAGAGTTACATTAATATTAAAAGTAAAAGGCAGAGAGAGAGTTTTCAATCGAGCAAAAAGTCCAAGACCTTCAAAAAGTGCACAGCAGCATGACGCCTGCACCACAAGAATGCTTCACTACGTTTTAATTTTAATATATTTTATGTTACAAAAAGATCCTGCACACTTTTCTTATGCATTTGACTAAACACGTCTCTCTATTCAACTCATGAATTTGGGCGACAGACGTGTGAAGCCAAACTGTGCATTTCTATGTGTGTAGTTAAAACCAGTCGTCCAATCAGAGCAGCGCTTCAGTCTCTCTAGCCAATCAGCACTTCGGGCCCTCTGCCCCAACAGAGCGGGACAGGAAGTCCACTGGTCCCTGCCCCGAAACAAGAAAGCCCCGCCTCTGTTCATCCCCGTCCCTCCTTTCCCCGTTTCTCCTCATCCCTCGCTCAGCCTCGCTCTGCCTCAAGACCCTGCCCGGGACTACAAGAGGTGAGAGCAGCACTAAACCAGGTCTAAACTAGGACTAAACCAGGTCTAAACTAGGACTAAACCAGGTCTAAACTAGGACTAAACCAAGACTATACTAGGACAAGAGCAGGACAGCTTATTACAGGACGGCAGAAAGTGAGACTGGACTGGACTAGACTGTCTTTAGTTGCATCTTCACTCCTCATTTCATTTCATTCCTGATTTTGGTTTTGGCTTTTCAACATTTTCACTAAAGTCGTATAAACCAAAAGCACGGTATGGATGGTAGAGTTTTTTACTGTAGTTTATGTTTTCTTTTTATGGCTATTATTGTGGCTGCAGCACAGTTCCCCTATGATCACTTTAATATATATTATATATTACACAGCCCTGCACTAGTCTCTGCACAACACTGAAACTGATTGTCACTCTTCCATTTATGTATCTGAACGAGGAAGGTCTTCTGACACTGTTTTTTCAAAGATATAAAGCTCAAATGCAAATAAAAGCTTGAAATCTAATAGAAGTGTGATTTTGAAGGCTGAAGATTAAACTGTGATTATAGAATTTCCTAGAGTTTCGTTGTATTTTACTGAAATGTTTACTTAAATGTTGGGGAATGACACTTCTGGCCACTAGAGGGCACTGTTCTAGTCGAATAGGGAATATTTAAAGCCACTCTGTGTAACTTTTAGCCTAAAAATATATATTCTCTAAATCATTTTGATGGTTCTTAGACACAGATTAAAAAAAATGTTCCTGGATGGTGGCATATGACAAAAGATACTACGTGATACTACACATATAATAAAGAAAATAGGCCTACACACTGGACCCTTGCAGAGTCGTATAAGATGGTGCTGCTGTTGACCCAGTTCTAAAACTCAGCTTAATATGTAAAAAAATATGCATTCACAAATACTAATCCAAGAATTATCTTTTAAAATCTGCCAAAGCTATATTAAAAGCGGAGATAATAGTTTTCAGTGTACCTAAAAAACTAAAAAGAACATTAAAGTAAATCAAAGCAAGTCTGACAAATGAGATTTCAAGCTTTTCCAAAACCATTAAATATGCCACAACAACAGTGTCTTGTATCTACTCACCGTATTCTCTCGTCTCTCCTCGTCCAGCCTTCCTGAAGCTCACGAAGCTAACGGCGTGACCTCTGACCTGAGGGCTCTGGAGCCGCCCAAAAGCAGCCACCGGACCCTCACGCAAGAAGAGATGGACGCCCACTACTTCACTTTCTGACAAGACGGCAAAAAATAACAGCAAAGTAGCGGGACAGAGATGAGAGTTGGTCGAAGGGAAATATCTGTTTCTGTTTAAGGCCTTTTTAAGTCTAGTATTTCAATTAAAATGGTGCTTTATGCTTTTGTTAAGTTGGTAAACAAATTAACAAAATAACCAAATGATCTGACGTGAGTTTCTGGAGAAATATTGGAAAAAAATGACCTTAGGTGCCGGAGTAATTGATAAAAACATATTGAATTCGATTGATTCATAAAGTCTATGTGTGTGTCTATAAAAAGTCTCAGTCACAGTTGGTTTAGCATCATTTACGACACCAGCAAAACGACCAGCTCCAGCCTCTGTCCCACTGCTTTGCCCGTGTACATAAAATAGATGTCTACGGTTGTTTTCAGATCAACGAGGGGCGCTTGATTTACCGACGACGATCTGGAGGATGAATCTCTGAGTGAACCAAGCGCCCCTCAGATTTTTACTATCGGAGTATTTATAATATAAGCTGTTTTTCTACGGTCTGTTTGTGAGAGAGTCCCAGAGACGTGCACAAAATAGAGACGAGGCTCTGGCTGTGCACGTCTCGGCCGAGGACAGACCATAGAGCATGTGAAAACAGAACACTATCATAATGCTGCTCACTCACTTGAATCGCCCATAGACACACCTTTATCGTCCGATTTTGGTTGTTTTTTTTACTTGAAAGTTAAAACAAAGTGCATGGCCGCGATCAGCCGAGTTCAGGACTGATCTAAAACAAAACTACATTCATTAAAAAACGCTGAGGCCTGTCTTCCACATGTTTCTGTCTCCCATAAATGACTTTTTTGACCAAATATGAGCCAAGGGAGTGCAATATTAGCATTAATGTCAATACTATAAATCCATTCCATCGCATTACCAACAGAAGAACACGTTTTTGAGTCTTAGATTGTTGGGAAATGAGTAAAACATGCTTATTTAACCTGGCTAGAGTTATCAAAACATACTGCAAAATGACTTCAAGATATTGACAACGTTTACCAGTATTTAGCCTAAAAAAACTGCAGCATTTTTAGCGCCTACTAACATAGAAAGTCTAGTTTATCAAGAAGATATTGTTAGTATTCTTGGAAGGTTTTGGAAAATGTACAGCTGTTACAATGCAATAAAATAAAAGTGAATTTAAATTGAAAAAACAGCATTTATCCACATTATGGGGACTATTTAATGTCACAAGTTATGCTTATGTTTAGAAAGCAAATGTAAAGTGAGATATATAAAACACAGATGTGAAAAAAAGTTTAATATTTTCACAGATTTTGGCCTGAATCCCAGTTTCTTTCACACTTTATGGACATTAATTATCTCAAGTCTAAAGCAAATCATAAAAGTCAAGCAAAAAGTCTGTTGATTTAACATGAAATAATCCCTTTTTAGTCGTAGCTGTTTCATTTTTAATGAAACATTAGTCTCTGTCTTGCTCTTTCTGTTCTTCTTGTCCTGAGTGTATCTGGCGCCGTTTGTGGGAGACAGCGCTCTTCATCGAGGCCTCAGTGGAGCCTGTACAGTTCACATGTATCCAGTGAGCACACACTTATCATTGAGTTAAATATGTGTTTTGTTTCATCCAAAGGAAACGACTTTGAAAACGGTGCCTGTCTTTAGCTTGGATAAGGAGACATCTTCCCACAAACGTTTTCCCCACAGTAAATTTGCACATTGTTAACCTTTAAATCCAATAAAACACAGAAGATACAGCTACAGTGAATGTTGAAGAGCTTAAAACTTGTAAATAATGGCCTTTAGTTTGAAGGCGGTGGACTTTGACGGTTCGTTCCTCCGTGCACACTGTGAAAAAAACTATTCACGTTGTATGTCATGTATAAAACAATATGATATGGACGTCTTTAGCTCATTATGCAGCTCTGCATGAGACGATGCAGCTTGAATTTGTTTTTTCTTCTCATCGATTTGTTTATAAAGCTTTAGTCGAACAGAAAAGTCTCACGGGACTCGATCACAGTTGTTTTTTTCAGGTAAAGTCAACTCATAAAGGGCAGAACTGCAATAGATAAAGGACAGTTTCAGTGTTTTTCATCTGTTATGTCCATATAATGTGAAAAAGTATTGTTGCACTTTGTAACACAAACAGATCTGTATTCATCTTAATATATGTCAGTCTATGTACTGTATGTTTGGTGCTTTATGTATTTTTTTTTATATTTTTAGTTTTATTCAAGATTAAAGTGGAGTTAAAAGGGGCTACAACCGCAGACAGAAGAAGAAAAGTGGACCCTTATTCCTTTTTATACCTGTACTTTTAAAAACATTTCCAAACAATAAAGGGGTTATTATTGAAGTTGGGAAAAATCCAATCCATAAAATTGCTGTGATGAGTTTAAACCTTGGAGATTTCTGGCCTCTCATCCAAGAATATTTATAAAACTAAATTCATATTTCATTTTTTTTTATATTTTTAATACTGCTTCCCTGTTTTTAGCACTTACACTTCCTTAACCCTGACCTTTTTTGGATTTAAAACCTCATGTTTGTTCGTAACCTTTTATTTGATTATGACCTGGATGAATAGGAATATCCACTGACGACTTGTGACAGTGTATTAATCCTCTTTTCTCCTTCTGTCTGTGGCTAAACAGATAAAAACTCTGCTGTTGTCCTTTAACGTCATGTATATAGTGATATTCGTTGGGTTGGCTCCTGTCAGCTTAGGCTTTTGCAATACATTTATTTATTTACGTAATATTTATTTATCTCATTCACGTTCTGCTTTCGTCCTGTTTTATTGCTGTATTCCTTTTTTCTTTTTTTTTTTTTACAGTATTCTCAAATGTGGCCAAACTGTCTCTGAATTTCCAGTATCTCTGTCCTGAAAGAGAGCGCTCCATTCGGTCAAAACACTTTCCAAAGTTGTCGTCTGTTACTGTTGCATGACCACTTTCACTCTGATATAACAAGAGCTAAGTCCTCATCAGTGGCATCAACGTGAACCGAACCACACTGCGACCTGTTTTTTTTTTCATAAAGTGCGTCAAATTCAACACAGTGTCTTTTCTTCTTTGGATTATTTTCCATTGTGGCCGTTTGTCGTGATCAGGACTCTGTTTGTCCTGTTTACGATCGTTTACTGATGTCTGTCTTTGTCATTTTTGAAGTAAATATATACCAATTATAACAATAACGATATTTATTTATATTTATATCATTTCTGTTGTATGGTATGAAACAGTAAAATTATAATTGTGACATTTACGCCGTCTTTGTTTTGTTTTTTGTCTTCGATAACACAGCGTGACTACATCAGGATTTACAGACATGCAGTTTATTTAAGGATTTACAACAATAAATGGTGCAGTCTCAAACAGTATTTGAGGAAAACCTTCATCACAATCTTCTCAGTGCCATCTACAGTGAAGACAATACAATAAACAATTTTTAATCGGTGTCACTATTATTGCAGCTTTTTATTTTAACATACATTTTCAAAGCAAACAAGGAACAGCAAAGAAATGGATGAGTGAACTAACACCATGCAAAGTGAACCTTTTCCTTTTCCTCCAGTGTTTGTCGAACACACAGTGAAAGATTGCGTTTTATTGCTGTCATACATTGCTCTCAGTTTCGCCGTCGAAAGGTGAGCTTCTCTAGGAACAAAGATCAAAGATAGTAGAGATTTTATATTTCATTTTAAGTCATATGCTTTGGTTGTTTCAACAATATCGGGCTCTAAAGGCTGTGGCCACCAGGGGGCAGCCTACATCACGCTTCACTGCTGCACTGTCTTTATTATGTACAGTCACAGTATTCATTTTTCTTTACTTGTATTTCCCACTTTTAAAAATAATTGGTGAAACTCTTGAGAAGTTTTCCTCCTCGGGCTGATGGATGGGTTCTGGGAAACAGAGCTTATAATAAATTTGATGCGTTCGTTTCTCAGTATTGCTGCAGTTATTTGTCATGAGTGAGCTTTTGTGTCTAATTCGACTCATTTGTGAAGATTTAACTGATTTAACAACTCCTTTTATTTGTAGTACATCGCAGAAATATGAATATTAGCTTGGTTTTTAACGTATATGTTTTGTACTTTAGTTCTTTTCAAGCATATTTTTACAAAAAGCAACTTTTTCTGAGCAACACATGACAAATGCCAAAGTTAATTCATATTTTGTGCTGGAAGTGATACTAAATAAGAGCCATATTGCTTCTGTTCACTTTCCAAAGGTAAGCAAGCCCACAGTTATTCCCATTACTGCACTGAACCTTAAAATGAAAATGGATTTAGGCCTAAAACAATTGTGAGGTATGATTTTGCTTTTGATATTGTCTTTTTTTGATGTTTTCTTTTGCATTTCTCTCGTTCAGTGATTATGTGTCCTCATAGAAAGTGTTTTTTTTCTAATGTTTGCCATTTATCATGTTGCTTTTTGGGTAAAATATTGTTTAAAATCTCAGTCAAGACTAACTAAACCAATGAAACCTCAGTGCTCTCTACATCGCAGTGTTCATCCACCTGATCCTTTTTCACTGAGCGCTCTGTGTCTTTCAGCTGCTCAAAAGGACAATGATGTAAATGAGGAGAAGACAAATGAGGATTAAGGTAAAGTTAACAAACAGCTCCTGGAGGTTTCTCTTGGCCTGAGGGTTGACTTCGATCTGCGAGGCCCGGCGAATGGCCGACTTGGTCATGTGCTGGACTCGCTCCATGGCTGAGGCTCAGGTCAGGTTTGGAGGAGGCCTGACCCGGACTGGACCGATTCACGAGAGAGAGATGTCGCCTCGTTTCCTGACCAAAAGAAAGACGGTTAAGACTGTTACAGAGCTGGATGACAAAGCTTTTCTTTACTGAATAAAAGGAAAATAAATGAAAAGGAAATAAATGTCGAATGTACAACAGCTTCTCACTTTTATATCACTTTTATATTTCCAAGGGTTCACTCTGGTGTCACAGCATAGCATCATCCTAACTTGACTCAGAAATACAAAGCTGAACTGATAAAAAGGTGCAGTCCTGTATATAAAATCATTTATAGCACAGCATCCTGGTCCATAGTCGCTGTTTTTATCATTTCTATCCAACAAACATGGCCACAATAAAGCGTAGTCTGTCTCTTTCTCTCCTAAAGATGTTCAAATGGGTTGCCAGGTCATCGGTCGAGTTTCGAGGTCAAAAATTCAACAAACTCAATAGCTGTGGGACTCTAAATGGATAATTAGTTCACTTACACAGAGGGACAATCTTTAAATCTCATTAGTTTTGGTCTTCACGTAGGACTACATTTATTCATTTTATTCCTTGCATCTTCGGATAAATGTAAATAGTCCATTTCCTCATGTCATTTATGGGACATCCTGAAGTCATTGCAGTCTTTATATTTGACTTCTTGCTTTTAAGTGTTGGCTGTCACTCACTCGAGGCACATTTTCATTGCGGGGCCTTGACAGCGAGTTATCTCAAGGCTTAGCGCTGCAATAACGGGGAGTCTCTGAGTCTGTAGTGAACATAGCGCACATACTTCCTGCCAAATTTAACTCCCGAACAAGACGGAGGCAGTCCTTGTTAATTTCCAGCAGCTTGTTTTACTTGTCAACACTTACCGCTTTGCTCTCTTAAGGATTATCTTCCAGGATCTCTCCGGACGCTGCGATTGGTCGGTCGGTCGGAGGCGCGCTGTGATTGGGCCGAGCAGAGCCGAGAGGTCGGTGCAGGCGGCTGGAGGGGTAATGTCTGTGAGAAACACAAATTAAGTGGGGTTTGTCGACAGATTAAAGTTGCATTATTTAAACATGTGCACTTTAGCGCCATCTAATGACCCTGTGTGCATATTTATTTGTTTATTTAGCCACAATATAAAAGAATATAACTTAATGATTCGCATTACATCCTCTCCTGTTTTAGGATTATTGTTTTTGTTCCATTAGCAACCATTAACTGTGAGATTTTGGGTCTGGCTACTTGTAATTTGAACTTAAAATCTCAAATTAAAACCTTTATTTTCTATTATGACTCAATAATACTACTTTTGGTAAACTATTGGGAGGAAAATTGTATCAAACAAGGCTTAATCAAACAAATTCTTCAAATATTGACCATAAACGTACATATAAACTTGATTAATTTCCTTGTAAGTGTGGCCTGCGGTGAATTTTTTTTGGTGCTAGAAGGTGGCAGCCAACAATGGAACCTCTTTTTATAATTAAATGAATTGAATGAATGAAATGAAAGGCCCATTTACTTGACATTTACAAAACAGTACTATCCTTCTCCAGAGTTATTATACTATGTCTATGTTGTCAGCACAGAGTGGGTAAAGGAGGAGGATTTCAAAACGTATTATGGCCTATTTCAAGATTGAGATTAGAGCTGAAATGTTGGACAATATTCATCCTTTCCAGGTTTTGTATTCTGTCTGCTGATCCCTCCTGACTCTTCTCTTGTCCTCAAAGTTCATGCCTAATCTCTCTTCTCTTACTCATAAACTCCTGGTAATTGTCCTCGATGCTCTTCTCATAAACACATCTGTTGTTTGCCAGGAACTTCTCTGACGTGACCCGCGGCGAGTGATGGTCAGTGGAAAACCGGCGTCACTCTTCTGAAAGCTCTCAGAGTCAGAGCTGCCCAGAGTTCATCTCCAGATGCCAGTCATAGCGCCGAGTTTATCAGCGACTGTCAACGCTGGGAGCCGTCACGTCGAGTGGTAACGGGACGTCCCACCAAGGACACCTTCGCTCAACGTTATCAGCCCCTCTTCTTGTCCTCAACATAATCAGTCACTCAGATTCAAACACCTGATTAAACTGATCTCTTTTTTATCTCTTCTTACACATACAGTTACGTAAAAGTAAAGTTTTACCCAATATTACTGCAGTAAAAGTCAATATAAACCAGTAGTATTTACATTTTTCAAGTTTACTGTGATTATTTATGTGTAATTAACATGAGGACTCCTGACTCTGCCCAGTTCTTATAGATAATTTGCTTTGTATTGCATTATATTTCATTAATATTGATAATAATGGCTAATGAAGCAATAAAGACCATTCACAAACAATTAAAAAATAGTTTTGAATGAATTATGAAAACAATTAAGGTTGGTCTTTAAAATATACCTTGCAATAAATGACACTATATTGTAAAAAAAAAAAAGATATTCAGGACTTAATCCAGAGCCCAGTCATATGCTACATTAAATAAAATAGCTTTACCTTAAGGCCATAAACAGTAAAAAAAAGAGCTTTCCCTGGACTTTATTTGGCCTCTCCGTGTCCTCAAGCGTTATCATGTGCTTTGGTGGAGATCAAAAGCAACAGTTTATTCCTCTGGGAGTTTTGGCCAAGTTTCCGTTCCCATCTCAATCTCTTTTATGGTTTTAATAAACTGACAGCGCCTTTTATGTAAAACCCTATCTTTACATAAACTTTAAGCTGAAGAGTGCTGCGTTAACATTTCCAAAACAGATCAGACTTCAGAGTAAACTTTCCCGAGGCCTGCTATATTGACACAAATACATATGTTGGCTTCAAATGTCTAGTCCACGAGTCAAATCTTAGCTTAGCGGTGTTGATATTGGTTTAAATCACTGTGATAAAAGATGCTGCGTCTTACCTTCGGATGAGAAGAGAGCTGCTCGGTGTTTGGGAGAGAAATGTCAGAAATGCAGCCCTCTCTTTAGCAGTGAATGCATCGTTCGAGGCAGACCGAGGGAGGAGGGGTCTGAGGCAGAGGTTGTCTCAGGTCTAGTTTCTATAGTTGTCTGTTTAGAAGGGTTTAGCTGATAATCCTTAATTAAGCATAAAGAGTCGCTTATATTGCATGATCTTAAGCTTGATTTTGAGCTCCTTTTCTTTGATTTAAACGAAAAAGTAAGTGTCTGAGTGATTTTTGACAGGGATTATTACATTTGTCCAATCAGTTACCTCAGTTTATTCTTATGAGAAAAGGGCAGTGTCCCTTTAGCTGAACATTAGTGATACTGGAGGGTGTCTGATTGCAGTGAGGGTTAAAGCTGAGGGCTGTGTCTCTATTGTCTTGGTTATCCGGCACAAGCACAATGATGGAGCTTGGCCCAAACCTGGGGCTTTGAACAGCTGATGGCATCTTTAAATAGACTCTGAATAAACTCTAAAAATACTCCAAATTTACCACCGGATCGCTGTGGTGACACCAGAGAGGATCTGAACAAATGGATCTGAAGTGCATTACATAAGGCTTTTTAACAGCACATTATTTCATTTATAGGCGTTACAATGCACCCTATGAATGGATGGGACTATTTTCTTGCATATCCTTCCACCGAGAGATGAAAAGAAGTCATGTACTCATATAAATACATGTATATGTGCCTTTAAATACACAATATAAGCCTTAGGTAGCATACTTGTCAACTATGAGCTAATGCACGACTACAAATTTAAAATGACACACCGTATTGAAGTCCTAATTTAACACTATATTTAGTTCAGTGAAATGCTTTGACTGCGATACTGAATCCGTTGGGGCCGTGTCGGACAGAACAAGGGTTGAAAAGTCCTCATGAAGTAAAAATAACCTCTGCTTTGACCCAGAAATCAGTGCATGTGCCTTAAAAGGAGAGCATTAGCATAAACAAGCTGTCAGTCACACCAAGTGGTTATGATTGAACATAAACAAGATGATATTGGGCTCTTTGTCGGTCTCGTGTAAAGATAACGTTGATGTTTTTAGGATCTGGGACCGGTCCGGTGAGAAAGAGCAGAAAGAATAAATTGTTTCAGGACAAAAACCGACGGATGCCACTGTGGTCTGTCAGTAAATACTTCTACATCACGGCTTTGGAGCAAAATCTAGGCGTTTGGTTCAGGTTTTTCTCTCCGTAGACTTCAATTACTTTACTATAATTTTAAAAATGACAGTATTTTTGCATCATTTTACACCTGAAGACTTAAGACTATTGTAATGGGAGGAAGTCAAACATTTATGCAACTATAAAAGCAGCCCACTCAATGATGTAGTAAGTGTGCAAATATATTCATAATTAATGCAAATGAGTGTGTACTTTATGGTTTTAATTTCATGCAGCGCTTTTATCCTTGCTGTTTGTTCCTTTAGACTCGCTAACACAAAGACTTTGTGTTTATATCGTACTTTACGCTAGACTTTTTTGCATAATGTCAGGATGCACTTGAAATATCCCAGTAACTGATGACAAATCCTTCATTTTCAGCAGTAAATCCTTGTTTAAAAGGCTAATATTTAGGCTTTTCGACGTCTAAATGTCTTTTCTGTTATTTAATGTCAAGCAATGTCAAAGACTATGATGAAAAACAAATAAAATTCTATTGGTCTTTAGTTAAATTGGGTATTATACAGTATTAAAACCCTATGTTGTGGGTTCTATATCGAATGAGTGAGTCTAAAGACAGAGGGGAAACATGTCCATTCTCATTGACGGCTAGTTCACTGCACAAAAGTTTGTTCGGCCAATAAAATAGTTGTGCTTTTTCATGCTCGGAGGCAGTGGAGCGGTGCAGCCTTACATGGTGAAACGCCAGAGTCTGACCTAAAACTGGATCAGCTATGACTGATACTGAATCCAGGGCAGGCCAGAGAAAACACACCGGGATTGTAACTAGATTAAAACGGTCAGGAGTAACAAATCACTAAAAACGTACAGAACTTCGCAAGAACTTGTAATATATTCGCGAATGTCCAGTGTGTTATTGTCAATGTACGTCCATGTACTTCTTTATATCTTCTTTATTCGGTTTCCACAGTGATTGAACCATCACAAGGAAAAAGAGAGAAGCTTCTGGAGACTTTAAGACAGTCCACCTTGATCTAATCATCTGGTGCAAATAATTTAATTAGACTGTACACATGAGCAGCTGAGACTCAGTCAAATGGATTTAGATGGAGGTCATCACTGAAGGATATAAACCCAACAAGTGTTTTCATCTTTTGGGCCTTAAACCACGTCTCTCATCTTCGTTTTAGTCATGGCCTCTTCTGGATGCGGTCTTAATTGATCATTTTATGTCTTGTTTTGCTGTTTTTCTGGAGAGAGTGCTTTTGTTTGTCCCATTTCTAGTTATGTGTGGTATTTGAAGGGTCTTTAATAGCAGCCGGGCGAACGCAGAGGAGATAATGCGTAAGCCCTCAGAGCGTTTTATCGACTCGAGGGTCTACCCCATCAGCTGTGTTTACTCTGGAAGACTTACTGCCGCTGTTGGCAGCTTTGAGCACATTCCCCCGGCTCTGTTCTCCAGATATAGCCTGCTATGTGAGAGGCTGCCCCTGGCTCTCTCCCCGAGGACTCGCTTTAAGTGCTCGGATTGTACGATAGCGCTGTGAAGGCCACATCATTCTCAAGACGCACTCGGTCGCATTATATTCAGGAATGTCCACTTTAGAGACTGCTTTTGTGCCATTGTTTTAAACACAATTCCGTTTTATCAACACTATCTATATTTATACAGTTACCAGAGTGATTAATCCATCACAAGGCTAGAAAAAAGCGACAGACGTCAAGACAGCCCACCTTCATCTCATCATCTCTTTGTTATAATTGAATTAGACGTTCAACATGAGCAGATGAGACTGGATTCAGTGAAATGGATTTAGATGGAGGTCATCTGTGTCGTCATTACAGCAAATGGACCAGGCCTGGGTTTAACTTGTGCCCAGATGTATTCCCTGAGAGTGAAAGATGCTTGATGCTGATCTAAAGCCATGTTTCCATCGAGTGGTGCAGTAATAGGTCAGACAGTTTGGTTCAGATAACTCCTGAAGACGCCTGGTTTCCACTTGTTCTGCTGCTTAAACAGTGTCACACAAATTCTCCTTCTATAGACTATACTGTGTAAATGACTCTATATTAAGAATTTTTTAGATGCATTATCATTTAGCGTAAAGATGTTCTCGTGAGAGGCTTGACTTCCAGCTGTGTAATAAACACGAGAGGAAGAAGCGGCACCAGTTTTCCGCTCTTAAGGGACTCACTGTTTATTGGAGCTAGTTCTGCTTGTGTTTAATGCAAAATATTGATATAATGCAGTATTTTTAATTTACAAAGTGAGCACTGTAAGACTCTGACTGCTTCTCAAACCAGAAACAGCAATTGCGAGTTCAACATTTAGCTTTCTTCTTGGATTATGACTAAAGAAAAAAGCAAGATATGTTTTGTTTTTCACTTTACTTCTTATTTTTAATTGGTTGAGGGTTTTCTGTTGTTTTCAGCTCCATTTTCCAGCTTTTTTCCCCATCCTTTTTTATTGTTGTCCCTTTTGACAATGGAAACAAAGAAAAGGTGCCTAAAACACACACATTTGATTTGCAAGATGGAATTACCAAACATTTTCAGTGATTTTTCTCTTTTTTACTGATGTTCTGCTTCTGATAACACACCTAACTATGAAAAGCCATGTAATTAAAGCTCTCACCGCTGATCTAAAGTCAATTTCATGATCTCACAGAAGACACGACAGCTGCTTTTCTATTTCAGGGCTTTCTCTGACAATGTCCAAGAACTCATTGTGTTATTTTTAGAGCCCAAATTTGTCTGATTGCCGTCGAGTGCGTCTCTGGGGAAGGCTTTATTTGTGAGATTACCGCAGAGACCGGACCCCGTCAGGTGTTGTGGATTTGTGGGCTTTTATTTTGGTGGTCCATTTTGCAGCTGCGGTTGCCTTTTCTGCGTCAGGTGCAGCGTGTATTGTGTCCGGGACTTAAACAGCTTCACATTTAGCGGCGGCGTCTCGGGGGAAGAGACAGGTGGATGCTTTAGTGACGGGTGTGGTGCATTGTTGATTCACGGACAAAATGTGAGAGCGGTCTGGGACGGTCAAAGGGGTTTATTTGAACTGAAGAGTAGGCTTGGTGCAGTGCTGTGTTCAGACTCACAAATGAGTAGAAACAGCGGAATAAACAGTTCTCAAGATTTTGCTCAACAATAGAAGTGTATTGAACCAAGGAACTACTAAAATAAAATTGTCAAGCAGAGATTTGCTCCAATAACTCATTTGAACATCCGTGAAAGCTTTAAAATTTCCAATGTGACCAATAAACAAAAGGATTTATAGTATAATTTGCAGAATACTTGTTTCTAATTGACTCTGAGTGCAACTAAAAATGACACAGCAACAGAGCAATGGAGTCATTACTACAACGATTCATTTACAGGACAGTAGTAGCAAGAATCAGTCCACTTTCTCTCTTTTTTCATTGCTGTAGCACACTATCATCATAAAAATAATTCACAAAATGCACGAAATATCACACAGTCCTGCTCACATTTGACCAGACAGTGATGGAAATGTGTGATAAATGATTAGACAGAGATGATATTTGGATAAATGTTGAAGCCAAACCAAGCCATTTATTTAAAACAACAGACGTAACGCCAGATAATTTAAACAGACAAAGGCAAACACAATTCAGAAGAATGTGACGAGATAAAACAGCAAAAGTTAAAGTATTTCTGCAGTTTCCTGTCTGTGTGTCTGGGTCTTGATCTGGGACATCGCCAAAAGAGATAATCTAAGAAATCACTTTTTACAAATCGCTCTGTTCCAGTAAAATGCAGGGAATTTGCTTTGCTTTTCCATAATCTAGGTGTATGTCATATGATTTAGTTCTAATAAAAGGTCCCTGACACCAATAAGATACTCTCAACTGAAAATAAAAGCCTCCATCTTGGATTCATGGTCCCAGTCCAACCAAATGCAATCCTTGTTTAATGCAATGTTTAATGTTTAGAAGGAAATATATTGGCACTAGGTTTTATTTACTGAGTTTGTTTTGAACAGGTTTTAGATGGATTTGATTTTTGCTACAAAGATAAATAAAATCAGCTTAAATCCAACTACAACCTGTTCAAATTCAACTAAAATCTGTTGAAATCCATCTAAAATCTGTTGAAATCTGTCTTAAACCTGTTCAAATCCATCTAAAACCTGTTGAAATTTGACTAAAACCTGTTGAAATCCATCTAAAATCTGTTGAAATTTGACTAAAATCTGTTGAAATTTGACTAAAATCTGTTCAAACCCATCTTAAATCTATTGAAATTTGACTAAAACCTGTTCAAATCCATCTAAAATCTGTTGAAATCTGTCTAAAACCTGTTCAAATCCATCTAAAACCTGTTGAAATTTGACTAAAACCTGTTCAAATCCGTCTAAAATCTGTTGAAATCTGTCTAAAACTTGTTCAAATCCATCTAAAATCTATTGAAATCTGTCTTGAACCTGTTCAAATCCAAATAAAACCTGTTGAAATTTGACTAAAATCTGTTCAAACCCATCTAAAATTTGTTGAAATCGGTTTTAAACCTGTTCAAATCCATCTCAAATCTGCTGAAATCGGTTTTAAACCTGTTCAAATCCATCTAAAACCTGTTGAAATTTGACTAAAACCTGTTCAAATCCATCTAAAATTTGTTGAAATTTGACTAAAACCTGTTCAAATCCATCTAAAATCTGTTGAAATATGCCTTAAACCTGTTCAAATCCATCTAAAATCTTTTGAAATTTGACTAAAATCTGTTCAAATCCATCTAAAATCTGTTGAAATCTGTCTTAATTTGACTAAAACCTGTTCAAATCTATCTAAAACCTGTTGAAATTTGATTAAAACCTGTTCAAATCCATCTAAAACCTGTTGAAATCTGTCTTAAACCTGTTCAAATTCCAAATAAAACCAGTTTCCATGAAAGGAGGAAATGATTGTTTATGCGATAACTTTTGTGAGACTCAAATGCTTCCAAATGCCTCCATCTTCGGCCCCTGAAAGGATTCTCATTAACTTTCGGGCCCCTCACCTCTTTGAGTTTGACACCTCTGCTCTAAACGAATATATCCACGTATTGTCGGCTGTTATCGTGAGCATTGTCCTGACACCGAGGCCCTTCTTTCCTCTGACACCAACCTGTGTCATCAGTCTATAAAAAGAAGTGGGAACAGCTTGTTTGCTCATTTCCCAGAATGCACTTGGGTTCCCAGACCTGTAGAGCTGCGTCGGGTCAAGTCAGTGCCGCCGGTGTTAGCTGCGGACACCGGACGTCGACCCGTTCGGAGACATTTTGAAATAACGACAGAGGCCTTTTAGAGGACGCTGATTGGCTGAGCTCGGAGGGTTGTGATTGGACGAGGGGTTTGTGCAGATGAACTTGGATGGAAGCAGTGGAAAAATATCAGCTCTATTTTTAAAGTCCCATTTAACACAAGAGGGTCATCGAGCAGCGGAACAGAGTCACAACCGGTTCTTTCTCACAAACGCACAAACAAAAAGTGTTTCACAGGACGTTCTCTAAGTTTCTGTTGAAATAAATCTCTTTTTTAGTGTTTTTATAGTGGCACATGATCCAATAGAGTGGACAGAACAGCATCAGCTCTTAATCTGACACCTACAGGACACATCCAAGAAGATAAAGACAAATATGTGTTTCCAGGGGCTTTACACACTGTACAAAACAACACCCGTGTCCTCAGAGCCTCCATCAGGATCAGTGGAAAAAAGAAAAAGAAAAAAAAACAGCCATGGGAAAGAAAAGAGACCTCAGGGAGAACCACAGACGGAGGATCCACTCCCAGGACGGACAGAGGGACAGTTTTTCACATTTTGTCACACACAAGTAGCACTCCTCATTGACATTATGTGATAAAAAGTTCAAACATAAGCACAATATGATATTTTATTGTTGCCTCCTTGATGATGTGACACACTGCTGACCTCTAGTGGACACATGTGAGAAGAAAAGTCCTCTCCTTTAACAGATTCTCATCATTTTTGTTTGTTTAAAATGGGCTGTTCGTAATTTAATCAAACTTAAATGCTAAACATTACCAAGATTTTCAATTAAATGTTATAAAGACCAACTCTATACGGCTCTATTTTCACTTTTTTGCAGCACACACAGGAGAAATATCAGTGTTTACCTTTTCCACAAATAGATCTCTAATTGTTGTCTATTTCAAACCAGCGTATTTAATTGATCATTTTATTTGCAGAGACAGAAATTCCCATAAACAAACAGGGAACCAAAAGTGAAAGAAAAAGCAGAAGTATACTACAATGTGCCTTAAAACATTTTTTTTTTTTTGATGATCCCGGCTCAGTGCAAAACACAAAGAGCCACAAAAAGGAAGTTTCCTCATGAACAACGTCACTTTACAACTCGTTCTCCCAAATCTAACGTCTGTGAGGTTTCTTTAAATGAACAATAGTATTAAATATATACTACTAAATATACTAAAATATATACTGTTGCCTATAGATATTCAACAATCTTGTAACGTGTCCATATTATCAATTAAAACTGCTTTTAGACATGTTTTCGGGTCAAAAAAAACTATATTTAACGATGAATTGTGTAAAATGTTAAAGAACACAGTGGAACACATCATGTTTTTTAATCAGTTCAACACTTTTTATGTGACACACAGTTCTTTTTTTCTCTGTGGGGACATTCTTTAAAACCACCTCAACCAGGTCAGTGTCTGTAAAAAGCACCACATTTTAAGTATTAGTTTTCACAGACTGATTTTCTTTTGAAAGCTGCATAAATCTGTTTTGAGGTTTTAAAACTGTCTGGATAAATGTCATTGTTGTACATCAAATGGTTCACTATTGTCTAAGCAAAGTGTGTGTGCATCACTATTTGTATTGTTCATGAATTTTCTTTTGCAATAGTTTATTTTTTGTAAAGACATGTCATTGGCAGGTATTTGTCTGTGTCGAAGGTTGCATCAGGCCTGGGATCATTTCCTTTTGAAACCACGCAGCGTGACGTTTTTAAGGTTCGAGCTTCGACAGGAAACAGATAAAAGCAGATAAAGGAAAGCGAGGTGCATTTTTTCATTTGAGTTGAAAAGAAGAAGAGGAGGACGAGGAGGAGGACGATGGCTGCTGCCGTGGAGGTCCTCGCTCTGCTTCTGCTCGTGGCCTTCACTTCTGCAGGTATCCACTCATAATATTTAATGGGATTTGATGGGATCTGTGTTTAATCAGAAATTTAGTGAGAGAATTTTATTAAAGGCTTCAAAATGTGCACTCCTCGATCCTTCTTGCTTTTCTGTTTTATATTAGTGCTGTAAGGCCTTTTTCCAAGTCCATAAATTCACATTATTGTGTTCAAAATGGGAAAACAAATGGCTTTAATTTAAAATATCTGCTGAAATAGGTGACTCAATATTACGAAACACTAGACATTACTTCATTTGTGTGAGTGAGGCTTCACATTTCAATTGAAAAGTTGAAGTATTGTATAGTGCTTCGATTCCAGTCTCATCAACATCATATGTCACTTATTCATTTACTTTTTATCATCCTCGCCTTAACTTCAGTGACTTTTCAGTTCATGTTTTTCACACACTTCCCGTCGGGTGATGAGAAAATGGCTCGACACTGTGTTTGTCCATTTGTCATTGTTTTTTAATCGATTAAATTTGTGTTTCTGGACTGATATTTCATTCCATATTTGTTTTAGTTTACAGTTTACAGACACGTTTGAAGCTTTAATGGATGACTCTGTAGCTCAGTAGGTTAGGTTTGTCAGCGGCTGGTTTTCATTTGAGCAAATTGTCAATTACAAATAGAGCTTTCACTCTGTTAACCATTGTCTCTCAGTCAATGATGTTATGGCTTTGTAAACAAAAATATGGGAGCAATAATATGACTCAAGCTCTTATTGCTTCATTTAAAACGTTTCCAGAGTCTACCCCTCTTTTCTTTTTTTATCGCATGAACTTCACTTGACTTGCCTTCACAGCCTTTTGTTCTTTAACACAGTTTCTAAGAAATCCACTTCAAAAACTTCAAAAATAAAAGCAAAAAATCAATTTAAAAAGAAGGAAACATTCACCAGAGTAACAAAGAGTAATGTGTGTTTGACCGTGCAATAAAAAGAGAGTCAAAATGTGGCCATATCCAACATTTTCAATACTTTTAATAAAAATAAATAAAAAAAACCCCAGTGTGCTATAATAATAATAGACATAAAAGGAGTTTTGCGGATATTGTGGTTTTAAATGTCACCTCGAACTGTTTCCTGAGAATCGACCTCAGTGCAGTTTTCCACCCTTTGTTTCTTCCTGTTAAATGTATAAATGTCTTGCTATAAAGTGCTTTTATAATTTTATAGCCTTACTTAGATCAAACGAACTGTGAATAACTCAATTTAAATGGATTTATAAATATATAGGTCATAAAATAGTGTGTAATATCTGTGAAACTCTCTTTAATCAGGCTTTACACGTGTTACGTAATAATTAGTTGAAACATATGTGCGTTTATTACCAGTTTTTCCACACACTGAATAAGATAGGCACCAGTCTGCGTGTCATTAAACTCGTCTTCCGAAGAGTAAAAACAGGTCGATGGTTGTGCAGATCATTGTCTACCTTCCTGTGGTTTTCACAAGTTTGACAAAGTCGGCAGGAAATAAAAGACGAGCTGAAATAATGCACGGTGAGGTTTCACTTTGAGTCTGGAAACGAAGTGAGAACAAACAGAGGAAAAAATGAGGCTCGCTTGTGTCGGTAAATACGATAAAATGTGAACAAATAACCAGTTGTGGTCTTGATGAGGCAGAATCTGTGATGACTGCTGAATTAAAACTGTTTTTTTGAGTGGTATTGCTTATTAGAAATGTTTATTCCATTATAACTCTATTTTTTTAACGTATGAGTTGGCATGAGAAAGTTATTTTCTTAATTAAAAACATGTCCCTCTTTCAACAAACGCTGAACACTTCATGAGTTTGGACTTGGTCTGAGACTGGACCATGTCGAGGCTGATCCAAGACCAAATCAAGACTGGAACTAGTGAATAATACACAAAAACAGTCCAGTCTTAGACCAGGTCCAGACTCATAAAGGTTAGTGTTTTGTTATTGATTTGTTCCATTTTAAAGCTACTGCAGCCACACCTATTTCCTTATTATTCTGTTCACTTTTACACTTTTTACATATGTTTTATTTACATCTATAGTTTTATTTCTCTGTTCTCTCGACAGATTCACAGGAGGACTGCAAGTTGAACGCTGCCATTGGCCAAACCTTTAACATCCCTCTGAATGGATTGTTCCAAAAGGCCGACAGGCTACGGTGGATGCACAACTCTAGGAATATTTATGATAGTAAATTCACATCAAATAAGAATCGAGTCTCTGAGAAAGGGAGTTTGATCCTGCCCAGTTTGAAAAAGGACGACGAAGGGGGCTACACCTCAGAGATTATAAATTCAGGTGGAGGTTTAAAAAGCACCGACACCGTTAAGTTGTGTGTCCACGGTAAGTCACAAATACTGTTAGCTTTAGATGGGACAGTTATATATAAATATCATGTCTCTTTGCTCTTGTGATTCATTATTGTGATGCAGATACAGACATTTCCCACATATTTTTGACAGTAACATTAGAGTGTGAGTGAGTAGAAATAAAATGGACATTATTTAAAATTTCCTCGACTGTCTGAGCCAACATTGCAGTAAATTAAACACTGTCTAACATCATTATGAGTTCCTGTGTATTTCCTGCTTATGTTTTTGCCAGTGGTGAACTCAGATGTGATAAATAGACTAATAATGGTCTGTGCTGAAGCTAATCTGATTGTGTTGTTTTAGAAAGAGTCCCGAAGCCCAAAGTGACGTTCCGATGTGACCCGCCCGCCGCTAGAGTCCAGTTCAACTGTGACGCTGGTCAGGTACGAACCAGCTCTTCTCTGACTCCACTCTGTATTTATGACTCTCATTGCAAGATTCAGAAGTGTAGTTTACACATTTTGAGCTGCTCTCAAGATAAAACAGGATACAGAAGCTCATGTGGGAAGTGATTAGATCCAATGCAGACTATAATAATAATAAAATGTATTTACAAGTGCCTTTCAAAACACCCAAGGACACAGTAATAGAATAGGATAGTGCCATTCAAGGCTGTGCAATTAGTCCCATTCGGCTCCCAATGATCACAAAACCAATGCAACCGAGAAAAAATTTATTATTTGTTTCTGGTTTTTATTTATTTATTTATTGTTGTTTTCCAGGAGATTGTGGAAGTTTATTTATTTATTTATTTATTTATTTGTTTGTTTGAATATATTATTATTAATATATTATTTATTTTAAGGAGAATTGTTTTGTTCAATAAAGCCAACACATTTCCAAAGTCAAGAAGTAATCATGTTGTGATTATGATTTTTTCCATAATTGAGCAGCACTAGCCCCATTATTTCCAAAAAGATGATGAAATAATTGGAGAAGGTGTCAGGTTTGAACTTCTCTGCCTCCTCTTGTTGTGCGTTTGTATTTCACACTCAGATCAAAGACGTGAAATATCAGTGGCTTGAGGGAAACAAGAGCGTGGACCATGCCAACGCACCCACTCTGCTACGAAACACCAAACAACTGGGCTCCAACTCTTTCAGCTGCACCGTTTCCAATCGGGGCAGCTCCCAGACCAGCGATCCGGTCGGGCAGACCTGCCTCCAGCCCGGTGAGTACTGACCCCAGCTCAGTATCGTTTACCTCACCGTCTGTAAGTGCAGTCTGCTAAACAGTAAAATACAGTCTCTCCTGAAACAGATGAGGACAACACTCTGTTCGGGATGGACTTCTGGGTCATGGTGGGCATCTTGGCCGGAGGAGGGGGTGAGTCAGGTCCTCCTGTTGAATTATGGGTCTCGTTTTGACATATTTGAACGTTTAAATGGTGTCGTCTCCAGGGATTGTGCTGGTGCTCATTGTTGCTACCATTGTTTGCTGCACCAAAAACAAAAGGAAAAGACATCTGCAAAAAAAAGGTATGAACATTTTGGGTCTAATATTCTCATAAATAAATGATAAAAGTGGTTAAAAGGTGAAAATGACTTTAAGACCAAGAGTGTACAACATTAAGAGACAATGTTACGAATGAAATATGGGTTTGGGAAACACAAAAAGGTAATGGCAGGGCTAAGAGAAGACAACATTTCACATTTATTCATCTATTTATTGACATACGGATGTTTTAGGACGAGTGCTCAGAGAGAACCACTATAAATCTGAAATACTGAGAATAGAAAAGGTAAAATAAAAAAACAAACATGTGATTTAACAGTTTGATTAAAGAAAAGCTAATCAGTGGCCAACATTTCTGATTTATTTGAGTCCTATTTTTTAATGTTTTCCTTTTTCTCTATAGATTTTGTAATATTTAAACCAATGGACACAGAATAAACTGCCTCTGGATGTAAATAGTTAGACATACAACCAACCAGAGAAACATTACACACAGCCTGAATCTAAATCAACCCTAGAAATGACTGTAATGACTGTAATATTTGTAATATCCTGTCTCTGCTGCAGAAGAACAAGAGCTCCGTCTACAGTGGTCCAACTCCAACCATCATCATCATCGTCCTCACCAGCACCAGACCAAAACCCACCCTCCCCACACCCATCGACCCAACCAGACCCAGGCCCCGGCTGCAGCGGGACACACCGGTCCGCGACCACAGCGCTCCAGACAGAACCGTCCCAGAGCTCCTGACCCCATCACGGGACAGCCCCTGCCCAGCCCCAGACGACAAACTCAGGTACACACACAATACTTTAAATAATACACCAGACCAGACACTATACAATAAAATATCAAGTCAAATAGTATAATATGTTTGAGCTGTGTGGATGGAGATATGAAGTCTCTCGTGTGGACAGAGAGAAAATATCTGTTTCTAAAAATATCTGGGTACATGCAGTCTGGGCCTGAGGCAGTTCAACTTAATGCATATAAATCTGCCAACACGTGATAGAAATGTGGAAAAATAGAGCAATAGTAAAGCTGGAATGAACTTACTGTGATGACATTACTAAAAAAACTAATAAAACAAGCAATTTTCACATTTCTTTTTTGGGGTTTATAGAGTAACAATGTGAAAAACACCTAAATATTTGCAAAAAGGGTGATTTAAACAGGCTAATTTTTCACAGTAAACGGATTTTATAATGTGTTTCCTGCAAGGCGTCCGGAGCAGTCGAAAAGAATGATGAAGAGATGCCGCCTCCTCTTCCTCAGCCCAGGAAGAAGAGCCCCAGGACACAGTATGTATGAGGATAAGCTCTTTATCGTAAATCTTAAGTCTGGTTTCCAGCACGGGGAACAGTTGGGGATAATCAGGCTTGAGTTTTCATCTTGGGACTTGGACAGCGATAAAACGTTGCATTAAAACGTTAGCTGTGTGTCTCAGTGATGTTTAAGGTAACGTTTAGGGTTTCTGTGAGTCCTGAAAACCCAAATGTTCTGTAAAAATAGTTCAAATGGAGCAGGAAATTTTAAAATTAGGTTTGTATATCTTTTGAAACTGATCTGACTTAAAAAAAACAGTGAAACATCACACTTTTCTTCTGTAAACACCCTGGGGAATTTAAAGTTTGAGTTTTGACCCTCTGAGGCTGCTGTAGTTTCAACACAACAGTCAGAATAACACCTGGTTATGGCTACAGTTAAAATAAGAGGAATAAAACTGTCATAAAACATAACTATAGAGAGATAATGAATAAATTGTATGTTTGTTTCTATTTTGTTTTTTTATTTTTTTGTGTAATTGTTGTCTATAAGTAAAACAAATGATGTATAGACGGATATTTATTGTTAAGAAAACTCAGATGTCACTGTTTTTTCTCATAAAAGCAGCATTTTGTGGATTTCTGGCCTGGTTTTGTCGCTTATGAACAACTGCGAGTCCTACTTCAAGGACTGTATCCTGTTTTTAGACCCAAAATGAGAGTGTGGTTTTAAAAATGTGTCAGCTTTGCAAGAGTGTTACTTCCTGCACAGCTTTTCAGCAACTAGCTATGACATTTTACCAGAGTTATACATTCCTTCATTTGTGTTTTTAAGCTGGAGAAAACAAACAATTTCATGAAAATCAATTATTTTTGGAGTAATTTTATGGAGTTGAGGCTTGACACTGACAAAAACAGGACAAAAAACAGAAGGATAAAAGTCATGAAAGAATCCAAAACTGTCAAACAGACACAAAATAATACATGAAGAAAAAGTTGATACGGTGTAGGCCTATTATCTAAATATTTTAATGAGAATATTGAGAAAAAATGTAATATATTTTGAGTCCAGCAGGTGGCGACCTCTCTCCATTTTCCAAGCCAATGCTGCACTTATATTGATATTTTCACTGAAACAGCTGAATTTGGAGATTTTAAGTGTTTTAGTTTGATATATTTAGGAGATTGAAAGCTTGGTAGTAATTATTTTGATATTATTATTATTTTGAAACTCAAGAGCAACTTAGCTTTATGGACCATATACTATTTTAAGCTTCATAATAAGGAACAAAGCCAGCGTTTTATGGAAAGACCATTTTGTTTATTGAACATTAAACCATAGATTTCCATCACATTTAATATTTAACAGTTACTTCTTCCCTGAGTATGTCTATCCAATTGCTTTCTTCATTTTACTCATTCCCTTAGTGGCCTCTCTCTTTATTTATTGTGGATTTGTTTTCATTTTTGCATTATTTCTTTTACTTTTATTATCATTCATCATCATATAAAGCATATCAAATGACATATTACTATAACATGTAATGATGTAACTGCTGGAAGACAGTAAATGTGAGACGTAGAGCTGTGTGTGATAAACAAAAACACTCAGAGGCTGGTTTTACAGAAGTATTTTAGAATGAATGAATGAATGAATGAATCTGACTCTTTTGTAACGTATATGTGACAAAATAAGCCTATGTATTGGTTAAATAAAAAATTAAAATGGCGTCTTTTGTTTTTTTTTTTCCATAGGGGTAACACAGATTGGGGGTTACCATGGAAACGGCCAGTTTAAGCAGTACTGATTATGAGCCATGTTTCCATTCATTTTTTTCCCAATTTTAAGAGAAATAATTAGGATTAATAGCTCTATATTCAAACACATGTTGCTGTTATAAAGTATTTTTGATTTTGTGGCTCATAAACTGCATTTTTATCACAATAGTTGAGTCACCATTTTGTTTAAATGGTTGTTGTCATGGTAACAAAAGACTTTTTAGTGTGAAAAAAGTGTTAAAACAGACTTTTTCTTGGAATTACTAATAGGCTATAATATTTTTTTAGCTCATAAATCCTTTTCCCCAGTGTTTAATCCAAAATAAAACAGTTCTTGTGTGTTTTATCACGACGTATCCCGGCAGACACTTCATGTAACTCCACAAACGACCTGTGAATTTTTAACTTTTGACCCCGGGGTGGCCAAACCAGGAGTGCCTGATGCTGGGCCGTGACCTCTGACCCCGCCGCTGTGTGTGTGTATAAACATGCAGCAGTGTGAGTGTGTCGGTGCCGTTTAGAGCAGCCCCGGGGGGGTAAAAACAAAGACCCCCCAAGCTCTGCATCCCCCAATAAATTCCTCCAGTGTCTTTCCTGAACTGTTGAAGCAGCAGGCTGTCGCTCACTGTCACAGAAGACAATGTGTTACACTAAAGAGACTGGGACTCAAATTAGAGGCATTTCATTCAATAATAATTAGAATTTAAAAGCTTTATTTACAGCTGGTTTCACGGTTATGGAGGATTTTAGACGTTCAGACAATAGCTTGATGGATTTGAGGATGACCCTTTGGTAAAAACATCTAAATATCTGCATTTTTAGATGTTATTTTCAATGTCCTGTAATGGTATTGTCAGTTCAACCTCTGTTTTGATTAAATCTCCAATAACAGAGGTCAAGAGTCAAACATTCAGCTGCATAAAAGATAAAGAGGGCCATGTAAACAAATAAACAGAGGCGCTTCTAGACAAACAAGGGGCCCTGGGCAGAAAAACATGATTTGATAGTTATACAAATGTTTTAATGCCACTTTAAAGGTCAATATACAGTATGTAGTCATGTCAATCCAAATATTATAAAACATAGAAGATAGAACTATAATAATATCATTAAAAGCTCTGAAAAAGAATAAAAGTAGACATTTAAAAGAGATAGTTGTATTTAAAATCGACAGAATAGCTTTGGTAATCATTATGTGTCTCATTGTAATTGAATTGGATATTATGAATCCATGAACATTAGGATTATTCAAACTGTCATTTTAAATTAGCCCATTCGTGACATTAAAATGCCCAATGTGTAAACAATTACCTTCGGGGGCCCCCTTTCTGCTTGGGCCCCTGGACATTTGGGTGGTCTGTTTAAAAACCTTCTGAAAACAAACATCCATTGATTAAAAGTTCAGATAAAGCAGCTGATGTATGATCCACGACCGAACAGATTCACAAAAGATGTGCGTAAAATTGATTAAAACGAAACAGTTTGATGTGAGCCTGGTTTAAAGCCTGAACACAGGAGCCGCTCTGGGACCTCCCTGTTCACGGCACTCCTCCTTCAGACACGGTCACCTTACTTCCGGCCACTCTCTGCCTGTCATTCCCGGTCATTCCTCCACTCCAGTCCCGGCTCCTGCGCGCCTTCGTTCGGATCCGTTTCACTGTGGACTATACCCGCTCCTCGGAACATGGACTTGGGTTTTTTTTTTTGTTTTTTTGAGGAGCACCCGGTGAGACTGTGAGTGCGTTTCGGCGGCTGGTGGTTGCGCGGCGTGCGGTGCCAAGCGCAGCAGCCCCGAGGAGCCACTTCTTCCCCGGGGTTTGGCGGCGGGAGAGGACTTCTTTCACCTCACGCTGTGGACAAAGGACAGC
The DNA here is from genome assembly GCA_036850595.1 of Rhyacichthys aspro. NCBI lineage: Eukaryota > Metazoa > Chordata > Actinopteri > Gobiiformes > Rhyacichthyidae > Rhyacichthys > Rhyacichthys aspro. The sequence continues at coordinate 8,579,959 of CM072149.1, forward strand.
GAGATAAACTGGGAAAACGATAGCAGAGATTTGTGGAAAAATGAACATTTACAGCTGCTTATTTAGCCTCTTCTTTGGGCTTTCGATGCTAGGTAAGAAACCCCTTTTCTAACTCCGAAACGTATCACTGTTCTCTAATCCGTTGACGAACCTCATTTAGGATTTTATCAATATTACCTTTTCGGTGTTTGACAAAGTTATATCCTTTTACCCACACATAACTATACATTTTCTTAAACCTCTGACACTATGAATGAATTCGGCTCATGTTAAATCTATTTTACTGCATGGTTTTTCAGTGTAATTTGCACTTTTTGACCGCCTGCTACCACTTTGAATTCAATGGCAGGACTTGAAGAGAGCAGCACGCATGTCCGTACCAAAGTAAAACCCATCTGACTTTGGTTTAATGGTTCACCCCGAATTAAAGCTTGTGCTGAATAGATTTAAACTATTACCAATTTCAAGGTGTTAGCTTTGTTTCTAACCAGTAAAAAATGCATGTAACGTCAAATTCATAAGTTTTTAACAGGAGTTTGGCATTGTGAACTGTCCATTTGGGAATTAATATACAAGAACTGTTTGTCCTTGTATTACCCTCTTAGCATATAATGAAAGATTTGTAAAGCATTCATTTTTTGGATATTGTTTCGTGTCAGGGGTTTAAAATGGATAAATAAGTTATTCTAGTTTTATCTGCAGCAGCTGAGCTAAAGAAGACCATTGCTATTTGACTGTAAATGTTAAGGCACTTCTCTCCATTCGGACCAACACGAGATGACAGGCTTTGACAAGGTCCCATTGGCGGCTGAGTGGACTTTCCAGCCCAGTCATGTTGATTAGCCTCATTATTCTCATGTCTCATCACAGAAACTCCACTCAGTCCTCCATAAGGGCCAGAACGCTGCTTAGTCATTAGTCCGGTATTTGTGATCCAGGGCCAAACGAGGCCACGCTGGGCCCCGGTGACCTGTCCCGGACTTGGCAGGCCTTAATGTGATCGGGGCTCCCCTGTGAAGCTTAAATTAGTGCAGTGTAAGATGATCGAATGTCCCCTGCGTTGCTCTGGAGTGTGTCTCTGACGGAAAAAGGCAAGTGTCCAGCTGCAGACGCAAAACTATATCTTTGATTAAAGCCAAAACTTGAAAAGTGTGATTTTAAAATATGTTGTTGGATCCCTAACTTTGGTTCTAGTTATACCCATAAGGCTGCAGTATATCTGGGAAACATGAGATAAGGGATTACTACGTCGAATACTGGGATAACAATAGGAACTGTGGTCTTATCTGAACATATTTTGGCCAGAGCACATATAAACTTTTAAATTTTTCACCCGAGCCACTTTGGAACTTGAAATAGCTGATAAAAGCAGCACTATTAGTCTTTTATCCATCTCTTATGCAGCTGTTTCTCTCACGCAGAAGCCTCACATATCTCAGATTTTACCATTTATGTTTGAGAAATATTTTATGAGGCAGACAGCAAAGAGTTGTTTGAGATCTACTCGGCGGCTGAGGTCACGCTTCTGGGGAAACATTACGAGGGTTTTTTTTAAATTAATATTGTGGTTAAATCCCTTTTTAGTGAGACTTCTGTATGGAGAAGTGAAAGTGCAATTATAACTGTAAAAACTGACTCATAAAGGAAGTACGGGATAGTTTGAATACTTGTATTGTCATGTGACTTTACAGGAAGTTAAAGCCACATAAGTGACTAGTCCGTAGAGTTGCGTCAATGTTTTAAGTGTGTCCTAACTTCAACCAAAGCAATCCAAATCCAGCTGTGACTCACTTTTTGAATGTCTTTTAATTCGAGCTCATTTGATGCTTATTCCTCTAACCACTCGTGATGTGTTTGGTGTTGAAAATGCCCTCGTTCATAGCTCTAGACGAGTTAAATTAATCACGATGACACTTTAGCTGGAGGTGTATTTGCTGCACCCAGGGGCCCGGCTCAGTGACGTCACGCTATTTTCTCTCATATTCCAGCTGCCAAACGCCATTTGGAAGACGTGAAGCTGAAAATGTGATAAAATATAACCTAAACTGCTGTTGCGTTCCCAGTTAAGCTACAAAAATGGGAAATAAGATCCTTCTGAGAGCCTCGAGGTGCACCTTGCTGACTCAAGCTCAAGTTTAAATTTAGGGAAGGCGTTTTAGTGCCAACAGCAGCCTTCCTCCAAGTGTGGTATTTTTGTCAGGTCAATGTAATGATTTTTTTTGGTCTTGAACATCCTCTGAATCATTCGGAATAACAAAAATATATATAATAAGTGACGTCTTCAAAGGGATTACAGTCATTGTGCATGGTTTTCTTGGCTTAGGCTGCAGTGGGTGGAGCAAAACAAAAGAGGCTAATTTACTTTCTGTCTCAAAGTGTTAGCCCTGCGACAAAGTAATAAACCTAATGGGACAAAGAAGAAGAAAAAGAATCATTAATGAATCATATACCAAGTAAAAGGAGTGGCACAATGACTGGGTAATAGGTTTATTTGATGAGGTTTCTTCCTAATGACTTAATTTGAGTTTTGTTTTTATTGCTTCAAGTCACTATTAATGATGTGTGAATAATTTTCAGACTCTATAGACTCAACTTTTAAAGTATTTTTGATGTATTCTCATCCCTGCAGTCTATTACATCGTGTAATCTAACATTTAAACATGTTTAAAGTAAAATAGTTTCTACAGTTAGGCTTAAAGACAGAACAAATATTGGACCAAGGGATCAGTTAGTTGCTAAAAGAAATGTAGAGTATGGCTGGCTCCAAGAAGTCTGGCTCCTCTTGATCAAACATTATCAAATACCACATCAATGTTTATTATTTCTATCACTTTTTTAATTCTGTGATTTATTTGAACACTTTAATTACAGGAAACAGCACTGAACCGTATATGAAACTCAGATGCAGACAATGCACTGGGGAATTATAGCATTGAGCAATAAAATATCTGTCTTATCTGAGAGTAAGATAAGATATATTCGAGCAGAAACTCCTCATTCTTGTGTCTTGGTTCGGGGTAAAAGTTTCTTCCCTGTTTATAACAAACTGTTGCAGGTGACGCCTCCACAAACCAGGAACTGTGGCTCTGTTCTCTGTTTGTACACGCTCCGCTCGACAGGAATGTCCCGAGCTTTACCTGTAACTCCCTTCAAGTCGAGGAATTGAAAGCAGATGTTTAGCGCGGCTCGCTACAGGCCAAACGTCACACTCGTGGAGTAATTACACGGCAAACAAAAGGGAAGGCTATCGGAGCGGAGAGAGGGGCCAGGTCTGTTTAATGTGACGGAGGCTTTCTTTTGGAGAGCTGCCACGAGCCCGTACTGTCCCTGCCGCTGCTGCCAAAACAAACAACGTGGGCAAGGGAAACGGCAAAGGAGAATGCAACATGGCAGCGTCATGAGTGCTGTTCATGACAAGTCACAACAAGCAACGTGTGGCTCTGAGTCTGCTGCGAGAGACGGGCCACAGCTAGTGTCAAACCTCAGAAATGTTACTGCAATCCTTTATTTTCAGCACAATAGTGTGTTGTTTAATTCAGTGTTTCCTGAATTTCTTTACTGGGGACCCAGAGTTTAAAATATATAGTGTCAAGACCCAGTGTCATCCTGCAGACTCCCTTTTCTTTAGTATTATTTATATTTAGCATGCCATTTTAGCATTTTTGGTATTTCATATGATGGAACTTGACATTTTAGTCGGTAATAGGTAAAGCAGAAGTGAGGATCCTGACTTTTTTGGTCCAGTTTTTTATATTTTACAAATATCTCTTGACTTCTTTCCTCAAAAACATATACAACATTTACAAGACACATGCCATTTCATGTTTACTGCAAAAATAGTACGTTTTTAACCTGAAAAGTTGGTTCCCAGTTGGTTCCTTTTTGCAAACCATGGAGTTTTGTTGTTAAATTGCTCATTGCTATAGAGAGTTACACCTTACTCATTTACTGTAGTTAAAGTTAGGTTGTTGGATGCTTTTTACATATAATTGGCCTGTTCTATAGACGTTTTGGACAAAAATAATACATGTTTTAACGGCACAAAGCTCTCTGTGATATGTGCCATGTTGGTGGTAGTTGTTTACATCCACCGTGCATTGATTACCTCCGTCTAATTTCTGTAAACATGGCCCGGTTCATCAGACAAGACCAAGAATCAGAGTCTCCAAACCAAATCCAGAACCAATGACCTTTAAATTCTCTATTTTCAACCAAACCCGTGTCATTTGTGTAGCTTTTCTCAATTCATTTTAACTTAATTAATCCCTAAAATGAAATTCACTGATTGATTGTACAGTTTTATGTCAGCAGTGAAGGTAAAGTTCTTGTTGTGTTCTGTGCTCTGGCTGCTCTCTGTTGTTCAAAAGCTGAATGCAGGGGATGCTCCATGTTGTTCAGTATAGCCTCAATAACAAGATTCTCCAAACTAATACTTAAAATGAAGAAGATGATATTGGGAAACAGCTGTAACCTGGAATGATGGAGATGGAACGGAGTCACGTGGATCTATGTTTACCAGAAATGAACTTTAACACGAAATAATAGTTCCACTTCTACAATAAAAGCCCGGAGCTTCATTACAGAATAACTTCGAAGTGTCAAACATCGTCTTCACAAACGGCGGCTTTCGACTGCGCTCACCAATCTCCCATCTCTCGGAATGAGTTCAAGTCGTTAAAATGACTGAGTTTGACCTAATTAGTGCCTCCGCTTTAACTGTTTTCGGAGGAAGGATGGATGAGGGAGAACAGCGTGACGCCAGCTTCACAAAAGAGAAGCAAAGAGGCAGAAGAGTGATGGGAGGAGACGCTGTGAACCCCAGCCTTTTACATCTTTACCGTTATTCTTCCAGGATTGTTTTGAGTCTAATGCAAAAAAAAAAGTCTGTGCAATCTCTCAGCTTTGCCCAAAACGTGGATCCAAATGGAAAAACATGTCTTATTTGATATATATGTGTTGATTTAGTGATAATAATAGGACTTGAAATACAGGACTTTCATTTCCTCATATGGACAAACCGCAATGTGTTTCGACTGCAGTGTTTGTTAAAGGAAAATAGAACTGAAAGTTTGAATGAATGGACTCTTGTTTAGTGAGATATTGGTCATTTTTTACTGTTGTGTTATTCCTTTAGAGTTATCGTCACTGCAAATAGATTATCATTGGTAAAGTCTTGGAAAAGTCCTGGAAAATGATGAATTATTGCAAAAGTGTAAGGTTTTATGGTTAAGAATAGCATTTTTAGTGTTTTAGATCAAAAAAATGACTTTTAAATGGAGATTCCTGTAACTTTATGCCTTATTTACCAATATTTCATGTAGAGTTTTTACAGAATCATGAAATAGTAGTAAATAATGTTGTTGTTGTTGCAGGTGGGGTCTTCAGTCGAGTGGTGACGGTGTCCTCTGGGCCTTTAATACGAGTGGAGGGTCAGCCCATCTCCATTCGCTGTGACGTCAATGACTACGGGGGACCTGACGAACAGGTATGACAGAAAACTACGGCCATATTCAGGAAAATTACGTATAATAATGGCTTGTAATTAAAATAACATAAAGCATTCTACCTAAAGATGTGTTTTTGGAGATTTGTTAAGGTTTATTCTCTGCATGTTTGGTTCAGAATGTGAAACTCAAACCTTCCAAAGCTTGTGTCAGGTGATGCATTCGGATCACGGCTCATTTCCAGACTGTTTGTTGTTAAAACTACAAACGGTCGAGGTCGGAGAGCAGAACCACCGCTCCTTTTGAGTCGAGTGCAGACATGTTTCACCACAGCGCCTTTTAAAATGTAATCTGAAGCTGATGATTAGTGAAGGTGTCAAAGTCAGAGAGGCTTGAGAGGAAAGAGATGAACTGTTGTTGCCTTAATGTCAAAATAAACTTGTGGAGAAGCTGAGTGTGGCTCGAAGCAAGGGCCTTAAAGACACAGACTCGTCAAAACAAAGAGTGTGTTTCATTTGCAGAGTTCCCACGGGTGCTTGAAATGCTTAAAAATGCTTGAATTTAAATTTTTCAAGGTTGTAAAAGTCACTGAATTTTGGAGAAAGTGCTTGAAAGTGCTTGAAATTCTGATTGCACTGCTTTAATTTACAATCTCACTTGCTCAAAGCTCAAAGATTTGGTTCCCAAACAAAATCTGACTGTAACTCATTTTTGAGATGTTAGTTTTTCTTTTTGATCACACAAGTTTGATTTTTTTAAGTATTTAGCGAGTTTTTTTTATGCCACAAAAAGAAAAACTGCATTGGGTATATATGTATGTCAGTATGTAATTTACCGCAGTTGTAAAGGTGCTTGAAAAACATGAAAACACACCTTGAAAGTGCTTGAAAAGTGCTTGAATTTGAACTTATAAAAGGTGTAAGAACCTTTAATTTTCTCTCTTGTGCAGGATTTCGAGTGGGTGATGTCCACGGTTCATAAAGGGCCCCAGATAAAGATCATCTCCACCTTCGACAACAGCTACTCCCACCCGTCTCTGACCAAACGGGTGGCGTCCGGCGACATCTCCATGGTCCGGCTCAGAGACAACGAGGTGGAGCTGAAAATCTCGGAGGTGAAGCGGACGGACGCCGGCTTCTACACCTGTCAGACGCCCAGCACCGACTCGGAAATCAAGGGCAATTACGAAGCGGAAGTCCAGCTCATCGGTAAGACTCCGCTTGCTCCGGCGTAATTAAAGCCGACACCGTTTAAGCTTGACATTTGGACAGTCCTTTTGAGATGTTCTGCGTTAAAAACATGAGGATTTTGAACAATGGCTCTCTATTCTTCAAGTAAATGAATATTTGAATGAGTGCCTGAAGCATGATATTGTTTACCAAGCGCTTGATGGGATCCTAAATTAACTTTGTGACCGTCCCCAAGTCCCTAGAGCTCTTTATAGCAGTTTTTCCCAGACATTATTTTTGAGGCATTTATATCTCATGAACCCAGAAGATTTCATCCCTTTTTTTGGCTTTATTTTAACTCATAGAAAGTCTAGTGCTCTTAATTATAGTGCTCTTTAAGTTTACTCACGGAAATTCAAGACAGGATTTTGTGTTTCTCTCAAACCGGATCGAGTCTATGCTCCGAAACCTCTCCATAAATGCTGCATTATTGTAATATTTTGAGGCTAAACTGTCAGTAGAGCATTAGAGGAAGTAGACAGACTTAGCTGCGGTTTCTCTTCTGCCTCGTCATAAATATGCAGAGGTAATACTTGACAGTTGATTTTGTGGCGGAAGCAGCACAGCAGGTGGTAAAAAAAACACTGACGGAGAGTTAAAAGGGCTTTTAATTTCGACTATTTTAAGGATAAACACGAGCGTAGCCTTTTGTGAATGTGGGTTTTTGTCCGACGGATGATATCGTTCTTTTAAAATCGGATGGTAGCGTAGCACTGCGGCGGCTTTGAAGTGTCGGCTGATAGCGTCGAGACTCACTAGGTCATGTTTAATTCACACTTTTATGCTTTTTCTCAACACTGAAAGGAAAATAGGGGAATGATAAGGACTTTTTAAATAGATTTAGGACTGAATTGTAGAAAATAGTGTGCGTTATGGGTTTTACGGAGCAGAAAGTGACCGTATTTGGCAAAGCTGTAGCCACTGTATCAATAGAAAACACTATTTGGGGAATAAACACACAACTTTTTTGTACGATTTAGTTCATAATAGGACTCTATCAGCCCCACAATCCACTTTTTTTTAAAGAGTGTCCTTGCTGCATGGACAGTATTCATCTGTAACTTCATTTAGCAGCTCTCCCCATGCTTTACCAACGCTCTGCTGACCATGTACATTTCCTCCTACTCAACCTGCTGCTTTCACACAATTAACAAGCTTATACACACACACACACACACACACACCTCAGCGTGGACTCTGATCGTGCTGGGAGCAGATGTCAGGTGGGACGCCTCGTCTTGAATCGGGGCCATAGAAAGACAAAGAAGCAGGAGTCTCGGAGGGAGAACAGTGCAGTGCTGTGAAAAAATGTTCAGGTAAAAATGAGAAAATGAGCTGCGATTTTGAAATTGGGCAAAAAAGTCGACACAAAACCCGTAGCTTTTAAAGTTGGTTAAAAACTGCTTTAGTCTTGACTTTAATTACGTCCAAATCATGTGACAGAGTCTTTATTAGAATGTGTTTCCTCAATTCGTGAACCACTAATGTCGACAGAAATATTATAAAATGCATAAGTAAGGCCTTTAAAAAGTTATATTCTGTATTCTGTATTGATAATGCTTCTTCTGATGTTTGTATTCCTCTAATCTCCTGAAATGGTTTGTTTATTAGTCCAGGCTGGTTTCCTGTTACATAGTGAGGTATTTAAGTAACACAATTGGTCTCTCTTTTTTATATTGACGTAAACATGTCGTAGTATCCTTAAAAAATAACATTATTTATCAGGATATGGCAAAACAACATCAGGAGCACACTTTTTTGGATATATTGCAGCAATAATATGACTCTGTATTTGCTTTGGCAGAGTAGAAGTATGAAGAAATGCAAAGTTTGTACAGTTTTTGTACTTTTCACTGTTATATCTGGTTTCATCACAGTTCATCATAGACTGGACACTTATTAAAGCGTCAATATCCGTTTTATTGCCATTTTTGAAGTACTTTACCGGATAAATATTGCACTAATGCACTTTTTTGACTACTTTTTTGATATCTGCTAAATTTGTTTCTGGAAGCAGCCGTCGAATCCAAAAATATCACCGTGAGAAATGACCCAAATGAAGAAATTAATTGTTTTAAGAAAGACTTTTAAATGCTACTCTTTGGTGGACACTGTTTTATCCTTTGTCCAGCCACAGTTTAATGTTAAAAGTTTAATTATTCACATCAGTTATTTGGCTTTAATGTGAAATCCATCCATCTCCTTTAAGTCTATTTCTTCTCGGACGTTTAAAACAGGCGTTGAAGGATACAGCGATTCGATTTGGCACGTAACAAAGGCAGCGCAAATAACCCACGGTTCTCTCTATCAATTAAAACCAGCCTAAAAGGAGAGCTCAAACCCCGCTGCGAACGCGCTCGGCTGTTACGTAACCCGTTCTCGGTGGAGCGGCGTGCACAAGTCTCGACTGGTACAAGCCCTGCAGCGGCGAATACAGCTCCTCTCACCCTTAAATGACTTACTCACACAGCCCTCGCTCCCGTGTTTTCTCCCCTCGTACTGTACTGTGCTCTAGACGTTAAGAGGCGCCGCTGTTTTAATTCGGCTCTAAATTTAACATCGCGTCTGGGGATCCGGCTCAAGGCGGGACGTTATGGTTTTGGATTCGACTCACCTGCTGCAGGACCATTACTCTTAAATACTATGTCTCTCAAATACAACCTTTATATCATAGAATAAACTACCATGCTCTGTATAAAGACAAGATATGTTTACAGTGTTTTCCAGCTCTCTCTACACTGTAAAAAACTGGCTTCTGTCATTTTTTATTGTTAATCTATGGGCCCATTATAAAATAAATGAAGGTAAATACACATTGCAGTCATAATTTCATTGTAAATCACTTGTTTTATTGGCAAAAAAGCAAAATAAATGCAATTACAATCTAAATTTGCAGTATTTATAGAATAATTACAGCAAATACATGTATATAATGGTTATATTATGTGTTCTGTGCACATTTTATACATAAAAATATATGCTATTTTGGCTTTTACAGATATTTAACATGGATCTATATAAGTATTGCAAAAAATACACCTCATATTCATCTGACAGGACACCTAAGATTTCTCAAAAAGACAGATTTTGTTGTGTTTTTGATCTATTTTAGAATCGCAGACGTTTGCGCTGTTAAAAATCCTTAAATTCGCTAAAAACTGCAACTCAGAAATAAACCCAAAAGCCAAAAACTTTTTTATTGTGTTGAGTAACTGATATTGAAAATAATAGACGACTGTTAATCATCAGGATCCTGTTCTAATAGAGAGTTTACTACCTTTAATAGACTTATTCTTTGACTTAGTGTTTTAATTCACTCTAGACGATAAAAGGCACTGTTTTTAAAAGTTTCTCTCTGTTCCTGACATTATCTCAGGAACATTTTCTCTTTTCTCTTTTGATCACCATTTTCCGTTTTCTGGCAGTGGCCTATTGTCTATTGTGTTGTGTTTAGCTCCACCTTGTACTGAGTGTATTATTATTTTGGTAGAGCTTGTACTATTTTTGACAGTGGAAACAGAATGAAACTGTCCCATACCTGTCTGAAAAAGTACTTTGACAGTTTCCTAATTTTCTCTGGTGTTGAACTGAAGAAGAATCCAACAGTCTGTGTGTGTTTAATTAAAACTAGTGAGGAAGCAGCCCACTTAATTCAAAGGAAAGTGCTGATTGTGTTCTTCCTCCGCTCCCTCCGTGCTATTATTTCTTCATTATTTTAATTCAAGTCGGGGAAAAAATAGTCCAGAATGAAATCTTTTCCACAGAGAAGTCCAGAAAAACATTGACAGAATTACCGAAGCCAATTTGGACAAACTTCAAGCTGTATTTGCAAATCACAGCTTCGTAACACTTTTCTACAAAGGGCAGCAAACAAGATACAAGTGTCAATTTGTCTTTCTCTTTTTTGGGATCATTGCTGTTTTTGGCTCCTATTCTTGCCATTTTAAACGCTCAGTAGGATTTAGAGCAGAGGTGTCAAACTCAAAGTGGTGAGGGGCCACGATAGTTAATAAGAATCCTTTCAGGGGCCGAAGATGGAGGCATTTGGAAGATTTTATTAAAGCTGTCTTTAACATTTATGGAAGGTTTTAGATGGATTTGAACAGGTTTTAGTTCAATTTGAACAGGTTTTATTTTGTTTGATTTGTTGAGGTTTTTTGTTGAAGGTTTTGTTGAGGTTTGTTGGGTTTTTTGAGGTTTTGATTGAAGTTTTAATGAATTTGAACAGGTTTTATTTTGATTTGAACAGGTTTTAGATGGATTTGAACAGGTTTTAGTTTAAACTGAACAGGTTTTAGTTGAATTTGAACAGGTTTTAGATGGATTTGAACAGGTTTTAGATGGATCTGAACAGGTTTTAGTTGGATCTGAACAGTTTTTAGTTGAATTTGAACAGGCTTTAGATGGATTTGAACAGGTTTTAGATGGATTTGAACAGGTTTTAGTTGAAATTGAACAGGTTTTAGATGGATTTGAACTGGTTTTAGTTAAATTTGAACAGGTTTTATTTTGATTTTAACAGGTTTTAGATGGATTTGAACAGGTTTTAAATGTATTTTAACCAGTTTTAGTTAAATTTGAACAGGTTTTAGATGGATTTGAACAGGTTTTAGTTGAATTTGAACAGGTTTTAGATGGATTTTAACAGGTTTTAGATGGATTTTAACAGGTTTTAGATGGATTTTAACCAGTTTTAGTTGAATTTGAACAGGTTTTAGTTGAATTTGAACAGGTTTTAATTAAATTTTATCAGGTTTCAGAAGTAATTGAACAGATTGTAGTTGGATTATAAAATTTAAAACCTTTTCAAATCAAATTAAAACCTGTTTAAATCCAACTAAAACCTAGTGTCAAAAATATCACCTTTAAAACCATTGGAGGGCCACATAAAACATTGCAAAGGGCCGTATTTGGGCCCCGGGCCTTGAGTTTGACATGTTTGATTTAGAGAGAACCCTTAGTGAATGTACAAGTACTTTTATGAAGGTTGTAGATCTCATAAATGAAGGCTGTATGTGTAACTACAGCTAATTCAAACCTGTCCTGATTTGTTGAGCAAATTCAAATTCCTGTCAGGACTCCTTGGAGAATCAGGAAGTGAGTGATAATCATACTGTGAAAGGCAAATGAGGAAGAATATAAGGAAGTCGGGGTCTGATTATGTGTTCTGATTGTTTTGGGTTTGTCCTCACAGTTTGGAGCCTGATAGAAGTGAGATTATGTTGATTTATTAGATGTAGCACGGAGCCTAATGATAAAACTAATAAGACGCCCGAGAGTAGCCGAGCTCTGACTGAAGCCGCTCAGAAGTGATTTTCTGTCCCAACTCTGCTGAAGTGTGACTGGTCAAAGATTCAGCCTAATCTTCTCTTTGATGCTGTTGTGAAATCCTTTGTGTTATCCCAAAGTCGGTTAAAAAACGCTCCAAAACAACACTTTTAGCATCAGTGCTGCTACGCTGCTGCTCTTTATGACCAAAAGTGAGAAGAAGTCACTCTTTTTCCCCAAATTATCATCTTAAATCCCTGTCGTCTGCGCAGTAACAGTGTTTTCAGATTGGATTATGATTTTGAAATGCTTCAAGCTTAAGTCTAGTCTGAGCTCAAGGCCAAGGCAAGACTTTTAAGGATCAAGACTAATGTATAATCAATGAGAAGACCAGCCCGAGTGATAGGGGCAGGTAGGAGTTATCAGGGATTTAAGAAGCCCAAACCAGAAATAATTCATGTTCTTCTTACTGTTCGGAGAAGTTTTTTCATCCAATGGCAGTACTGCAGAGAGAAATACATTTGTGGTGGTGTCGATTGAAAATTCTGATTCCTCTTTCCGTATTGTCTTCCCCATTGGATTTGAACGTGTACTATATTTCCCAGGATGCACAGCTTCAGTGTCAGCTCCACGAGTTCATTTTAACCCCATATATCATCAAATAAGAGCTAGTTTTAGCGTATAAACAGTGCATCAGCCCTTTTATAAATTCATATCGAGCGAAGCCACTGCTGCAGACGCTAAATGCCTCCGTTTTTGGGGCTTTTTAACATTTCGGATTAACCCCCTGCGTCTTCCCAGCAGCCTCGGGATTCGTCAAAGCATATAATGTCTTCTGTGCTCCCTCCCCGTCGTGAAGAGCAGCGGAGGACTGTGGCTGTTGTTGTGCTCTGTCGTGACAAGTTCTCATTTTTTAATTTTGTCTCACTACGTGACTCATAAAGTTTATACATGAGTCATTAGAGAAACAAAAACGGTGGTATCGGGGCCGTTAAAACACTTTGAAAGCAGGGCTGTAGGTGGTATTTGTGCATTAGCTGTCAATAGGTTGGAGCTTGGCATTGTATTCTTTGTTTGCTTTAAGGTGCATTGTGTAAAAGATGTTGGACACAGCAGCCTTTTCAACATAACACTCTTTGCATTTGGAAAAATAAATGTGAAGGAAAGTCATAACCTCAGTATCTGTCATTTTCTTTACAAAAATATCGTCGTATCATTAAAACCTCTCAGAAGTTTTTTATTGACAAAGATATTCAAATGATAAACACATTTTTCCACAGTATTTCTGATGCCTGCTCTTTACTTTGTAGCTTTGATGAAAAAACAGAGAACAATGCAAGGTTTTTCCAGGTAAATCGTCCTCACAAATATATCTTTATTATTCCAAACGTTCAGATTAGACCTGTTCCAAAGACGGCTTGAACTGAAATAGTGTTAGAGCAGGGCTTGGGCGATAAATCTCATTAATCCGATTGATTTTGGACGGAAAAACAGACTCTGCAGACGCTAAAGACGCTAATAATCACCAGAGGAAGGAGTCTTCTACTTCTGAAATCCTTTGGTTTAGAAAAGTGTCAGGAAATAAATCAATTGGAAGAGTGTAGCATCTGTACAGCCTGTACTTTATTGATTCATGCAAATTATCCATGTGGTCGGAGAGATTTTTGTGTCTTTGAAGACTTTGTAAGGCTTGTGTATTAAATTTCAGCTGGTCTTTGGAGACAGAGAAGGCTAAGACTAAAAAGTATCCTGTCTAAACTGCTTTTTGTTCAGAGTATTGCTTGAATGAATCACCTTTTTAGTTCAGGAGCAAGGTTTTTTTTTAGTCCTACTGCCCAGCCCTGAGGTAGAGTATTCAGTGTGACAGGAATTCTCACTTTGTTTGTCCAAATGCACCATCAGAGGCTTCAATAAAATGAAAAAGTGAGCTGCAGTATACTACGCCCGAGGGGAAATCCAACTATCTCAGTCTCGCATATTGTCTTCTCATTATCCAACAATGATATGGCGTCTTTTCTTCATATTGTGCTGCTCCATTTCCTTAATTTTGCGCAAATCTAGATCTAATTTGCAGATTAAGCTTCTTTTCACATTGTTATATATTTATTAAGATTGTTTTGGATAAGTATAAGGCATATCTGTGTGATCAGTCGTGATCTAGATGAAGCACAGTCCGAACGTGAGAGGAATGTCTGGTTTCCAAACGAACAAATACTGTTTTGGTGGAATTATTGTACAAAAAACTAAGACTTTGTCCAGTTTTCCAGCCATTTACTAAAGCTAATTACCACATATTAATAACCATTGTACTACAACATATCTCTTTAAGTGTCTAGTGCTTGACGTTGGGTTCAGGTGTCACGTATTTTCCAGTTTCAACAACCACAAACAGAAACATGCCGAGTCACCTGAGCTCACTGAACACTCCTCTGGGTGTGTGGGTTTTTTTTTGTTTTTATCTAAAGCCGGTTCCCTTGAAATAATGATGTTGTCACGAGGGCTGCACTTTCTTACACAAACTGAAACTCTACGGTGAGAAAAGCAAATGTTTGAATCGTACGGATGTGGCGTTTAATGGACTTTGACCCCAGATTTTTCCATAAAGTCATTAATGTTTGACTGAGATGATTGTGGGAGGCACTCGTTATCCACAGACTTCTCATTCCATTGAGTTTTTATGTGACTTTGAGGCTTGAACCTAGCACTATAAACAGTAAATACAGGTAATTTAACCTTTTCATTTCATTACATTGTCAACATGCATTAAAAGGTACTCAGAAATGTAATTTAATTGATCATTAGCTTTTTCCGCACCACAGTATTTACTACTTTTATGTCCTGTTGGTTATCAAAAACAAAAATATCAACTCTAGTTTTAAAGTTGACAGTGTGGGTCCTTAAATAAAAAGACAATAAGGAAGTACAGCAGACAGCTCTAAGGCCAATATCTGTATCATAATGAATAACTTGGATCACAATTGTCTTATAGTCTTCTGAATGATCAACTTTTTCTTTTTGCCTTTCAAAATCATTTAAAATCAGACTCTGGTTCATTCTACATTTAGTTTAGACCTGTTTAGTCTCGATTTAGTCCTGTTTTGAGCCTTGTATATCTTTATATTTTCTAAATCAAAGTCAGAGAGCGTTTAAATATCAAACCTTTTCCTTGACGTGGGACTGTAGGGTACCCTTTGTACATGTTTTTGGGCGGTAGGAGAAACCTGAGCTCCCTTTGGACACAGACACAAGGAAAATGTCAAACTCTGGGCCTTTCGTTAACCCTTTTTTAAATTAAAAACATAAAAATTAATGTCTTTTGTGTCCGATTTATTGTTTCTTTTACTAAATATCCGTCTCTCCGTGTCTTCACAGTTATCCCGAACACCCTCAAAGTGTCGCCCGCCGCTCCAACGCCGGTCGTCTCCGAAGGAAGTGACATCACGCTGTCCTGTAACGTGACCCGGGAGCTGACCCAGCCCACCTACCTGTCCGTCACCTGGTCCCTACGGAAGGGGACGGCGCTGGAAACGGAGGAGATATTATCGTTCGGGCCCCAGGGAGAGGTGACCACGGGGCCCAAGTACACGCGGAGGTACACCGACGGAGGCGTGCGACTGGTCCCGGGACGGAACGGACTCTTCGAGCTGGTTATTTCAAGAGTTACCACCTCCGACGATGGGACGTATGGCTGCACCGGGACGGAGTGGACGCACGAGAGCGGCGGAAAGTGGCTTCAAATCGTGGAGAGCACTAAAGAAATGGGGACGGTCACTGTCACACCGATAAGTAAGAACAAAAACAACAAGCAAATAAAATGTTAAAGTTTATGGTAATTCTCCTAAAAACATGACGTTTACTATAACAAATCTCCCCAACAAGACTGTAAACGCCTCGAAATCAAATATATTATTAATCAGTTTCCATAATAATTGACTTTGAATGTCTCTTAATAGTTAACAGCTGTAATTTAACCTCTTTTATGGCTTTATTTTATTATTTTATGTATCGTGTCCTTAGATAAAAAGGGATTTTTTGTGCCCTGTTCTAAAGTTGTGGGAATTTTTGCACCAAAAGAAAAGCCCGAGTCCCACGCTGCACCCAAGTATTTGATTATTTTTGTTAGAATGCTCAAATCTTGGCCTGAGCTGCATTTCTGGAAAAAATTAGTGAGAAATGTTTAGCTACAAGTCACTGCCATTATATTTAACTTTTCCATCTAGTTACAGTCGCGTTAATGCTGCTCAGTTTTCCATTTAAAGCCATTTCCATTTCCACACTATCCATATTCACAAAGAATGCAGTCCAGCCAGCCATTGTTAGAAAAAGGAAAGTTAGTTTGATTCAATATTTTAATAGCTCTGTTGTTTTAAATAGAGAAATAGTTTTGTAAATGGGTTATTTGGTAGTTTCTGGTGTAGTAAATTTTATTTCGTGACATTATAAAACCACAGTCTCATGCTTTTGCCCTTTTAGATTGAGTTATTTTGGCATGCAGTATTTAACAACTAAACCACATAAACGTCTGTGGTCTTGACTGGTCTTGAGTCTTGTTTGTGAGAGACCGAGATGAGACGGGGTTAAATGCGTTTCCTTCTGATCTCGAGTCCGACAGCGCTGCCATTTAGTTTGACCTCATCGTTTTGCAGTTTGAGCCGAGCTGCAGTACCACGGCGACGCATTATCTGCAGAGTTATTGAAGTTTGGCTAATTTCCCTGAAGGGAGCCCTGAAAGAGTCCTCACTTCTCCGTCGTGTGATAAAAGAGGTTAGTCTATCTGCAGCGCTGGGACTCGGAGCTGTGAAACAAGGGACGTGGGAGAGTTTTCACTGCGCCACAGCTCTCTTTATTTAAATAGTAGTCTTTAGTGCAGCTCGTGACCCTCTCTGTCTGTCTCCTGTCCCGCTGCGTCCTCAGAGGGGCCCCCTTTCGCAGACATCTCCCTCTGTTTGAGCCGAGGTTACCGCGGCGACCGTATCTTATATCTGTCTGGGTCGCTATCCTGTTAAAGCTCTAATGAAACTGCATTGTGTCCCGCTCGGTTCGTATTGACTCATCCAGGCAAATACCGAGGCCTTTTGTCCACTCTGGGACACCATACAGAGACGCTGCAGTTTGGGTTGTTACTGGAAACTAAAGTATTTCAGATTAAAGACTGGACTTTTTTTTAATTTTCTGCTTAGGCAGGGTTTTACTTTTGAGGCTTTGGGAAACGCACACACAAATGCAAACATTGTAGCTGCAGGATTTTGAATAGACACCAGAGAAGAACAGTGTGAGATAAGATAAAAGATGAACTTATTATTCATCCAGTGGAGTCAGAGGTTGCCTTTGTGCTTTGTCCTTGGTCAAATAACTTCAAATAGACACAAAACTCTGAACTCTTCTCGTCTCTTTGTGTCATAAAGTTGCTGACAGTATGTTTTTCTCTCCAAAGGTCAGTCTCTAAGTGTGACAGCGTCCTCCTCGTCCCCCCTGACCCTGTCCCCGGGCCAAACCCTCGCCCTGCTCTGCTCCGTCGCCGTGGACAACCTCCCGTCCATCGCTCTGGAGGTCACGTGGCTCGCCGACGGTCGGGACCTGGTCACCATGGAGCGTAACGGCGTGGTGGTCTCCAACGGGACGACGCGGAGGGGGGACGCCAGCCTGGAGCGCACCGGGCCGGGGCAGTTCAGGCTGGGGGTGAGGGGGGTGAGCGCCGAGGACGGGGGAGCGTACTCGTGCCGGGTCCGGGCCTTCGTGGAGAAAGGGGGGCGGAGCTCGGGAGGAGGCGGGCGATGGCACATGGCGGCGGAGAAGACGTCCAGCGCCGTCAGCGTCAAAGTGGCGCAGATCAGTGAGTCTTAAACTAACCTTAACCTGAAAAAAGAAGCTGAATATTTACAGAAACATCAGAGAGTTCATTTCCTGGTATCCCGTTCCCTTTTAGCCAATCAGAAAACAGAACAAAGAATAATGGAGCAGGTAAAAACTAAGGGTAACAGTATGGTTTGTTTGTTGTCAGCGTCTGTACTTTTTATCATCAAATGCAATGAAGGAAAACTGCAAAAAAAGTGATACACAGTTGGCTACAATCACTTACTTTTTCTTTAATATTGCCTTTTATGTCAGCAAAAATGCCAGTAGAAAGTCTTTGTAACAGAATGGTGCTGCTGGTTCAGTGTAGATATGGAAATTGGCAACAACAAAAAAACATCAAGTGGGCTCTTTGCTTTTAGCCGCTAACAACAAGAAAATAGCAGAATCAAAACACAACGCAGATCATATGCTCAGAAACGGTCAGATTTGGGACGTCTTTTTGCATAAAATGACACGATTAGCAGCTTAACATTAGAACAGCATTGCTTTAAATGTTGGAAATGCTGTTTATATTACTAACTATGCTTTTTTTTTATCTTCCTGAGCTCAGTTTGTTTAGAAATCCACTTCAGTGAAACCATAAATCACCTCTATTTGTCATTTTGAAAAGCAGCGGGAGCTCGTTTATGTGCAGGGAGGATATTAAGCAGAGTATTGTTCGGCGTTGTTCATTTGTTCTGTATCAGATGACCTTCCACGATAAGAACAGAACTACATATTTTAGTCGTTGTTGTTGTTACCCTCAATGTCACTTCCTGCTGTTTCTCGTCTATTGTTTAAGCCTGACCTCGCCGCTGTCCGGGTTCCCCTCGCCTTTAATAATGTTACACAAGTATCCGAGAGGAATGCGTCGGAAAAGACAAAGGTTAAGTCGTAAACGGGCGGACTGCGACGTAAATAACTCAGCACCACCGGCGAAAGACTTTAAATACAGCCTCATTCGCCGCTTTATCGTCGGGCAAGGTCATGTGACTGGCGTTGTTTTAAAGCGGCAGTGTTTTTTGGAGAATAGCTTGGCAACAGGTTTGAGAAAAAACACAATCAGGAGAGAAATTAGAAGGATATTTAAGTTGTGCATACGGAAAATGACCTTCCATTATGTTAAAAATAGTCTGTAACGTTGTGATATGAGCTAAACATAACGCAGCCCAGTGAGATTTTGTATGTGAAGACACAATAGTGAAATCAGATCACGTCTTCATGCACAGTCGGCAGATGGATCCCTTCGCAGATTAATGGTTGTCACACATGGCACAGTTGACTGCTGTTATATGGCATCGCTCCAAGTCTTTCCCAAGTCTCTCTATAGATACTGTGTCACTTCATTATTAATGTCGGGGCACGTGGAAAAGGTAATATAGACCGTCAGACAGTGGGTTTAAACTGCCCTGTTGCACTGTTAGTGGAAATGGTCGTGCTGCTCGAACAAGCGGCAATATGCAGTGTCTTTTTTGAGTGTTGCATGACAATAGAGTTTTGAAAATACATCACTTTATAACCTATAACTAACCTGTTCATCTGGTTGCACCATTATTTCAGGCTCCATCTGTTCAATCTGGTCAATTTACATTCAAAGTGTAAAAACATGCAAAAAAAAACACCTAAAGTTTATTGTAACAAGAATCATGTGTGAAAAAACGAGACCTTAAGATGTGATCTAGTCTTTATAATTAAGGTTTTTAATAGATTTTGTCCAATCACAGCTCACTTCAGGTAAAAAGGAGCGCTCCCATTGGTCGACACTGATGTCAACAACGAAGGAACAAGGAAATAAACCGAGGAAATGGGTTATTCTGTTGAAAATACGTCTTATTTTACAGAGAAATAGCTCAAAAAAGATAAAAATAGAGAAACAGCTGCAAATGAAACATGGATAAATGTTGTGTTTAATGAGACAGAGATAATTACAGGATCAGTCTACAATGATAAACTCCAAAGATTAAAGCTCTAAACTTCGATTTAATGTAGTGTATTATTATATAGTGTTTTGTGGTGTAAAATGGTTCTGTTTTGACAACCCTACTGCCTTTATTTTAAATAGAAAATCACTTTTTACTCTCTTTATTCAGCCCTGCTCACTTATTTCTGGTTGGATACCACATCACTGACTTGATTTTAAGACAAAGTTTCACTCGTGGAAATCTCAGGAACGTTTCTCGAAGCTAACAGTCGATTGCTGGCGTCCACAGTCAGCCCATGGTCCAGATTGGTGTGGTGTTTTAGCTAAAAGAGTTCAAACTTCTTCCTTTACGGTGCAAAAGTGTCCCAGAGAGCAACCACTTGAAAATACGTGAACAAATCGTGCATAAATTCATAACATTCATAATATCTGAAGAATTTTTCATCAAAATCCACACAACAACAATGAAATAATATTAAAGGTTTTCCAGCGGGCATTAGGGGTGTAACGTTTACATTTATTTCCCGTCAGGAAGAGGACCGCACCTTAAAAGTCCAAGATGTCCTCTCATTTCCTCAAAATGATACGATTTTATATAAAAAAAGGAGGAAGCACAGGTTTTTTCAATCAGAAGTATGTGTGGTTTTGCATTTGGAGTTGGAAGTGAGCTCTGATCCTTCGAGGACGCACGTTAACACCAGGTCTGAAGAGAACCGCTAAAGCCAGAGAAAACATAGCGTCACGCCAAAACTTCTTTTCTGTATGTCAGCTACAGCCTTCAGTTAAAAGCACATCATCTCATCTTCTCTGTAGCCTTCAGGAGCTGCGTCACATTTGGAAATACCACTCTGCCTGTAACGGACGCGCAGCTGAAATATCACAGCGAAGCGAAGTGTGTCGTTTCCGAAGCCGCTCGCGCTCGTACAGTGAAAGTAGGTTTGCCAAAGCTTCTCCAGAGACAAAAAAAAGAAAAAAAAAAAGCTGCTTCAAACACTTTCTTTATCTGTGTCCCACTAAACGAGGCTTGTTCTTTGGTGGGACTCCTACATTTTTGGCCTAAAGGGGTTTGCATTCCTTCACAGACACATTCCTTCTTCTATCCTTATGAGGACTTACAGTTGACTTAACGCATTCCTTACAGCCTTTTAACCTTAATATGTGGAAAAAGTGATATTTGCTTTTTAATATTAGCATAGCATAGCATCCATTTAGTTAAACAGTCCCTGACCACTGCTCACAAACGTCACCCTCGTTGAACTAGTGTTTGTCGAGCCGTCGGTTCCTATCCCACTGATGTCCGGCCTTGAAGCTGCCCTCTCTTCCCACGATGCACTGCTACGACCAGGAAGTACGAGGAGTCTGTGAACTTGTTTAGGAGTTCCCCTCGGAGCGCCGTGTTGTGTCAGCTGCGATTGGTGTCACGGTTTATCCGAGATTTGGACGAATTAAACGCCTGTAGGTGTGAGGCCCCTCGGATTATTTTTGTTATAAGTGGGTTTACTTTAAATATTCCCGCCCAGGCTGCAGACTTTATACAGTTAGTTTTGGGGGAAACTGTCACAGATGTTTCCTGAAGGGTTTATCTGGAGAAAAAAGCTGAATGATCCCTGTTAAATGTATCCCGAGCCTTGTAGCCGTGGCCCAGTTATCGTGTCCTACCGTAATCTGAACGCTGCATTTGTGTCTCTGTGTCTCGCCTGTTGAGGAAACGCTGTCATGTATTTATTATTGGGGAGGCGTATTCATAATTCATAGATGATACAGTATGTGACGGTGGCAGGCTGTGATCGCTCTCGACATCTTTATTCATGAAAATCTGCACTGTTTTCTCCTTAAAGCTCTGCAGATGCATTTTTAAACTCTTAGTACGATGTGTTTTACAGCAGATCAAACCGGTGGGGGATGTGTCGGAGCCGTGTATATGACGCCGAAGGGCATTTAACACTAAACTGGGCAAGCTGATAGATTTAAGACTATAAAAAAAGCAGTCTAAACAGTTTGATAAATCTTTATATTTAACATGCAATTGCAATAATCTATTATTCTGTCAGAACGCTAAAAAAGCCACGGGGTTTAAATGTGAGGCTATTGTGCAATTCACTGATGCAGCTCAAAAAAAAAGTAGTCCTTCCTTCCTTTGTTTCTCTCGGGAACACTTTCTATGAATGTGATCTGAACAGGAAAGAGTCTCTGATCATTAAAAAGGCCAAACAACAAATGAAAGTGTTCACGAGGTTTCTGAAGAATAAAAAGAGGAAGTGCACTAACTGAGGGCAAGTTCTGACCTCTGTGTTTTTAGACCAAGACTTTTAGAGACAGAGATAAGTTTATTAAAACAGTTTCAGATCAAAGACAAACTGTGAGAGATTTCCTTGTGATTGATTAATTAATTCAAAATGTCAGTCACAATGTAAATAGATTGCTTTAATCTTGAGTGTCCTTGTCAAACTCACTCCTCGTGAATAAAGAAAATAAAATAAAATCCAGTGTCACGCCACAAACCGTGCCCTTACATGCCACATCAGCTGTTTTTTGTTCACACACAGCCCACATCTGTTCGGTGTCCCTCAGCCCTGTCCGTTCTGCCCGTCCCGAGAGAACAGAGTTGACAGAAACTGAGAAGTGTGTTGTCCCTGAAGCTGCTGTTGTTTTGGCAGAAAGCAGCACCCCTTTTTTCTGCTCCGGGCCCAGCTGACACCGCGGGGTTGTGAGTTAACGCGCTTTACTTCCGCAGAGCAACATGCAAAAGGTCACGGAGTAATCACAGACAAAATAAGTGACACTTTGGGGTTAAATTGCTTTGAGATTCTCCAGAGTTTCATCAGTCTGTCTTTCATGTCTGTAATAGTTTCCTCAGTCGTTAGCGCTGATGTTAAACCAGGGGCATTACACGTGGTTTTGATGCTGCATCTGTCAGCGTCTGGCTCTAAACGAACTCAAATTAAGTGATGCACATGAAGCGGTTAGTTTTTATCGACATTGACCTATTTCTGCTTCATCTTCCTCAAACTGAGACTCGACTAAACCTTCTTCTCGGTTTGTTATTGGCCGATAAACACCTCTGGATCAACGTACGAGGAGACGAGTGTGAGAACAGGATTTGAGATCTGTGTCATCAGTGATTTATTGATAGACGACTGCAAGTTTGTGCTTGAACTTTGAACAAGGCGTCTCTACTAATACTCCTCCCTGATCTACATCCAAACACTTATACGGGCATACATTGATCGCGGATGAAAAAGAGATAAATTTAGCGAGGCTCTGACAATGTGACGTATTTGTTTTTTGTGCTTTTGAGCCGAGTGTAAACAGCGGCGTTTGTAAAGCGCTGGTTTGTACGAGTCTGAGCGTCTCGTTGGCAGAGAGCGATCCACAGCAGATGGAGACAAAGCATGACTCAGAAGCTCTTTCTTGACGTCACCAAAATGCCCCTTTTGCACCTGCGTTTGTATTGTATCCCGTCCCAAAGTGTCAATACGGAGTGCCAGCGTGAAGCAGGTGGAGGAGTGTGCATTTCCTGTTTAGTGATGCGTTCAGGTGCAGGCTGTCTCTCGGCCGGGGACCTGCCTCGCTCTCGGTGTATTTAACGCTTACACACCTCCACTCACGCTGTTAAGTCATATCCCCTCTATTTCTGCTGCTGGCTCCGTCCCTCGTCTCTATTTAAAGACTAAAACCAAAATCGTGTCGCGTTTGGACAAAAACCTATTGAAATAATCATTGCAGGGAGTAATTTCTTTTCACACTACATGTATAGCTCTCTCTCTCTGTCTTATTTTAGCAGAACTAGACTAATTGCTTTAGGACTGTAACACTTGTATTTTAAACTTATCAGTGTATTGTGAAACATGTTAAAACGACAAAAAAACAGGTTACCAGGACTAGAAATGACCTTCTGTGCACGTCTTTCCTGCAAAACTATATTTATATCTCCTTAAGATGATAAAAATTGAGTGAATCACGCATTTTGGCCTAGATTTTCTTGTCAGTTTTTGTTGTGATCATTACCTTTTGACATTAACCAAAGCAGTGATGCCAAGCAGAAACTCCTACACCCAATAATATCAGCTTTTTTACAACAAACCTAACCTACTGAGCTAACAAACATCCATTTAATTACTCTAGACTCAAATGCAGCTATCTACCTTTAAACACAGCACACAGAAGATGTTTAAGGGTCTCTTCTGATTGGACAAAAAGGACGGGATACCAGAAAATGTATTGTTTTAAAGTAAACTTAATATACAGCAATATAAACCTTATTTTATCAGAAATACACCATTTTCCTTCCCTTTATGTCTCATAAGTGCATTTGTTCTGAGCTGAGAATTGAATAATCCATAATAATCTCATTAAAACAATTTCAAGATTAATAGTTGATGATTTCAGGTCAGAAAATTTATGTATTTAACCCTTATTTTATTCATCGTTTTAGAGCCGAGCTTCACGTTGACCCTTGACCCCGTCCTGAGCCCGAAGCTGACGTCAGAGCCGATAGAGATGGCGTGTCACGTGACCAACATCACCAACCTTCCTCTGGGCGGTCGGCTCGGCGTGACGTGGCAGCACACCTCTCTCCCCGGTACCGAATCACTTTACTATGTTTTATTTACAAACTTTAAAGCAAAAAAAAAAAAAAAGACTAAGAGTTACATTCTGTTTTCAGGAACAAGCGGCGACCCTCAGACTTCGAACGCCATCGGTTCCCTCGACGGAAATGGAAACCTGTTGCCGGGGACGACGTATTCGGAGCGACTGTCGAGCGGTGCCATATCCCTGATGAGAGTTCAGCCCGATGTGTTCAAACTGAGATTTCTGCGCACACAGGTAACACAATTAAACACATTTATCTATATATATATTTGTCTTGGGTGGACTGGTTCTTATCGCTAATACTTTCTGTTTATATTTTTGTCTCTAGGAGGTGGACATGGGTCAGTACGTGTGCTCGGTCTCGGCATGGACTCTGAACGGTCCGGGGAACTATGTGAAGACGTCTGAGCAGCAGAGCTCTACTCTCACCGTACGATGGGAGCCCAAACGTATGTGCACTCACATTACTACAGTCTTTAGAAGCTTTATTCATATTAACACAGTTTATTGTGGTGTGAGGCGACATTTTTAAATCCATAGGGTGTATTGTTGCATATATTTGTGTCTTTTTGTCATCACTGTGAATGTCCTGGAGTTAAATCCTTAAAAAATAATGCAAATATTTCAAAAAATTGTACATGAAGACTACTTTGTTTGAATGACTCGGCTCCACGGATTCTCAGCCGTCGAGGCCGAACAATCAGAGCTAAGTCCACATCCCTAAGCACAAAACAACAAGGGTTTTGTCCTTCACTCAGACAGCGGCGTGGTCACAGTTCAATTAGATAAATGGGGTCAGAAAGTTCAAAATGGCCGACTAAAATAGAGAGGAATGAACAATGACGTACTCACTTCCTTTTGGCTGCTTTTAGGGGATTCCCATAATTGTTTTCTCTTGAACAGAAGTGGATAGAGCAGCCACAGTCAAATAAAACTCATTTAAACTTCAAAATAAAAGTAGAAGGAAAACAGATTTGAGTTATTTTGTGTTTTCTGTTCAGGTCCGACTCTGAACGTCACGGCCAAACGAATCCGCGAGGCGTCTGTGGGCGGGTCGACCTTCGAGATGAGCTGCTCGGTGACGACGGCGAACCTGGGGGAGGCGGGGTATTCGGTGCTCGTCCAAACGCAGGACAGCATCGGGGGCAACGTCAAGACCATCATGACCCTCAGTCCCGACAATGTAGTCCAGCACGGAGGAGCCACCGACCCCAACCGCAGGTAAAGGACTCTGCAGCCGACGAAATGTCATAATGACCTGGAAATATATGTAAAAATATTAGGATTAGACATGTGTTTACCCTTTGAACTGACAGTGTCACATTTGTTTATTAAAAGATCAGTTTTGTTGCCAAGAAAGCTACTGGCTATTTGAAATTCATTAATAGAGATGGCTTTGAACATATGCTAATTTACAGCCGTCACAAGTCACATCTGACGCTTCATGTTGCCTCCACTTCCACAACTTTAGTCAAAAAAAGATTAAAAGATTCATATTATGGTTAGACTGAAGTAAAATGTGTCTATCTGTCATCACAGCCGCAACTATTACATATATTCCATGGCATTTATAAACTCTTTAAAGTGAAAAACGTGAAAATGACAGAGTGTGACATGAATTAAGTCTCTATAAAACGATGCAACTTAGCCTTTCTATTTATTTTATGTAGTTAATTATTAGAGTAACTGTAATATACCTTTATGTCGTGGAAATTTCTGTCATTATTTGGGTTTAGAGACCATTTAAGATTAGCATAGTACAAGATTCTCATGTGTCCTGGAAAACCTGGAGCTAGAGCTTGAATATATTTGACTACTTTTCCATTAAATAAAAAAAAGCATTGAAAACTGAAGTAATATGTCCTGGATGATCCGTTCAAATCCAGTTAAGAGGCCAAAAATGAATGACATGATGATTAGAATATGAAATAATGCGGTGTAGTGTTATTTTATTGCTTTTTTGCATTGCTTTTTTACTTTGCAGTGTGATTATAATAATATTTATCATGTAATATCATAGTAGGCTCATTTTGAAGCACACTATAATGTAGGTAAGTGTCAAAATATGTTGAAATTGCATAAAAAAATTTACTTCACCCTCTGTACTCAGTCATCTTAATTAAAATAATACAAATAAAGGCAATATAATACTATAATATCACACTATAACATTCCCATTCATGTTTTTTTCTGTTTTTTTTTTTATGTCTGGTTGTGTGTCCTGCAGAGATAACCTGGTTTTACTGAAGTCCAGTGCTACAGAGTTTCGTTTCCGTCTCGGCGGAGTCCAGTTATCGGACCGCGGCTTTTACTGGTGCGACATCACGGCCTGGACCAAGCAGCAGCCGGGACAAACCTGGACCAAAGCCACCAATGCCGAGTCCAACAAAATCAGGATCGACTTCCAGGAAAACGGTGAGTGTGTGCAGATATTGCGGTTCATGCTCAGTATTTCCCAAGTTTGATGCAGAACAGATGCTGGTGTAAAATAAACCAAGGTGTTCCTCATTACATATTCATCTTTATTCATTTTTAACAACAGCACCCGAGAATAAACCTATGTAAAGCCGTGTTAATTACGTTGTAAATCCTGTCGTATTTGTTGTACGCTACAGACAAGCCCCGCCCACTCAGTGTTGATGATAAGACACAAATGGCCTAATAATGAGCGGCGTAAACAGAGACAAACACGGAGCATGTTAAGCCCTTTGACGCCTACCGCAGCCACTGGCCTACTTTAACTGGCTTTGATCTGACTGGGAAGTGGGAACGGCAGCTGGAAAACACGGGAAAAAAAAGACGACAACGAAGGAAGAGGAGCGGGAAGTGGGCAGAGAGAATAGGAAACGAGATACAACTAAGATTAATAATAATGACTGAGGGACGGATTTGGTTTGGTGTCAATGCTGCAGTATCAGGAGACCCGGTTTTGTTGTGGACTGTGACAATATCAAAAGCTTTTCTGAGTAAAAGTATAGTTTTTCACCTGCAAGAACTCACACCTTTTTGAGTTTTATTGTAAATGCCCAAAGAAACCGGCTTCTACCTGGAGATTTCCTTTTCCTAAACCAAATATTTCATTTTTTTTCTGATCTAAAAGCAGGAAATGGTGGATATTTGTTTTAAAATTACTTTGTTTGGATTTGAATTTATTGATGGATTATACCAGCACAACATCGATCGCATAAACTTACGAAACACATCAAATACACCCATCCCTAAACTAAAATAGTCAGTAAACAAATAAAATACATAAAGGAAAGACTGATCTGGGATGATTAAATGGAGTTATGGATCTTCTGTTTCAAATTCTCATAGTTTCATAGTTTTTTTTCTCCAAATCTCTTTAAATATCACAAAAATCTTATTCCACAGACTTTTGTTGGGGTCTTCATATCCAGCATTTACATTACATTCCTACTATATAATGACATATAATACAGTTGTCTTATTATTGTCATCATTCAGAAAGACAAAGTACAATGGAGGACACAATACTAGACCATAATTTGTATGATTTGTCGAGAACGTAGAGATAGTTAAGATATAATGATTGGAGCTTTCATCTAATCACAAGAATTATTGTGAATGTGGATGTATAAATATATAGGTTAGGTCTGTTGCTAATAATAAACATAGCCTCTGGTCTGGTTGGACTGTAGCAGCGATGAGGAGGTGCTTTAAGGAACAGCGATGGTAGTAAACGCGGCAAAGGAAAGTATCTCTGGGGAGACGTCGGCCTTTGAGCCGCGCTTTCTTTCGTTTCGTTTTTTTTTTTCCTCTCGCCTTGTCCTCCGTCTCTCATTGGGACGCCATCAAAGCGAAGCCCTTCGGCCAATCAGCTGCGCAGAGCTCCACCGCCGTTGCCCGTCTCCGCTCCTTCCTCTGCTTTTTTGTCTTCTCTTTCCAGCAAGAGTCGAACGTTTTGAGTTGACCCCACGCAGACCGAGCCGGAGCTTCAAGCGGGGCAGTTTTCCCCGGTTCTTGCCTTCAGGCTCCGGAGCTGTGTGCGTTTCCTGAGTGTGTGTCCGTACGACTCCCACTCTCACAGCTGTATCCTAATGTCTCCAGCCTGTTGTGGGATCTCAGGGAAAAGGGGAAGTACATATGGAAATGCAAAGTCTCTCTGGCACGTTTAAATAATTCACCAAGACAGTCATTTAATAGATGGATGGCAATGTAAATGTGGAGAGGCTGCAGGAAAAAAAATCATTATGATTCTTCGCGGAGGGTCGTTAAAATTCACTTAAATTAGAGTATGTATAGTAAGGAGGTTAGAACTTGAATTTTCATGTCATCAATTATATACAAGCCTGGGTAGCCATAACCATAAACCCATGTGAAGTTAAACTATTCTGGGATCCCTTCCCTTCTCAGCAATTCCCATTTTGTAGAAATCCTGAGAGATCAAATGTAAAATGGAGAAGCCTTTTTAATGGTTGATGTAGAACACTGTTTTTCATTATATATTTCCAAAAAAGACTCTCAATATCCCAAATATAAATAATTAAATGGTAATTGCACAACAAAAAAAAAGCATATCATAAGTTTTGATAATATTACGCATCTTGAAAAGTATTATTTCTTCATTGATGAGAAGGACACCCAATACTTAACATATATATGGACCATAATCACAAAAAGAGATAACATTTCCTGTGCTATATTAGCGTGGTTTATACATTAACTTGCACTGATCTCTTTCTGTTGTATGTTTTCGTGGCAGGCCCGTCCTTCTCCATCGCCCTTCGCTCCGATGCCACCAGCGTCGATCCGTGGGAAACGGCCAAAATGGAGTGTGCTCTCAGCGTCTCTGGATCCTCCCCAAAAACCGGTACAAACCCACACACTCACACAGTCGGACAGATGGGAAAATATCAGGTCCGCAGCACTTAATGCAAAACATACAAATCATATCTTATGGTCATTTTGGGGCTTCTTTTTCTGCTTTTATTGGAGTGAATGTTGTCGAAGCATATTCATTAAAAACCTTCCAAACAAACAAGCCAAAAGAGAAAGAAATAGTGCTGCACAAGGGTTTGTACCTGTGCTGAGCTGCTTTCCTGACAAACTGTCAGCTCCCACGTTATTAACAATGTCACGACTGCTGCATTTTAAACAAGACAACAAACTTCTCTGGGCTGTTTTTGACTTATTTTTTCACATTGTGCATCGGTTAAATGCGTTTTTGCATTATGAGGTACATAAGTATCAGCCTCTGACTCAAATCAATCACAATGAAGGACACGGTACACTTGAAAACAACAATATTTATTAATTTAAACAAAGGACAAGTCATTTGTTCCGTCTTTATCAAGCCATCCAGCCACGTTACTGACTCAAATCTCTAAAACACTGATGTCTTATTGAATATACAGCTATATAAATCACTTTTTTCCTTAAACTCATTGAAATACCTCATGCTTTCGTCAAATAAAAGCCAAAGTATCCCTGTTCCCTCTAAACAGCCATCCATCTTGTTTCCTCCCCGTTCGTTTCTTAAACTTAGGCCGACGTCACCTCCTTCCCGCTCCATCTGTCACCGTTTTCCCTCGGCGCCGTTCTCACCAGCGAACATGTGCTTTTCATTCTCACTCTGAACCGATAAGATGTTAATGACTCACTACAGGCGTTCTGCCGCTCCGTGTGAAGCTAAAACCCGAGGAAGACACAGAGCAGGCTCCGCGCAAGAATATATGCTTCACCTGCGATGAACGCACTCATTTTATTGATATAATTAAAGCATCCCACACCTGGATCTGTTAATGTTTTATTTTAACAGATCACAGAGGCATATTTATTACATGACATTCATTCATTACAATTTTAACCCATTTAACTCCATATGAAATCCAATTTAAGCTTTGGTCTTGATGAAATAATAATGACTTTATAGTGAGTATTAGAGCAAAACGTAAAAAGCTGGAGATTTCGTGCATTAAATGTGTTGGACAGAGGCAGTTTAGCAAGTGATTTCTTTATTTATAATGAATTTGAATGGATTTTTCATCATCCATATCCATATTTAAGTTTTCATGCATAATAATTCAACTCCAAATCATTTTCATCAAAGTTTCCCGAAAAAAGACATTTACAGCAAATAAAATGAATGAACTAAAACTAATTTTCATTCTAAGTTCACTTTATTCTATCTAACTGTGTTATTGTGATTTGTTTTTAGCATTTTTTCTCCCAGGCACAGTTTGCTCAGTTAGTGCTTAATTATTTTGTGTTTTGTGCAAATGGAAAACAACTGTGTTATTAACCTTAGTGTCCTGTCTTCGTTTATGCTTTATTTGTTTTTTTATTCAATGTTACTTCCCCAAATAACAGTAAATGGTTATATCAGGCGTATAGTTTATTTTTTTATACTTTTACTTTGCCCCTTTTTTTAGCCTACGACCATTGTCATATATTTAATGGTTGTTTTTTTTATTTCATTTCACTGAGGAACTCCACAGATTGAATGTTTTAAAGGCGCTGCCAATATTTGCGTGTTACATCCATCTCTGTCATTTTTATGCATCATTTCTGGCCCAAATGAAACTTGACAATGGCCCAACTTTTTCCTGT
Source organism: Rhyacichthys aspro (assembly GCA_036850595.1). Classification (NCBI taxonomy): domain Eukaryota; kingdom Metazoa; phylum Chordata; class Actinopteri; order Gobiiformes; family Rhyacichthyidae; genus Rhyacichthys; species Rhyacichthys aspro. The sequence continues at coordinate 8,610,822 of CM072149.1, forward strand.
GGGCCTCACTTTGGACTGTACTTACGAGTTGACCACCCAAAAGCAGATATCGAATCCTTCCAACTGAGAGCTTTTGTTGTCAACAGGCTGTAAACCAGAGCAGAGAGTGTGTGACCTTCGCAGATTAAATAAGACTCCATCATCAAATGTTTATTGAGTGAGTTGTATCGACAGCTGAGGCATCAAAGGTGTGGCGTTCACGATTGCGGTGTTTATTTTCCGTACAGTTATATCCGCAGCTTGACGGACCGTTCCTGTCCGTGTTTTGTTGCGTTTGCTCATTCTTTGTTCAGAGTCTTTGTGATCTCTCTGAAAGACTGTGGGAAAGCCCAGACTCGTGTTTTTTTCTCGTTACTGTCTCACCTTTTGGCAGAGTCTTGACACAATACGAGTTGGAAACGGCCAGGTGAGGTTGAGCAACGGAGCCTGGTCGCATTCCTCAGAGAAGCCAGCGAACGTGGCTCGAGTAGTGGCTTGTTTTTTTATGACGTTGCTGAAGCGCTCGCTCGTTACCGCTGCCTGCTCACTCTCATTGTATTCGGCGGCTTTGTCCTTTGGGTAATAAGGCTTTTGTGGAAACGCTAGCGACCTGGTGTGAACCTGCTTCGGAGAATTGCCTTCAGGCTGTGACACTTTGAGTATTTACAGGATTTTCTATAAAGTTTTTGACTTTAATTAAAGGGAAAACCGCCCTTTAATCCAGTTTTATCCTATTCATTTACGTCAGAGAGACTATTTATCCAATGACTTATTTCAGACTTATGAATAACCAACAGCTTCCATCTTTATGCATATGTTAATTATTGTTTCTAATGTTAAATATTGAAGTGCACAGTGCGTTAATGGTCACAGTGTGGTCAGTCACTTGGATGTGCCTCAAAACACTTGTAGCAGGGAATTATAGAGATTATAAATCACAGTGTGTCACTTTTATTTAATGCTGCATTCTTGTAGTCCCCGGAAATTTAGAAAAAAATGGTTTTCCCTTGCCTTCTCAGTAAGAAAACTCCGAAACTCTGCTTAAAATTTTCTTCTGACTTGATGTTTTACGCCTTATTGACATTATTTTCAAGACACTTTGGAAAATAAAACAATATAAAAATGCAGTCAGAGTGTAAGCTAAAGCCGTTTTTGAGGACTTATTTATCTTTCAGGTTTAAATTGGATAGAAAGCGAAGATTAAATCTGATCTGTAACCTTTTAACCACTAAAAAATAGCATTAGCAACCAACAGTTAAACCGGACTGTGAATAGTAACGTTAATATTATGATTTTCTGAGATGAAAGCACATGAACAAAGTCAGAAAAACGACTTATGTGGGAAATGCAGACCGCTCGCACATGAATAAGACGATATAAGATCACCTTTTAACTACTGGACTACAATTTAAACATATATACAATGGATGTTACTATGCATTTAATAGATTTTAGCTGTGCACATGGCTTAACGTTCATGTTGAATCATGTTTACAGAAGCTTTACGGTAAATAATTCTCCAGGTTCCTGTGGAGTATCTTGTTTATCGTAAACAGTTGCAAACATGACACCATTCAGTTTTGGTCATGTTTTGCAGTATTTTTGACCCGTTGTGTGTTGTGTTAGCGATGTGTGCTGCAGAGTGCGGACACAGCGTTCATTATCAGAAGAATGACTGGCGTGTTATTACAGCCACAGACTCCTCAAATCAGCAGCAGCACCGTGACATCATCCTCTGCTCGTCCCGGAGCCGCTGAAATTGTGCCTCTTCAACATACCACTATCTCTTAACAAATTCCTTTGTTAAAACAGCAGCCTGCCACTTTTTTCTCCGGGGAAAAAATAAGCTTTGTTCTTCTGACAGACTCCTCGGGGTAAAGCAAAAGACGAGAGAAAAACAGCCTCAGAGTCGTCACAGCTTTGAGACGATGCTTGACGAGGTTTGTGTCAGAAATGACCCAGAAATGACCAGAACTAGCCCAGCTTTTTTGGTTTGAGGAAGCCTTTTCTACAAATTTGTAATTAAACATGGCACTACGGCCGCCATTAGTTTTCATGTCACAGATAATGCTCTGCTTATTACACGTCACTTTACTTTAGAAAAGCTTTGTTTTCACCTCATGAAAGACTCTGTTTGAAAGCACCACAGCATACATCAGCCCTAGTGTAGTTCAAACAGTAATATATCAACAAGCAACAACATATTAAAAGCTTTAGTGCCACTACAGCTCTAGCTCCTGCTCAAAAACAAGTCAGTTCATTCAGCAGGAGATAATAATGCACAGAAAGTCCCTTAAAAGCATCAATACATGAAGGAGCCATGATTTGTTGCATAAAAAGACGAGATTTAGAGATTCGATAGTGAATAATAGCCTCAAAATATTATTATTTGCATTTGTTTGCCTTGAATCAAGATGCATTTAAAGACCCATTACTTTACGTTTCTACGGCTGCCTTTAGAGGACAAACGGAGGCCCTTTTGAACTCATTCTCTTGCACAACATTTACAACGTTTATGAACTAGATCATCTGACCTCTTTCCACAGGATATGTTCATAGACAACAGCTTGTCCCTGCAGGGCTACCGTCCACAGCAGGAGTGTGAGGTGTGGAATTGAAGCTCTCACAGTCGATACCAAATATATATGTGTCATGAGCCATGTACAAAACACACCAGTTTTCTACAAAAGGCAAAGTAAACAGAGAAAAATAACATGCCTCCTTTACATTTAACATAATACTAGCATCGGTTCTAATAAATCACTTAATTCTGTAACTAAAAACAGGCCAATAAACCACAATAACCACATTATCATAAAGCTAACAATTTTATTTCCTTCAATAGAAAGAAGACGTTTGTAATTGTAGGTCAATATCCCAACGAGAAGTTAAAGTTTTTAGCTCGGTCTGTTTTTTAAAATCCTAGACTCCTCTAATGATGGAGCGTCTCTCCTGTTTGGCTCCACGGCTCCTTCTCCCTTTTCCCCTCTCACCAAATTACCCAGCTGTCTTTGCAGGGCCGACAGGCAGCCGTTAATTAGCCAATCTCACGCTCCGTTAGCCGGCTGGGGAGGACCGAACGAGCACAGGCAGAATGGAGAGAGTGAAACATATTGTTAAAGTGAGCAGAAGTGGAAGAGAGTGAATAGATCCGGCGCTGAATGGTGGCAGAGTGGTTTGGGAACAGCATGCTAAGTTTCCTGAGAGAGGCAGAAGAGCGAGGGAGCGAATCCTGACAAAATGGAGAGACAAAAGATGGGGCAAAACGAGTGGAAACCCAGAGGAAGTGAGGAGCATCAAGTGGCCAGACGAGAGAGGCGCAAACGAAATGTTTCCCAGTCCATTAACCGCTGCCGGTGATGAGACAAACCAAGTCAAACTCGTTAAAGTCAGGTTTACGCTTTTCATAAAGGAGACGTTTTTAAGTGTCGCACCAACAGCAAAACGTTCACACACTGGGATAACGAGGAGAATTCTTTGTTTCATTCCCATCTTGTCTACAGTTTCTATGCATTAAAGCCAAAACTGCGAAATAAAGTGTGCATAAATTGTGTTTGCAGCTTGTATTGCACCACAGAAAACACCCGTGGGCAAATATTTAGACTCCCTCCTACACCGATGACTATTAAATGTGCATAAACTCTACAAAAGCATGTGCACAATGCGTAAAAATGCATGCATCTTGTAATTAATTCAAAATAAAGCCTCAGATGGTTTAGCTTAAAGTCAAACACAAAGCCTGTAGTGTTCTCAAATATCTGTAATTACTCCACAAATGTACTCAACTGCATGTGCCGTCGTTGTCGTACCCGGTGGACATTTGTATTAAAGGCCTAGTTAAAACTTCTCCACTGAGTTTAGCTTATATTAGCAGCGCAGGCCGTAACAAGGCTAAATCCTTCTTTTAGTATTCCCCTGTTCGGCGGCGTCGCACTGGTTTATGGAGCGGAGAACACATTAACGGTTTCATTACGAAGCGTGCTGCTAAATGTCTCCGTCTGAGGTGTCTGTGAGTGCGTTCGGGACCGTTCCGAGGCCTGTGCGGGCTCTCGGGGGACTAATCCGGAGAAATTCAATCAGACCGTCTTCATTTCCACTGACAGCCATTTGAGTTTTATTAGCTCACACAGACGAGAAGAGGTCCCTTCGTCCGACCAATCAGCGGCTCTCCACTAAAACAGAATCAGTAATAAACCCGTAACTGGTTATTACAGCTGTACGTTTGTTAGTTAATACACTTAAACTAACTTACACTAATAGGTTTTTAAAAAGCGTTAGTTTTTATTGGACCATAACACCTCAGTATCAGATTTTGTGTTTATTAGAAAGCTTAAAACAAACCCAATAAAAGCTACATTTACTGCACACTGTGGTTATAATGTTATGTTTTCAATGCAACAATTGACAGACTTTCATTGTTAAATACTAATGCACCGTCTATATCGTGGCATAATCATTACAGTAGATTATTTTTAGGCAAGTTCAGGTCAGAAAGGCTGCAAAAAAATCCTCATTATGATTACAAAACAAACAAAAACTTCAAGGAGTTTATAATAGAAGTACAGTTGTGCATTAAACTGTGTTCTGTGAAAGCTGGAGTCACTACACTTTTATCCATACGCTTATAATAGTCTTTAGTTTCTTATATTTAGGTTTAAGTTACCTTTTATTATCCTTATCTCTGCATTAAACAATCCAGTGGAGCAGTGGGCGGCCATGTTTTTTGATGTTGAAGGTGGAAACTGGAGAAAATAAAGAACACCTTGGCTAACAACTTGGCCATCTAACATTATGAAGCATATTAGCTTTAAGGGCCTTATACTATTATTTACTATTATTATTTACTAAATCTGATGGCAGCAACAACAAAGATGCTCAACGTCATTATTGCTAATAATCGTAACATAGATAAGACTGGATTACTTCACTATGTTTTGTGGATTTTTAGCAGATTTTTTTTAGATTGTAGCTTACTTTATTCATCTTTAGTAATACTTTTTCTTATTCCCAAAGCAAGTTCCTAGTTCTGTGAAAATCTTTCCACTTTATGGCAATATTTCAATTCTGATTCTGATTTTGACTCTAAATCTATGCAGTTTTGGAGGCATCTGGAGAAAATATTGCGGATTAGACCTAAACCCTTGTATTTTGCTCCTACAGTAGCCCTTCAGGGACATGCCATTGCTTCATTGAGGTACCTTTAACCTACACATATTAACATTTTCAGTAACAGTTCACTGAAAGGCTGAAAAGAATAACTCCTGCTCCACCTTTAAACAAGTCCGTGTTCAGTGTGTTTTGTTTCAGACAGAAGTTTATGGAGCGAAACTCGATACCGGTCCCATGAGAAAGGTCAAAGTGCCGTTCCCCTCTCTCCAAACTGTGGCTCTGTAGCCGTTTGCCCCCGTCTCGTGGAGCGGACCCCCGTCTCTCGGTGGAAATACGTCGAGTGTAAACAGAGCCGGCGACTATCGGGTTTCTGCGGCAGCGTTGGGAGTTCACAGGTTCAAACCGAGGGGCTGCGCTCGGGCGAGGAACAGCTGTGAGTGAGAGGCTCGTGATAAAACAAAGCTCTGACGGTAAAAGGAGTCGAGTTGGAGTTGGAGCTCTAAGAAATCCATTGAGTACTTTGGAAAGACAGCACCAAATACCAATGGAGTACTTTCACAGACTTATTTCATTCACAGTTTGATTCATCACCGATCAGGTTAAATATCAGGAAACCAAGGCACAGTTTTAGATCAGCATTTGTAGGTTTTTAAATGAACACCAAGAAAAAACAGGGAGAACATAAGAAAGAAAAAACTCTATTAGGAAAAATGGGGCCTAATAGTGGTTTATATGTCCCTCTAGATTGTAGAAAATCTGTTGGCAAAGGTCAGATGTTCACCTGGTAAATGTGGGTAGTTGCATAAATGTCCAAAAAGTCACATTACAAGAGAATAAACTCATGTAAATTCATAAACTGGATTAACCTGAAGTCTTCTGAGGGCTTATTGCAGCTGTGACGTCACTTCTTAGTTTACTCCTCTTTCCTGCCAAAGCTACGGAGGCCTCGTGCTGTCGTCTTAATGATAAACAAAATAATCTTGCTAAGTACATGAAATGTTTCCCGGCTCTGTCCTCTCCGCCGTCAGGAACAAAAGGAAGTAAAAGATGCAGAGTAACAGAGAGAAAGCTGAGGATCGCTAATTATAGCCGCGTTCCCTTCGAAAGTGAAGCAACCTTCAGCTCCCGTCCTGTGGATTTATGCAAACGCCGGCTTTGATCAGTGACGGCTGTGGCACGCGCTAACCTGGAGTTACGTTACGTTTGACAGGCGGACGGACACTTTTAAATAATGTGGTTATGTAAGAATACAACCCTGCTCGTTATTCAAGGTTTTATTGGACAAAAAAAAACATATCTGAGTCTGGGTAAATAAAGGTAGAGGCTGCTTTGGCTGCTCTGTCAGTCAGAATTAAAGTGGAAGGCTGGGATTATTATGGCTTCACTACCATATTGTATAGACGGTGTAAAAGCCAAATACATGTCTTTTATGATTTGGTGCTCCTCTGCAGGTGTTGTCTCTTGGTGCATGGTGTCAATATATAGGCTACTGGCTTTGGCGACTGAAACAATAGCCTTCAGAACCCATAATGGCCAGTAGTCACACATAATAGCAGTAGTACAGAGTATAGCCCTAAAATACAGAGCTAATGTTGCTGTGAACGGATGCAGTGAGGTTTGAGAGAACTGTGAAATAAAAACAAAACATTGAGTCAGTGAAGATGGATTAAAAGTGTTAATTTTGCCGTTTTCTTATCCTAGAACCCAAAGAAAAAATACCAATTGGATTAAAGATGTTTGCAGACATCCTTGGCCAGACATAGGACATTAAATCCAGAAAACAAGCAGTAAATTTGAGGCATTTCTTTGCATTTTTACAACAAATATGTGATACTAATAGGCTGTAACGATATGAGAATGCAGTATCAACTTATCTGTCAAGAAATAATGCAGTTTAGTTTGCAGTAATAAAAAAAAAAAAACAATATATGAGAACTTTATTGTGACCCTCTACCAAAATAAAGGCCATTTCTCAGCAAAAATGTAAAATATGTGGATAGTCCAAGTGTCAAATGCTCATAGTGCTTCATTTAGCCCCTGTGTCATTGCTCCTGTCTGCTTCTCCAAACTGCTTTAACACTGCCCACTGTCTACTGAAGGTAATATAAAAACTAGCTCATTTACAAACTCCTAAAATATCCCTTTAAGATACATTTAAGAAAGTAAAAAAATAAATAAAAAAACGAGGGAAGTGGTTGTTGCGGTTGCTAAGGACCGGCGCTGTTTCCATGGTAACAGGCTGTACTTTGCTGTGGTGGGATGCTTTTATTCCGGACAACACCGTCTCCATTGTCAGAGCCGGACTCGTCGGTGTTTGTGGTCAGCGTGAAGCCGCAAAAAAAGACAAAATGGCCGCCGCGCTCTCTCTGGCCTGTCCCGGGGCATCTTCATCTTCTTCATCGTCGGCTCTGGTTCAGCGTGATTCAGCAAAATGAAGAGCTGCCCTGGTTTTAACAGCTTCAGACGGGAGATAAAAGCTGAGAGATACTTTAGGAGACACTTTTTAAAGTTTAAAGCAAGTGACAAAAAAAAACCACAATTAACACCTCATCTGTCACAGTAAAAGTAAAATACAGTAATTAGTAGTAGTAACAGTTTATTTATGGTGTTAATTCATCATGTTTTTGGGAAGATTTATTGTTAATTAATATGAGAAAGGAAATCCACTATTAAAAAAACACTCTGAACTTACAGTAAATAAGAAAATAATAATAAGGAATAAAAAAAACCCATCACTTTAAACTTTATCTTTATCTTATTTGTCAAAGTTTACCAAACCGATGTGAGTTTTTGGATTTATTTACTGTCGACGTGTTTGCGATATTCTTTAAAACTGATTGATATCTGATGTGGGAGTGTGGTTTGCTAAATTGACGTTCACACATTTGATTATTTTACATGTTTCCTTCAAATCAAAGCCATTAAACGCGTCGCCGCTGCTCGTCTCTTAATGACGCGGAGAGCGATGTGATTCATTTCCTCCGCTCTGTGTCTCTTTCTCTTCATTATATCCTCCGTCTCATCCCTCGCTCCTGTGTTTTCATAATTGTTTTTCATCATCGTTTGTCTTGGCGAGTCGTCGGCAAATGTTCATTTTAGTTTTTCTATTTGTTTGTGACATAACCGTCCGTCCTCGAGCTCCCTTATATTGATTGTTGATTTCACACACACTTTTACTGCTTTTGGGGCGTTTTTGTTTGGAAATGGGGAGGATTATTGGAGAAATACTTTGAGTAATAAATCAGTGTAACCTCAATAGATCTTAAACTGAAAAAAATCTCTTTTCTGACTTAACTTTGGTCTGTGGTTTACCCTATGCATCAACATAAGCTCCTTTAGCATCATTAGCAAAACAAAACAGCTGTACATTATGCTTCGAGATGAGAATACAGCCCTTAAAGCTGTGTTTGGTCATGTGACATTTAATTGACAAAAACTGATAACATTATACATTACACAAGCTTTTAAGACATGTTTTTACACATTTTATGAGCTGTTTTTTTTATCTTTATGTTTTTTTCCAATATATTTCTCACCTTTGCTTGGATAATGTGTGCAGTTTGACTATATTTTAAATAACAATAAAGGTGGATGTCGTATTATCCTTAAGACATGTCCATATCTTATTCAGCTCATGCCTCCAGTGTCCTGCCACTCACAAACCTGCCCATTGTGCTCTTTCAAAGCAAATTATATCCACTTACCTAAATGTCCTTTGTTCAAAGCATGTATTTTTTCAAATTACCACACCTTGCAATGCAAAATTAAAGAAATAGATTGTTGAAAGTGCATGATTGTCCTCGCAGAGATGTAAGGCCCGGATGTGAGTGTGGAGGAGGAGGAGGACTGCTGCTAATAGTGGCTCTCTCTGTGACAGACTAATCACTGGTTTGGGCTTCTTTTCTTTCTTCTGGAAATAATTAGCTTTAGCTCATCGCCCCCTTCTCAAAGATCTCATCTGTTTTCACGACGTCTCACTCTGTCCCTGTTCTGAACACAGTAAAATTGACTAATGCGTTATTTTGTTACAATCTGAGTCACTGTGATGTGTTGTTTATAAAGCTCAAAAGGCTCGTCTCTCTTTGTCTCCTCAGAGGACCTGGCGTACGAGGTGCGTTGGTTCTTCACGCGTCTTCGAGGCGGAGACAGCGCGGCTGAGGTGGCCAGCGTGGACCAGTACGGCGTCGTGAGGAAAGAGCTTCGTAACTCGTCCAGCGACATCTCCATCGAACGGAAAGACACCAACGCCTACGTCCTGAACATCCACGGCACACAGGACAGGTCAGTGCACCATTTGTTGAAAGTATAATCAACAAACAGAATAAACTAAAGACTGTAATAATGCACTCCCGTCCCTGTCTGATTTATTTGCTGTTTCTCATTTCAGTGACAGCGGGGAGTACCATTGTGTGGCCACTCCCTGGTACATGTCGGCCTCCACCGGAGCCTGGACTCAGGCCGGAGAGCTGACGTCCACCAGGCTCTTCCTCACCGTCCGCTTCGCAGGTCAGTATCCCACATGCAACATAATTCTCACCGTAATGCACAGAGTTAACTTTTAAATGAATTCATCTTTGTTAATTAATACTTTCTTATTGTTTCTCTCCAGTGTGGGACTCGCTAAAGTTACCTCTTCTCTACGGCGCAGCGGCCTCTTTAGGTAAAACTCATCATTCAAATCATTTAAAGTACTTTATCTAGTACTAAATTACAACAAAATTCATCAAAGACACAAGAAAACCAATCAAATCGCTGCCAGACTTCAGGAGTGAGCACTTCCTCATTCTAATCCTCATGTTTAACTTTCATTCACATAAGCAGTGTTCACTAATTTGCCTCATTTAAGTCATTTTATAGAAGCTTTTATGCTGTTCTTGTGATAATTTTAATCCTTTTAGCGCTGCCGTTCCATTAATTAGATAATTTTTTAATGGATTTCAATGAAGAGGCGCAAACTATGTCTGATTTGCTTCATTCCCTGCTGGAATTTTCACTTTCTTTCCGATTTGAGAACCCGTTTGGTGTCCCACAAGAGCCTCAGTTGTTGTAAAAGTGTAGTTAATCCTCTCCCTGTCTTCTGTCTCCAGGCGTGGGGCTCTTCTCCCTAATTTTCGGCCTGGTTTGCGCCCATTGCTGCTGCCGTAATACCGCTCACACTCCGCGCTCACGCAACAAACTCCTCGACCTGGAGATGGACTGACAAACACTTTCCCCCGCAAACACGCACTGCAGCACGCACCGGAAACAACGCTACGCACACAACCCGCCCCCCATCTCCGAAGACTTCTGGGACGCCAAGCTGTTCCCGGGCGACGGGCATTGGGAGTAAAAAAAAAATCAAACAAAAACGACGTCGGAGCGCTCTTTTCACCTGGTGCTTTTGCTTAAACTCTGCAGTGATTGCGGGGAAACAAGCCTTTTGACAAAAATCTGTGCGCTTCCGAAGACTTTAATGGATTTCTTTGACGAATTTCGGCGGGACTACATCGGAATTAACACTGCCTCTTGGGAATAAGCAACCACTTTTATTCATGGGACGACAAATGGCACTGCTTTTGTGGCTTCAGATAGAGGAGTAGAGGAATATACAAATGCTGTTGCTGTACCAAGACGCCGTTCGGGATTTCGTTTTGGGAATATGGTTTGTTCGGATAATTGTTCGGAGTCTTGTCCCATTTTTTTTTTGGAAAACTAATGTTGGACTGCCGCTTGACGAGGCAGCGCTGCACTACAAGCCAGATTAAAACCTGCCACAGAGACCTTTACCTTCTAGTTTTTTGCAAATTAAGAGATTTTAAGACTTTTTAAGCTTTACACAGAGATATTATGCAGTCAGTGTGTTTGTGTGGTTTGAACTAACGGAGACGCTCGAGTTCTCCGACTTTTCTAACTGTATCGAGATGGTGTTTTGTGCGTTTTGTACTTAGTGTGAGTGTTGTGAGATGCATGTGCTGTTTTTATAAACTTCCAGGGAAAAGGCCTTTGATTCTTCCTGGTGAGTTCTTCAGTCATTTCAATCACAGTTGGGTTAGATCTTTTAACATTTTATGGAGGTTCTTGGCCGTCAGTGAAAGACTTTTACACTGAAACAAAATGATAGCCCCTTTTATTCTTTATTTTTTGTGATCTTTGCAATATCTTCGTCCAGACATAATGCACAATAAACTAAGACATAGACAAACAGCCAATCAAAAAAACAAATGTATGGGTAATGCTGGCCAATCTAGCATTTTAATGTAGCGCCCATATTGCTTTGGTGTTTTAGGGTAACACAACTGAAGACTTAAAAAGCTCTGGACCCTGTTTTATCTTTTATAACAGCTACCACTGCAAAATAGGCTTTTAAAAACGCGCTCCTTGATGAAATTAAACATCAGATCGAACGAGAAGGCAGTGTGATCTGTAAAACGCTAATGTAGACAGCAGAAGACAGGCTGATGTCTCGTTTTTTGTTGGACATCACAAGAGAAATATATAATGCAGAAAAAGTATTATGTGAAATCAAAACCTACCTGCCATTTTCCATAAAGTAGGACATGGCTTTTACACACATTATTTTTGTTTTTAGCTCCTGTGATGACGCATGCACACAGAACACGTCACTGATTTCTGAGCGTTCTCACACCTTTAATAAATCCAAGTGTAAAGGTTGGTCCAGTCAGAAAATGGTGGAGTTATGCCACAGAAAAAAGCAGATATAAAAGAGGCCATTTAATTTGACTGATTTTAGGTTGCAGTGCTGCTTAATGTATTTTTAATTGAAAACATTTCAGGAGACTAAAAATCAACAAAATCCGACTGGTTAGAAGTCAATATTACTATTATTTCACTCCACTTTTAATTAGCATTTACTTAATTAAATGTTTGTGTTTGAAAGCTGGGGCATCTGTAACCGCTTCTGTTTTTTCCAAAGCACAAGACACATTCTGGCTCGTCTCACGGCTGTTTGATTCAACATTTTCAGTATTCAATAAAGCCCTGTTTTTGGATGGATGCATACAATATATACATTCATACTGTGATGTGCCAAATTCTTTAAAAATAGCAATAGACCACGGCACAACGGTGATTAAAGGCTTACCCAGTGTTTCTGCAATGAACCCAGATGTTTTTATAAATAAATAGATTTGTATAAAGCTGTGGTTGTGTGTGTTTTTATGTTGCTGCTGTGAGTGGAAGGTGAAAATTAAAGCCTGATAACGATCCAAGTGGTTTAAGTAAGTCTTTATAGCATGTTTGCATTGTCGACAGGAGTGTAAAGGCTCCAAAAGTCGACAAAACGCTCACTAAAAGGAGTTTCCTGTATCAACGTCTCTTTGAGCTTCTAAGGCACACTTGAGAACCTGATTCTATTTGCAAAATAAAGCTAAATGTTGGTTACTTTGGGTTCATTTGGCTTCCTCCCATCGTCCAAATAAACGTGAAGGAGAATGAAAGTAAGTGTGAATGTTTGTTTGTCAGTGTCTCTAGGTGTTAACCCTGCGATTACCTGGTCATTGTCCAGAGCGGCTCCAGGAATACGCAGAAGATGTTGAATAAATGAATGCAAAATATTGTATTTTGCCATTTCAGATTTTAAAGTCCGCATCTTACGACTCTTGTTTTGTGAAATAAAAAACATAGTCACTGTCTACATTGCTTTAAATAAAGGAAAATGGTCCAACGAATGAATTCTGAGTCAGGAAATCAACAGGAAACAGTATTCTTCTACTTTTATGTAGAATACAAAACCCAATTTGTGTAGTGCTTTGTTTAGGGTTTGTTTTTGAGGTCTATATGCCAAGTATAAGCAGTGTTTTTATTATTAATTTGGTCATAAATCTTGTTTGAAATGATCAAGCCTCCAAAACTTAAACTTGTGTGTGTCAGCTGTTCCACAAAACCTCTCACTGTACTTTCATATGATCTGTATTTTCTTCTTGAATGTTTGAATTGACAATCTGAGCAATATCAGAGCGTTAAAGGTGACTTTTCTGCTGCTCCAGTCGATTTTTCAGAGTTTTCTAATGTGGTTCCGAGTCGGGGCTGATCTGCAGATGTTGTGCTTCTTGGCGCTGACTCGGCGTTCAGGAGAGAGGTCGTCTGTGGATTTAAATGTGAGGAGCTGAGGTTAGCGGCGTCCGAGGACAGTTCAATCCATCAGCCTCATGAGAGCGGAGACGTTTGAAGACGACGGGACTGTTTTTAGTGGCAGAAATGAGACGGGCCGGGAGCGGGAGAGTGTCACTGACGGCTTGTCTTCACCTCGACGACAACCAAAAAAACTGATCTTTTATTCATTTGATTCCTGCTCTGGTAGTTTGGACAGCTGTTTTCCCACGCTGACTCTGCAACTTCGCTGACTCACTGTTACTCTCCAAAATTGAGAACTTCTGGAGACCTTAAATCGAAAAATTTAAACAAAACTCCCACTTTTTATGAATATTTTTACATTATTACATCAGTAAAAGTCAGGAAACAACAAACTAAAGCTGAAGTATGTGGTGTTGGGTCTCTTTTGGCGACATCTGGTGCATTTTCTTCTTTTGAACAGCTACGGTAGCCCTGCAGGGACATGCTGTTGTCTATGAACAAACCCAGAGAAGACGGGCTTGATGGGGATTTCACTTTCTCATCTTCTTCCTCTGATCTGGGGACAGCAGTCTGAAAAATGCCTAGACTCTCCACAGACACTTCCTCCAGCTCAAAATAAATTTAGTTTAACGTCCTAAGCGTTTATGTAAGAATTTATGCTGAAAAGAAACATAAGCGTGCCAAGAAATAATGATTATAAACCATTTTGTTCAAGTATATCCTACAACATTTATATAACACAACTTTAAATGTGACTTCATGATGTAATGAAACAACATTTACTAATAATTGCTGCATTTTGTAATAACCTGCTGTCACATAGTTCACAAAAAGTGCTTACAACAACTAAATAAACCCCTATAGCATCAAATCAGAGGTGAAATGCTACTAGAGCGACTTCTTATTCTGTAATTGTTAGCTTTGTTATAAATTACAATCCATTTTGACCAAATAAAGACACTTCCAAGACCACAACATGCACAAATAATAAGATAAACACTTATTTGTAGTAACCTAGACCTAAAAAAGCATTTCCCTTTTGAAAAATCCAAAAGTAAATGCTTCTGTAGAGTGAAATACAGCTCTTATACCATTTTCTGAGCCTTGTAATTGTGTTTAATGATGATTTCTCTCGTCTGATTGGATAAAAGTGGATTGGAAACCTATAAATAAATGTCTTCTCAGTTGAAAGCAAAGGGACTTGGACTCTACACTTTGTAACAGCGATGGCTATTTAAATAGTTTTTGGTTTGTTTACATTTCTTTGGTCCGTGCAGCCATTAGATTTCTGAACCGTACCAGTTTCTTTCTGTTGAATCGTTTTGTCGCTGGCGGCAGGGATCATTTCTCATCTCCGACAAATTAGCCCGCTGTTTGGGTCCGAGGGTGCTGCGTTCGCCTCACATTCAGCCTCTGTGTGTCTGTAGACGGCCACTTCTTCCTCGTATGGATCCGATGTGGGTTTTGCTGATCAGAGCCCTGTGACAAATGTGGGCCAATTTGCTTTTTTCTTCTCTGTCTCCGGGCATGCCATCAATCCACAGCTTCTACTGGCTTCCAAACAGAAAAAAAGAGAGTGAGATAACTTCAAACTGGGCCCACAGAATAAATGTTTCATGATTCAGCGTTGGATGGACTGCGTTTTTCTCTCTGTTTAGGCGAGTCTGGGGAGATGTGCCTTCGTCTTATTTTTGTCACTGTGCGTTTTTCGCTCTGTCTCTGTCGCTCTTGATTTAAAATGTAGATGAGATGAATCGTCTGTGTCTCACGAGGTTTGGTTTTAACACCTCTTTAACAGCGCTCTCTCCGTCAAGATCCTTTTTTTTTTTTTACTGACTTCTGCTTATTAAATGGCAATAGGCCCTGCAGTCCATTTCAAATGCACGATTAATGGTAAAGACGAGTCGCCAGTGTCTTTAAATCAATCCTGAAGCCACCGTTCGATGTCAAATCTGCTCTGCTGTACACTTTGTTGTATCTGTCACTTTTACGTGTCTCAACTCGAGGCTTGATCCTGAAAAAACAACACGTCAAAGGAGAAATTGTGAGCTGCCTGTGCTCTCCAGAGACCTCCACAGGCGACATGTTTTCTCTTCACTGCAATCAGCCGCTGACTTTGACTGAGGCTCTTTTTAAACTCTGCCCTTAGAGGAAAATATGGAAAAGGCATTGAATTTAGGCCCAAAGTGGACATCTGAACTGAACAAGGCAAGAAATACCAAATCAATGAGCATATAGTGATTAAACAGGGCCAGGACTAACTTTTGATGTTGCTTTTTTACTTTTGTCGTCATGTTAAAATGTTCCTTTTAATACGGTCCATACATAGCATTATTATTATTGCATACTGTACATATTCAGGACGGATTATAAAGATAAAACAGGTCTGACATGATTTTAGTTGAATTTAAATACACTTTAAGTGGTTCTTGTTGGACTTTAACAGGACTATGGTGGTTTTGGTTTGATTTGAACAAGCTTTACGGGGTTTTAGTTGATCCTTGAAAGCTTTTAAATGGTTTTACTTGGCATTAAGAGATTTTAAACTATTTTAATTAGACTTTAATTGTCTCAATTTGTGTTTTTATTTCGTCAAAATAAAATGAAAATGGGGTTTCTCTGGTGGCGGATAATGGAGCTGCACTTTTCCTCCTGAAAAATAAAACTTCTGAGACTCCCTGAGAAGATGTACCACCTGTGGTCCTCGTCCCACAGTTTAGGAACCACTCTCTTACCTGTGTAACTCACCTGAAGCCTGCAACAATGGCATATCAAGATGTCTTTTAAAACATAAAGTTCTCTGTACATTTTCATTCATTTTCCACAGGACATAAGGCTTTAAGTAACATTTGTCTCTTGGGATGCTACAATATTTTTTTAAAGGTAACTTAATAATTAGTTCATGTTACATTTACCACATTTGGGATCGTTTTTCGTCCAAAACCGTTAAAATCATGTCACAAATTATAGTTTTGCCCACCACAGTGTATAATACGACTGCCTTTTTCTCTGTTTTCATTCTTTGTGGCTTTGGCAGAGACCTCTAAAGCGCTGACAGACAGAAGTGAAGGCCTGGTGTTGAAACATGGCTCTTTGTCTCTCTTTAAATGGAGTCTTGGGCCTGATGCTGGACTCGCTCTGGTGATAACTGGCCCCACTCGGTGCAAACGTCCATGGCTCGTCAACGCCGTGGCCTCCCCATGGCAACTCTGTCAACACCGCAGCCCGGTTGGGGAGGGGGCAGCTCTGCGTGTGATTTATTATTAGGCAGGAGATATGTGACCTCTGTAAATATCTCTGAGCTCTTCCCCGCGTCGAAGCTTCAGAGCGCTCTCTCGGTCGCTTTTATGTGCTGTCGACTCTCGCTCGGATCATTAAAAGATTCAAATGCAGGCAGAAAAGAAAAAAAACACACACACTTTGGAGATAGGAGATGGAGAAACTGAAGCTGATTGGCCTTTAGCTCATCGCTCATTGACGGTTAACTGTGGCTCACAGACAGCATTAGTGAAGAGAGTCAGGACAGTCAGCTCACTTTTAAAGTCCTTAACTAAATGTTTACTGTCCTTGCCCTTATTCCATTTTTTAAAATTTCCTTATTAATAAACCATTTTACTGTTTGGAGGCAACATGAGCTATGGAGGTTAAACAAGATTATTTACAAACAGCAACAGCCTGTGTGCATGTGCGTGCTGTCAGTGAGTGGGTGGAAAACAGTGGCTAGATTTGACCTGTGTTAAAATATGAAGTATACTATAGGCTATATTTCACAGCTGTGGACAATTATGGTGCTTGCTTAACAAGAAAACCTCTGTGTTATGGATTTTCTTAGTGTTATCGTGCAATAAAATATATAATGTATAATCAGTAAGTCTGTGTTTGTAAATGTCCAGTTGAAAATGCTGTGTGGGACATCTGGACACTCTATTTCCACTCTACTCCACAGTTTACTGCAGCAGACGGAGAGGCAGGAGAAAGCCTCGATGACAAGTCCTTTTTATCTAAACAGAGACGGTTCTGCAGAGGTGCCATCCTGCTCTGGGCCCGGGCCTGTCCTTGTATGGACCTCTGCGGCTGTAGGCACTCGTCCCGTAACAAAAACACAGACCCTTCATCACGGAGACATCACAACACGCTGTCCCCCGTAATAACGCATTGACAGAGCAGAGAGGGCGGCTGTGAGTAAGACCGACGCTGAGGCAGGGACACTCATCGATGAAAGACACGGAGAGTGATGAGTTAAAGATAAGATAAAGCAAAAGAAAAAGATTTGCCTTTACATCTAAATCTATGCATTGGATACGGCCATTAAGAGGGGTCGTTATTAGTCCCAAAGTGGGGCAGAAAATGGTTATGACTCAATGATGATGGGACAAATAGGACCTCCATGTGATTCTGGAGTCACCCAAACATTACAAAAACTGAAACATAGCCTCTCAAAACTAAAAGGTGAGCTACTGTCGAGCTAGTGCCATCTGGTGGTAGATGCATGAAAAAGAAGGTGTTATAAATGCTGTTGCCCCTGCCAAGGTCAAATAGCCTCTCACTGAATCTTTATATATTGTATGTATCACAAAATCATATTGAAAGTACAAAAAAAGTCATTATATTCTATTAAAGGTGTTTATATTATACATGGCAGTAGGTAAAGATAAACCACATGGCGTATTAGACTATAAAGCTCAATGAAATTGTGCTAAAAGTTAATAAATATAACTATAAGTATGAAAAACATTCATAAATCTGATAAAACTATGCTTTCTGGATCCATTTGTATGACACGACATTGAAAGAAACCCGTACATTTCCATTAATTACGTTCACAGTGATAAAAAGTGGCTTCTTATACTTAATACGCCCGACAAAAACCAGCATTTATAGTGACAGATACAAGTTCTCAACTCTCAGATGCAATTTTGTGGCGTGAAAATGTCCACTTTACTGTAAAGCGTCTGTAGGGTTTGACTTTTTGTTTGTGTTTTGTGTGTGTGAGAACCATTGTCAAAGGAGAAAATAGTTAGAGTAATAGTTTTGTCATTTAAAAGCATCAGATATAGAGGTTTATTTGACTCTACTGTAGCCATATGTTTGCTCAATTTCACTTTTTAGCATTTAAACGTATAAAATGAAATCTAAAAGTCATGCACATTTATTTTTGGTCTGGAAATGAAATCACAAAAGTAGTGAAATAGATATTGTCCATTTTACTGACATATCCTTTGACTGGCAGTGTCCTGGAGTAGGGAAAAGCCAGTGCATTAAAGGATGTAGGACAATGGAGTCTCTTTCCACTTGATGTAACGCTTATTAACTCACAATAAAACCACTGAGTGCAGGCCGCTCTGCCCCAGATCACGGCCGCGGAGCCAGATATGGGTCAAGTCACGTTCGAGTCAATCGGCACATTTCACGCTCGTATAAATGCCTGCGAACCCGGCAGAAGGAAAACATGTCTCACTTCAAACACGATCGCAGATGACGCCTTTAAATACTCGATGCAATTACACACTGGTGTTTACATACATGTCAAACACGAGCGAGAGTTCGAGGGTTAGTGACACGGAGCTCTCGCGTGGGACGCAATTACAAGTCAGAACCACTTATCAACAAAACATGGCTGTTCTACTGCACAGTTTTGAAGCAGAGACTATAAAAATAATGGACCATGGGATCAGTGGCTGAAGATGCTAGCGCTGAAGTCAGGGTTGGATCCCAGTCAAAAAGTCTGCTCTATTAAACAAAATCAGACCTGAACAGATCATTTAAGAGTTCAGTGGAGGGCTGCTGATGTGTGATATTTTTAAATAATTTGCATTTGTAGATGTGGTTCCGGGGCCAGAGCCACATCAGGATCTTTAGCTTTCCATCTGGCCCCCAGCACATAATCAAAATCAGGAAGAGTTGAGACATACAAATAGATATTAAAATGACTCAGAGATGACTGAAATTGAGCTCATTTACTTTAATCTTTTGAACCAAAATGTACTTCTAATCAGTGAGGAGTTTGAGCAGCTTTGCCTTCGTTATTGGGTTCTGATTTGTCATAAATAAGACAGAAATGTAAGAAACACAAGCTAAAATGGTTCTAAGAGTGTTTTGACTAGAGAAAAAGCTCCAAGTTTTTTTGCTCTGAACCATTTTAGCTTGTGTTTCCTTTATCTCTGTCTTATTTACGACAACTCAGTGACCAATGACGTGGGTAAAGCTGCTCAAACTGCTCAACTCTACCTATTTTCTCCTCATGTTTTCTGATTTTGATTATTTGCCGGGGGCAGGATGGAAAGCTAGGCCACCAGTTCATGCTCACTGCTGTAAAGAGGCCAGCTGTTGAGGTTAGACTGAATTTAAAGCTGCAGTAGGTTCCTTTTCTAAATATGGATCCAGGTGCAGTCTCCTCAAAAAGAGTCGTGCTAATTAAATATTTCAATAAAATCGGGCTCTACGTCAAGTTAAATCTAGACACGTTGTGCCGTTTGCATTTTTAAGGAGGTAATAAGTGTCCGCTGCTATTTGAAAGTCACATCTTATCATTACTCCATCCTCCGTCATTGTTTATTGTGTGTTTGTCGTGAGGCTACAGTGTGTAACGCTCATATTCAGCCTGAGGACACCTTATAACAATCTCTGCATCACCAAACAGCGTTGACCCGGCAAATCTGTCACTGGGTCAGGGTTGAGATAGACAGCTATATCCATATGAGACGGCCACATACGTACTTTACATTCATGTCAGGGAAGAGTCCAAACCCAGTGAGTTTGACATATTCAGTAAGTCTCTGTCGGAAAGATAATATATGCAACAAATATGAGATCGTGACAAATGTGTGAGGATAGCAGGCCATTCACTCAACCAATAAATGCATATGTTAATGGATTATGGAAATAAAAAACTGTCAAATCACTCAAATCATAAAAATTGACAAAAAACAACCAGCACCACACACTTTAGTCCTATTTCTGTGTATGTTTAAGACGCCCTGACGCAGCCATTACCTCAAGAAATGTTAGTGCCATCTTAAAACATTTCAAATATGAAGAAATAAGAGGTTCGTTCTCACACCAGCCGCTCTTCCCTCATCCATTAACCCCGAGGGACTCACCCCCATCGCTCCCTAACACTTCCTGATGATGATAAACGTGTTGGGAGGGATTTTTTTTCCATCTGCACCATCTGCCGTCGCCTGTAGCTCCGTTTGGGTTGAAGATCATTGCCTTCCGCAGTTTGCACAAGTAATATATAAAAGAATGAAAGTGTGGAAGCATAATGATTGACGTCTTCGGTGTCAGATGTGTTTAGAAAGAGCAGTGAGTGGAATAGATTTACCTGAAAAAAAGGAGGAAAGCTCTAGAAAATCATTTTTTAGGGAATTGAAATGCAGGGAAATGGCGCCATCTGCTGTCATTTAGTGCAAGCTGCAATGTTATAGACCTCAGCAGGTTTTATCAATTTGAATGTAATTGTTGGGTTAGATTGAAGTGTTTTGGAAAGCTGCCATTCACAATGAAGCTGGGTTATGTTTATTTGCAAACATCTTTTTAAATCAGTGAATCTTACGTCAAAAAGTTAACATAATTCACTGTGTGTTGCTGAAACATGACCCAAATTTTGGTTTTGATGAACTCTTTGACGTGTTTGTACTGGCAACTGCTAAATTCTGGGTAAAATTGATGGTGTAGAATAAAAATCA
This sequence comes from Rhyacichthys aspro, assembly GCA_036850595.1. Lineage (NCBI taxonomy): Eukaryota > Metazoa > Chordata > Actinopteri > Gobiiformes > Rhyacichthyidae > Rhyacichthys > Rhyacichthys aspro. Next base: position 8,631,671 of record CM072149.1, read on the forward strand.
CTGTCATATTATGAAATCAGTGCATTTAAATACCTTCTGTAGACACTTTTAAGTTCCTGCTCCTGTCTGCTCCTCCAAACTGGAGCTTTGCTGACATGTATCTGTCCTTATGTATCTTACAGACACTTTTTTAAACTTTAAACACTGAACTATCCCTTTAAATAAGCCTCCATGTTTAAATTAATCCCATTATGTTACGTTCCTACCTCATTACGTAACAGGAAGTCAAGCTGAACTTCTTCTTGTTCAAGTGTTTTTTAGTAGAAATTGACAAAATAAAAACCAAAATACATTGCTGTCCATTAAAAACTGACATAAGCTCCTCTTTTAATGACTATTTGGTGTTTGTTTTTTTTTACATAATGTCAATGTAATCCCAATAGACTTTGCATTGACGCTTACATCCTGCTGTTCATAAAAAATGCCAAATCATTGTGTGTTTGCAGAAATGCCCCTTCCTCATTTTTCCCATTTTCTTGCTCAAAACTGAACCAATAGTGGACCATTCACACATTCAAATACAAAAACACATTTCCGTGAATCATTTTGCATAGATTTTGCGGCTTTACTCAGGAATTAAACCACCGAGCTGCGTATGTAAAGCTCTATACGCGTCTCCAGAACCACGTGCCCGTCCTGCCAAGTCACGCCGAGTCCACGCAGCACGCAGTCACCCCCGGGTTTATCAGTAACGCTCCCAGTGTCGCTCAGACCATTTACACTAAGTTTAAGGCCCAAATGTCAGGATCTGTGGTTTACTCATTAGCAGCACACTCGGGCTATTAGAGCAAAAGAAAACAAAGCAGAACAGAGAGGACACAAGTTAACACAACGTGATAATGGGCCGCGTGCCAACAAGAATGACTTACTAAAACGTATCTATAATACTTCATAAGACAATGTACATGTAATATAAAGAAATCAGTGCAAAATATAGTCCTTTGTGTCCTTTTTATAGGCGTTTGTGATAAATAAGGAGCTTTCTATCAGGTTTAAGATACGTTTTGATAGTATTGTCTATAGTAGTATATAGTATCCTGCATTTAATTTGATCCTTTTTATGTACTTCCTCCTGTCTTTCATTTAACTTTGAACATTGAAGGCCAACTTAACACTATAATAAACCATAGCAGCAGGATGTTTAAGCTTTGAATGCAGCATTGTTGACGTAATGCCTTCAAACATTAAATGCATAGATGTTCTGGAGATTTGCAAAATAATAACTTCTACATTTATTTATCCATTTAGTGACAACTGAGGGAAAAAAGGAATATGGATGTTATAGTAGGCTCCATTATAACTGTAAAGGCTGTGTGTTATGTCCCTATTTTTTGTTTGTTTTGTTTATTTCGAACATGTACAAGGAAGTAGAATAAATATATAGAACTTAAAGTACTTACAAAAAAACAATAAAGATCCACTTTACTTGAAGAAGTGTAACCTTATCAAATCCCACCCTTCTGTGATATCTTTTAACACCAGTTTTTTATCTCAGTAATAAAGCTCAGTTTAATATACTGTACTATATACTAACTCTACTGCAATGTACATTAAATATGCTCCATTACACAATCTTAAACCATAATACTATATAACATAATCCAATCCAATACGATCTAAAGCATTCAACCCAAATCTAAACCGCTGCATTGTCTCAAGGGACGTTACAATTACACTTGAGCCTTAAGTAATTAATAGAAAGATTAAGATTAATGGAAAGGCAAGCAAATACATAATTAATGTATTGCAATTTTCTATGTTTCACACCTGACCAGATGTAATTGCAACTGAATTTGGACTAACAGCGCTATGGCTAGTAACACACTGTTTATTGTGACCTGGATCCAGCAGATTGGGCTTGAAATGATCTTTATTTATCATTTTATTGATCACTAACATGTCTCTTCGTGCATGAGGTTAAGAATAATGAATGTACTGTAAATGTGCAGCTCTGAATGCACCTGAAAACTTGAATAAATCAAATGAAACGTAAAACTGTGCACAATAAGAAGCTACAAATCAACAAAAAACACTAACCAAAGTGTTCCTTTAAAATGTTTTGCATAACGCTCTCTCGAGGCCATCGTATTTACCTGACGCCTCTGTTCACCACGTGGTCTTGACACACCTGTGCGTCGTGCCAAAGCGGTGCGTTTGTTTAATTTGACGGTGATGCTGCTGTGGGCGGGGCTTCGGATCCTGTTATCAGCCTCAGTCCCGGGACCAGCGCCCTCACAAAGACCACGGGACCCGCAAGGACCCGGTTCGGCCGTGAAACACTCCCCGGGGACGGACACGGAGCGAGGACACGAGGCCGACAACAGGTGAGTGACGCCTTTTAACCTGTACGTCTCACCTGAGCGCTGCAGAGCCGTGAGGTCATCACTGGCAGCGTTAAATTAGAAAAACCGCACGGACTGTTGCTTTTTACTGTCATTTAGTGCGAGTTCTGTCCAATTCAGCTCTGGGTTTACTTCAGACAAATATAGCATTACTTACAATTAAAGCCCATGTATAAATAATTCATACATTTGTGGAATAACCCAATAATTAAAGGCATTGTTGAGTATTTTATAAATGTGTTTTTAATTAGATCGCTTTGGATAGATACTATGTTCCCTGCAGTAGATCATCAGCACAGTCCCAGTTTGAAGAAGTAGACAGGAGAAATATAACAGAGGCTAAATACTGATAGTGTCCATTTAAATTTAAGAATATTCAACAAATGTTGCTGATAAATAGATTAAATATAGGTTCAGGCGACCACACAGACGTGCAGGTGTGCTGACTGGGGTGTTAATATAAATATAAAATTAAAAAAGAAAAAAAAACTCCTGTGATAAATGCACTTAAATGCCTTTCATGTAATATACAGTTGAGAATTATAAGTTTTTTGGTCTTATCTCTGTTTGGGACCATTTTACCCCAACCAACAAAGGGTTATTAAACAGATACTGGGTAAATTTTCACTGGTATTATCAATTATTTGACTTTATTTTAGGTCTAAACCAGGTCTTCTTGCAGGAAACTCATCCAGCTCTTAACCCAGGACAAAACTTAAACTTTGATCCGTACTAAACCCCAAAACAGGACTAAACCAGGGCTTTGATGTGACTGTCAATAACACAGCGCTCTGTAGTTTTAAAGTGAGCAGTTACATAATCTGCTGATTTTTGTTGTCTCAGCTTGGCTTCTACACACAAATAAAATCTGCTTCCCTCGGGGCAACACAGTGTTTATCTTAAATTCCGTCTTATCTGATATCATTAACAAATTGTAAGTTGTACCTCTTCGCCTGCAGGATTGTATGGGGTATTTGTGGATAGATATAAAGCACACATATTCATATTGTGTATTTATTCATTTATTGTTAATGACATGCTCTACTTCTGATCAAAAGTGTGTTATTATAAAGTGTAAGCCAAAACACAAAACAAGCTCAAACCAGTTATTATAGACAGACTTGTGTGTCACACTGGGTAATTTTACCACTTATCCGTACACCAAGAGTCTAAAATCTGCTGCTGCACAGTGTATTGGGGCAGATTGTGGTTTATATTGTTACCCAGCTCATTGGCACATGAAATAGGCCGACTTAAGCACCGGTTTGACAAGAATCTAACACAGGTAATAGTCGAGTAATCTGTAGAAAATGCAGTGGTTTATTAGTTATGAGTCACTGCTCTACTCTGTGGACTAATTGCATTATTCCACGAATTATTGTTTGTATTTGTTTTGTTTTCCAGGTGCAGATGTTACCTTCAACCTGCGCCAAAACTGTCAGTGAAATGCCAAGTCTCAACGTGCAATAATTTACAACCACAAACATCCAAAATGTTGATCGACTAATTCAGTCAACAAAGCAAACAACTTTACAAAAGCCTCAAGAGATAATGCCTTTTTAATTTAATAGAATGGACTGAGATGTATTAGCTCTTTAGTTTAAGTTTATTTAAGTGTTATAAAGTAATTGAAGTTGTAGGAGCTCACACACTGCAGAACTACAAACATGGCGGCCGGTGCCACGATGGAAGTGGCGGACATCGCTGTGGTAGCGCTGTACTTCCTGTTGGTGCTGGGGATCGGGTTGTTGGCCATGTGGAAAGCCAACCGCAGCACGGTGAGCGGGTACTTCCTGGCCGGACGCTCCATGAACTGGGCGGCCGTGGGAGCGTCTCTGTTCGTCAGCAACATCGGCAGCGAGCACTTCATCGGACTGGCCGGGTCCGGAGCCGCCAGCGGGTTCAGCGTCGCGGCCTGGGAGTTCAACGCTCTGCTGCTGCTTCAACTCTTAGGCTGGCTCTTCATCCCGGTGTACGTCCACTCCGGGGTTTACACCATGCCCGAGTATCTGTCCAAACGCTTCGGCGGACAGAGGCTCAAAGTGTACTTCGCCATGTTGACCCTTGTTCTCTACATCTTCACCAAGTTATCCGTCAATCTCTACACTGGGGCTTTGTTCATCCAAGAGTCTCTAGGCTGGAACCTGTACTTGTCAATCATTCTTCTCATTGCAATGACGGCCATTTTGACTGTCACCGGGGGTCTGGTGGCTGTCATTTACACTGATACTATCCAAGCCTTTCTAATGATCGCAGGAGCCCTCACTCTCACAGGAATCAGCCTCTTCAAAGTAGGAGGCCTCGAAGGTATCGTTACTTTTCACTTAACAACATTTAACACCCTCTTTTTGTCACTCACAACATTTAAATGAACCATGTGTGTGTCTTGAAGGTGTGAGGACTAAATACATGCAGGCGAGCCCCAACGTCACGGCCATCTTATTGTCTTATCCAAACCTGACATTCTCCGAGAGCTGCTACCAACACCTCCACCCGAAACCTGCCGCTCTGAAGATCCTGCGAGGACCGGGAGACCCAGACCTGCCTTGGCCTGGGTTCTTACTGGGACAGACCCCAGCCTCCATTTGGTAAAGCTCTTCAAGATACACCGTGCCATTAGTTCTTTTAGCTTTCACCCACTATATCGCTAAAATAAACTTCCGACCCAATGAGCTGTGACTGAAAATGGAGTTTCATGCAGTCTTCTCCTCTCTGGTAGGTACTGGTGTGCGGATCAGGTGATCGTCCAGCGTGTCCTCGCCGCCAAAAACATCGCCCACGCCAAAGGATCCACCGTCATGGCCGGCTTTTTGAAGATCCTGCCCATGTTCATCATTGTCATCCCAGGTATACGCACTGACTTAAAACTAATCTGATTTGTAGTGGCCATTTGTCTAATCCACAATGTAAATTAAACTTTAAGAGCTTTTTTTGTATGAACTTTATCCACTTAAAAGTTGCTTTGCTGCATTTTATTCCAGTTAAGGATCTATAATTGCTGTGTTATACACCCAAGCAGCAAAAATACAGACATTTACAGCATATTCAGGCCTTGTCTCTCTGCCCTTTTAAAAAAAAAATTGTAAAAATGTATTTTACAATCACCAGAGCCTGAGGGACAATGTCTAAACAAATTCTCCACATTTTCTTTCAAAGCACTGTAACTACCTGCACAACTGAGCTCAGTATAGTTAATAGTTTTATAGCCTTAACCACACAAAGAGAGACCGAGTCAAGTCTGAATGATGCAGACAAATGAACCAACTGCGGTCTTGGTCGGCCTTAATTTAAAATCCAGAGCCTTTTAGAGATCAGAGCTTAAAAAGAGAAATGAGACTATAAAAAAGAGACCTTGAGAACAACTGCACATATCCAGAATACTTGGGAGCTGCTAAACCTGTCCTGAAGAAGCAGCATTTTAGTTTCATAAAGCGAGTAATTTCTTAAACATAATCCGATGTCCTCTTGTGTCCAGGAATGATTGCTCGGATCTTCTTCGCGGACGACTTGGCCTGTATCAGTCCCGAACACTGCGTGGAGGTGTGCGGGTCCGCGGCCGGCTGCAGTAACGTAGCGTATCCGCGGCTGGTCATGTCGGTGATGCCCGTGGGTCTGCGCGGGCTGATGTTAGCCGTCATGATCGCGGCCCTCATGAGCGACCTGGACTCCATCTTCAACTCGGCCAGCACCATTTTCACGTTAGACATTTACAAGATGCTGCGGAAACGAGCGTCGTCCCAAGAGCTGGTGATTGTAGGTAGACTCTCGGTGGTTTTTGTTGTCATCATTAGCATCGCTTGGGTGCCAGTTATTATAGAAATGCAAGGGGGTCAGATGTTTTACTACATCCAAGAGGTTTCGGACTATCTAACTCCACCTATAGCTGCTATGTTTTTGCTCGGCGTCTTGTGGCATCGCTGCAATGAACATGGTGCATTCTGGGGAGCACTTACAGGGTTTGTCCTCGGAACGATTCGACTAAGTTTAGCGTTTATTTACCGCGAACCACTTTGCGACCAACCGGACGAGAGGCCAGCTTTCATCAAAGACGTCCACTTTATGTACGTCGCTGCCATTTTATTCTGGATTTCGGCTTTAGTTACGGTCATTGTGAGTCTCCTCACTGCAGCGCCGAAAAAAGAGCAGATAAAAACTACGACTTTGTGGGGTTTGAGCAGGAGAAAGAAGCTCAAACACCAAGAAAATACAGGCAATGTTTTGAAGCCACTAAACCAAATTTTGGAATCAAAAAATGGACACATAACTATGAATGGACATCAAACACAAACTGAGGTCACTGTTCAAAATGGCGGGCCCCAAATTGTAAAAGAACCCAAACAGGAAGTGGACTGCTGCTACAGAGGGATGGCAGAGGAAAATGAAAAATGTCTCCAAGTCGTGGAGTGGTTTTGTGGCCTGAAGGGAGAATCGACCAAAACCCACGTCCCGAGCGTCCAAGAGCAGGAGAAAATCATCGACGAGCTTCTCTACGAGTCTCCACGAACCAAAATAGTCCTGAACTTGGCTTTAGCTTTGATCTGTGGCGTTGGGGTCTTTCTTTTTGTGTATTTCACCTTGTAAATACAATTACGACAGCACTGTGCAAAATTTATTTAGAGTTTTCTACTTTAAAGTGCCTTTAATTCAGTTATGTGTGAAAAAGGTTGTCTTAAGAGAGTAAAACTATGAAGACAAAAGATGTTTATAGTCATTAACATGGGAAAAGTGGCCCCTTTTAAAATATTAAGTACATTTTACTCAAAACTATTAATGTTCGGTTTATTATTTTTATAGCAGACTATATCTTTCTAATGTACAGACATTATATTAAAAGTCTCTAAGTGCACCTTGGTATTACTGTGGTCACTTGAACCTGGAACTGGTCTTTCTGGTCCATTCCTCTGCAAACATCTTCCTGTGAGCAACAAGTTCCGTGTGAATGATAAAATAAACACTAAAGATTATTTATATTATACTTTGCAAAGCTGCTCAAAGGTAGATGTCGTTTTAGGTGAATAACAGTCAAAACCGAAGCAGTGATGAGAGGCGGATCTAATTCAAACTTATTTCAGTATTGTGCAAATGTGGTTCTATTATCTGCTTCTGCAAATGACATAAAGCTTAAACAGTCACTGCTTATTACATTGGTTTAATTGGAGCTTAAAAGGGAGCATTCTGAATAATAGTAAATGACTGAAGAGAACACTGGGTTCATTTGGACACACCCCAAGAAAAGCTGAGTTGGATGGGAGCCTGAGGGGATCCTGCACGTCGTCTTCAAGGAGGAAAATTTCACAAAGTTTTGAAACGTGCCATTGGTTTATTCAGAAGTCTCTCCGTGAGCCTCGGCTGCAGTGGAAAGTTACAGAGACAAGGTGGAAAATTACTGTAGATGTAGACACTCCCCACAAACGATTACTGCAAAAAACAATCCCTTCCCAAGACACAGTTTCTTCTTGTTATTAAAATTATTCTATAGATCGACATTTAAACATTTATCACTGTTATAGAATTGAGGATCAATTTTCTGGTATCCTGTCCTCTTTTATCCAATCAGAAGAGAGAACTACTTAAACTACTCTCACGGTTAAACTATTGTAGAGCATGTTTTCTGCATGGATTTTATTTTTAATTTGTTCACAAATGACAACAAAGACCAGGTCCTTGTACTTTTCAACTCGATCAGTGAACCCTGTGTCACTTTGTGGAGCTGTGAGTGCGTTCAAGTGAAACAGGCCGAGTCGGTTCTAAACAAACAATCGCAATGGAAAAGTCATATATATGCTAACACGAAGACAAACACAAAACTACACTCATCTGCAAAATAAACAGCAACATCGACTGAATTAAGTTGTACAGAGCAACAATCAGTGGGGCCTTTCTGTGACATTTGACCTCGCGATGATTAGACTAGAGTATAAATGGGCATCAACTAAGTCACGTCTGTTCGTTTGCTGATTGGTCAATGAGTGCATATCTATCCTCTATCTGCAACTTTCCACAGACAAACTAGCTTTGTGAGGTTAGCCCTGATGTTCAACCACTAACCGCCTGATCCAGTATTGTAGTGCAGGGCTGGGACTTTTGGATGCATTCTCTAAGTAATCATCTGATGACAACATGCTCTGGCATCTGAAAAAACAGTATCATTAAAAATACCGTTAACATACACGTTACTCCCTGTCATCAACAGTCAACTATGGAATATAATAGAAATAATCTTTGCCTATAACATAACAAGGGGAGAGATAATGGAATAACATAACTTTTATGTCTGAGTGAAGGGAGGGGGGTTCCACTAGTTCTAAAATACAAAATAAATGAATTATTAGCAGTTCTGAGGTAACAACTGTCTGTTTTTACCAGGACTTAAGAGGTCAGTGATGCAGCAGTCAAAGTTACTTGACTTCTTGCAAGCAAAATAGCATTAGCATCAAAGCCATATTGTGAGAGTTCATGAAAACATAAAATCTTGTGCCGAGAAGCAAAATCATGTTGACATCAAGTAAGAACAGAAACCAAGAGAAATAAACCTGCATTATCTATATTTTGTGGAATGATATGAATAGTATAGACATCTGTTTCTCTAGTTTTAGTCAAATTGAAAAAAGCATGTGTCTCTTCCCTCCTTATATTTCCACTGTGTTACTTATCTATCTCACTATGTAACCAGAAGCTGGATTAAACTTCCAGTGATCCATTCATCTGATCCACAGAAGCGCCATATTAGATTTCTATATATATATATTGTTTCTAGGCGACCTTGAGCCAGACTAAACATGTATTGGCAGCCTGTTGGAACCTGTGCAGTAAAAAAGCCTTTGTCTTTGTGGATTAACTCACAAAGACTGCAATGCATGTCTTGTACCCACAACCACTCCCACAAACTGCTCTTATAAATACACCCTAAAAAAAATCAAACCCAATGTTCACCCAGTTCTTTTATTCAAAGAAATCCGTGACAATTGCTCAAAGATTAGTGTCACACAAAGATGAAGCCAGGTGGGAACAGGTGTAAATCAGGCGGTGCATCGTGGGGCAGTGGTTTAAAGCCACAGTCACGAACCAGACACAGATTATTACTGAATAATAAAATGCAGGCCTATCTGGAAGTGCAATGTTACACGACTAAAAACTTACATGGAGAGAAAAACATACTGGTTGTGATAGATTAGGTTTTATGGTAGAAGTCTATTTGAAGTGAGTGATTGTTCTGATGCCAAAGTGAGTCAGCCTGCATCATTATCCCCTTTTTTCTCTGCACAGTGAAGATGTCGCGATAAAAAGTGACAAGGTTCTCGCGGAATTTTGACTTCATAACAAAGTGGAGTTGTCAAGTTGGCGAGTTTTACCTTCAGTAAATAGAGCGGGAGTAAACAGAGGGCTTCAAAATAAAAGTGTGAAATGATATTCTATTGTATGTTGACATGAAGTAAAAAGTGCATTTGAGAGAATATAAATAAAATAGTGTGTAGTCTGTACTACATTTTCTAAAACCTGAAAACAAAAAGTCTTTCACTGTGCATTTTATTGAACTCTTTAGATGAAAAAGAAACTTCTCAAAATGTAATTGTTTTGTGTTTTTAAACAGCCACTGACAATAGGCTTCCCTTAATTGCTGAACCAGATTAAACACTTCAAAGCCATGGTTTTGATTTTGCATAATTGTGCATTTCTCATTGTTTAAAAATGAGACATTTAAAGCCAGATAGAATCCAGCGGAAGTCCCATTAATTATTTCAACACACAATCTTGGTTAAAGGGCTTAAGACATTGATAAATTAAATGGACTTTGTTTCTAAATTAAACTCAACATCTGAACGATATGTTCCTGCTAGTATCCTGTAGATGTCCAACCTAAACACAAAAACAAATTGTGGAATTGTAATTTGTAGTGTTACCACCAGATGTCACTCAATGATGACACACTGCACATTTAATGTTCATAATTTACATCTTTGTCTAAGCTACTGCCTTCACTGTGTATAGTTATTCCCCTAATTTTTATATATCATACTAAAACTGCATTCTACTATAGAAGAATTTTAAAAATATATTTTAATCCATACATTTTTGGGAGAAGTCTCTTTGCACAAATGCATTCGACTGGATTTTCGCACGTTACAGTTATATTTATTTATAATTCTACTGTTATAGTATTAACAAAATAAGCTTGCAGCATGGATTGTTAGTAAAAGGGCATACATGTGTACAATAAAGTGTAACAGAGCATAAAATATATTTATTAGTGTACATCTGTATCTGTGCTTTGTGTAATAGGTAATTAATGAAGTATACGTTAACCTATTTGCAGTATAAAAATGTACTGCATGCATATGTATATTGTATTAGACAAGCTCATTACATTCATGTATTATTTTCTTGCATTTTTATTGTTTTATTTGATGCTGTTAAAAAAAAAGTGGAGGTCTAAAAACAATTCAACTGCGTACTGTGCTGTAACCAAGTACTTGCCAGAAAATAGTTTTATTTTTGTGTCATTCCCGGACGTTGTTGTGGTTTAAAGACACTTGCTTTTCAGGTGCAGCGCCGCTTCATCTCCGCTTCAGCTGTGGAGCAAAGCAAAGCGATATCAGCTGAGTTTGATGAAGCTTTTTAAGGCTAAACCACACCAGTCTTTCATCACGTTTAATTCACGTTTCTTTAGCATTTTTCAACGCCACGTGTGATTGCTAATTCAATGCTGTAGAAAGTGACATCTCGCGAATACAACATAAGCTACATCAAACCCGGCGAACAAAGAGGTCCTATTTCAACGGCAACATTTTTCCCCCATACTCCATAGTTATGAGTCATGTGGCCGTCGAAAATGCACACGGTCTAGAGCAGCAGGTAAGCATTTTTTTAATATTATTTTTACATTTTTAGTTCATAAAAATATGGAAACGGGAAGACGTTAGCGTGCCGGTTAGCCTAAAAACAAAGCTAACGGGATGCTACCGTGCTAACTGCTGCTGGGATCGCTTCATTTGCACACCGCGGCGGAGAACAGTGGACACATAACGGGGACTGACCTAGTTAGTTACACAATAATAACCTATTTTCACTTCACTTACTCCCCACTTTCTTATATTGTTCAATAATAACAGCTCGTTTACATTTTTAAACATTATTTTCGGAGTCGTCCGTTATAGCTGTTGCTAACATCGTACTGTAACCGTTACAAATAATGGCTGTTCTATTACAGTGAATTACCAACTGACAATTAGCTCGTCAAGGTGCGCAAATGAAGCGCATCCTCGAAGTAATATCTTCACTGCGTTTGTCTCTGAGCTTGGTACAGTAATAAAATGGAGGTTTGCAGAAAGAGATGCTGCAAACAAGACTGGGTCTAAAAAAACAAATAACGACACCTGAGGCTAGCATATTTAGCAGATTATATAGTTGTAATACTTGTGTCGCTTCAAAATAGTGCTCATTTCTTCTGCGTCATCAGCCAACGCCATTTAGCTTTGTCAGAGAAGTACAGTGTGTCCTCCATAAAACTCAATAAAGCAAGCATTCTGTCACTTTGTTCTGGATTATATTTTCATGTTTTTTTCTTTGTCTAAAGGATGTTTTATGTGGCTTTACAAAATTGGAGGGTGCACCAAAAATGACTTGTACTTATGTAGCTTTATTGCTAGCAAAGTTTTGTATTCCTAAATGTAAGGTCCCACATGATAAACCCTCTTTTTCAGCCCTGAAAAGCTATGTTGTTTTTATTTAGTTACTATGCATAATAAAAAGGCTCTAGAGACATTGAATAAACAGGTCATGTTACATTTTTATTTGATTTCTTTCAATATGTATTTTATTTTACCTGTGGCATACTTAAATATATTCTAAAGTATAAAGCAGGCTAAAACCCACTCAGCAAAATCTTGCCCTTCCTGCATTCTCATGTCCTATATTTTCTTAAGATTATGAAATTGTAGTATTTTATGAAAAAAAGAAAAAAAACACAGTTGTAAACAAGTCACAAGGAAATGAAAAAAGGGACAGTTAAAAAAATGTATATAGGACTATATAGGCTTTCTGTTCTTTAGCTGCATTTAAATGATAAACTTGTGCTGTGCCTGTTTTTTTCCAGCTCGCTGTCCTAGACTTGAACGCAGCAGACGGACAAGGAGGAGGCACAAATAGTAAGTAGCCAACATCTTTTTTTCCAATGAGCTTTAGAGCCATTTACAAATCATATCCAGACAGTTTTATTCCTTTGGTAATTAATAGCTGCTTTTTCAGTCCACACAGTTCTCAGTTTTACTCACAGGTTCACAAAGCCAGTCAGTTTTGAAATAGATTTAGCTTTAATTATTGAGTATAAATTGGTCTCATAGCTCTTATTTGAGAAAGATTTAGTTGCGTTGTTGTGAGTTAATCCACTACTGTCTGGTTTGTTTTCAGGGCGATACATTCCTCCACATTTACGGAACAAAGATCCTTCCAAAAATGGTTAGCGGTGTCAATGTTGTGCAAAATGCTGTTGGTTCTGTTAAGATACTAAAAAGGTTCAATTAATTCTGTGTTTGCAGCAGGAAATGCCTTCGTTGCACGTCAGGCAGGCTACACGATGGCACCCGCCGCCAACTGTAAGGACCACTTATCTGATCTCAAGGGTCTTATCTTGATTTTTTTGCTCATATTAACCACCATTTTCTTCCTTCTGCAGACGGTTGGGACGCAGCGCGCAACAACTTCGTCAACGGCTTTCACGACACCCGCATGACGGCCGCCAACACTTTCACCCGCGGTCCTCCCCGCATGGAGCGCAACCGCGGTGGAGGCGGGTACCGGGGCAACAGGGGCGGAGCCTTCAACCCCATGAACCCCACGCAGCCCATGGCCTTCGGCGGCTACGAGAACAAAGGTCAGGACAATTAAAAAGGGGTTCATTTACATCCCGTTATTTTAAGTAAATGGATGAAACTGTACTGTACTGTTTTAAATGTCTGTTTGTGTGTATTTCTAGTTGACACATGCGGCTGGAACACTGCTAAAGAGGCCTACAGCAGTTTTGGCAACAACCGTGGGAAGTCTGCCTTCTTTAACGACAGAGGCAACGCCAACAGGGGAAGGTAAGGCGAGATGAAAGGTTTAAAAATGGCAGGATGACATCATATTCTGAATTTTACAATGTGTTGGTGTGGTATTTCCAGGTTCGATCACGGAGGATTCAACGCAGCAGGGAACAGCCGCTGGGTAGAGGAGCCCAGAGACGACGGTGACTGGTCCAAACCGACGCCACGTAACGAACGACTCGAGCAGTGAGTCCGCGCTTTTGACTTTCTGCGATTTTATGGAAATGGGAAAAGTATAACAAAACAATAAACGTAATAGGATGAAACACCAAGGCTTACTTCCCAAAATTAGATCAGAAGATAATCTCTCTAGAACTCTGTCAGCTTAAAAGGTATTAACACTTGATTGATAAATGTTTCTTTCCCTTGTCCGCAGCGAGCTGTTCTCTGGCAGCAACACTGGCATTAACTTTGAGAAATATGACGACATTCCCGTTGAAGCGACTGGACAGAACTGCCCCCATCACATCGAGAGTGTAAGATACTGTACCACATTTAAAAGCCCTTAGGATCGAACTGTTTTAAATAAAAAAGGTTAAGGGAAATGCTTTTGGTTTTTGTCACAATGGTTTTATTTGACCAACTGCTCTGGGTAAAATCATGATAATTAGTTCTTTATGTAAATGTCCTGATTGTTTTATGTGTTCCTGCAGTTCCAAGACGTGGACATGGGGGAGATTATTATGGGTAACATCAGTCTGAGCCGTTACACTCGGCCGACCCCGGTCCAGAAATATGCCATTCCTATCATTAAGGCCAAGAGAGACCTGATGGCCTGCGCACAAACTGGTACGCCATGCACCACAGGAAATATAAAAGTCACCAAATGGACCACTCACTGCAGGGTTTTATATCCCTCTGATGGGTTGGTCTTGTTCAAATAGGTTCTGGGAAGACTGCTGCATTCCTGTTGCCCATTCTCAGCCAGATTTATGCCGAGGGACCAGGAGAGGCTCTGAATGCAGTAAAAGCCTCCGGACAGGTGAGAACTGTCTCCGACAAATAGTCATTTTGCGTGCAACGTGTATGGATCTTCAGCATGGTGTGTACTCTAGACAGACTAAAAAGTACTGTTGTGTTTGACTCGCAGGAGAATGGAAAGTACGGCCGTCGTAAACAGTATCCCATCTCTTTGGTCTTGGCTCCGACTCGAGAACTGGCTCTGCAGATCTACGACGAGGCCAGGAAGGTGAATACACTCAAACATTGCAGAAACACTTATGTCCTGAAGTGTGCAGACTTGTTTTGCAGTGTTTTAATATCCTTTTCGCTCGTTCTCAGTTTTCGTACCGCTCCAGAGTGCGTCCGTGCGTCGTGTACGGAGGAGCCGACATCGGTGGGCAGATCCGAGACTTGGAGCGAGGCTGCCATCTGCTGGTGGCCACACCGGGGCGACTGGTCGACATGATGGAGCGGGGCAAGATCGGCCTGGACTACTGCAAGTAAGACAGGGATGGGCATTTTGAGAATAATAAAATAAAAGTCTGTATGAAAGAGTTTGTTTGGATTGGAAAAGTCACAGAAGCATGAAAGATAAATACTGCGGATACTTAAATATAATCATTTTTTTTATTTCTGTCTCTCGTCTGCAGTTACCTGGTTTTGGATGAGGCGGATCGAATGCTGGACATGGGATTTGAACCTCAGATTCGACGCATCGTGGAGCAGGACACAATGCCTCCTAAAGGCATCCGACAGACAATGATGTTCAGCGCCACCTTCCCCAAAGAGATCCAGGTAAGACACATCTAGTTTTGTCAGGTGCGTGTGTTTTAAAAGTGATTATGGGTAAAAAAAAAAAAGTATCTCTGCTCCCTCAGATTCTGGCCCGGGACTTTCTGGAGGAGTACATCTTCCTGGCCGTGGGTCGAGTGGGCTCCACTTCAGAGAACATCACTCAGAAAGTGGTTTGGGTCGAAGAGAGCGACAAGAGATCCTTCCTCCTGGACCTGCTCAGTGCCACAGGTGAGTCCACCACTACCTGTCCCATTGAGTTTGAAGGTCTGTGTGTGTGTTCACTAACCACTCACTCAGTTCCCATCACTTTAAATATTAGCTCAGTTCAGTGGACAACAATTCAGTGTTTGACATAGGCAAAGTCAGGATACTGTTTTGATTCAATGAATTAGCACCAAATTAAAGAGAGATGAGCAAAAAGAATTATTCTGATTAAGAGTTTGCAATTAATGTTTCTAGAGTTAAAACTGTTACATAAAACAGTAGCTTCCAAGTTATTTCAATAGTTCCTGGAGTTAAAAGAGGAAATAAGACCTCAGTTGTTGACATATGCCCAGTTACTGACCGTTATTCAAAGTTTGTAGCAAATACAAATAAATATAGGGTAGTTCCTCTTCTGCCCGTCGTATAATTGTTAATGGGGAAGCAACAGTCCCATGCACACTCTACTTGTATTGTTAAACACATTTAATAAACTGTATAATATCCAAGTGCAGTTTACATTTGGTGATTTGGTTTTATCTTAAGTCATCCCCACTGAGGTACAGGACAATACGGGAGACAACGTAGAGAAACCTGGTAAGACCTTCTCTACAAAGTCCCATATCTGAACTTTAATTTTGCCTGCACATTTCTCTAAGGATGGATGACACTCCTTAGTTTATATTTCATTTCATGGATAAATCTCATGCAGCTTTATTCAAATGTGCCTGTGGCTGCATTTAGTCTCTGTTGGACACTGTTTTTGTAGAAGTTATGCCGTGGTTTTGTCACATCTGACCCAAAGCCTTGATAAAAAGGGTTTGGTCAAGGCTGTTCCTCTGCCACTAAATACACTTTATACTTGTGTTTTAGGACTTTAGACAGTTATCTACTGTTTATATAAGTCAATGACTGCCAATAGCCCTGGTTTAGAGAAAGAAACAGGATACATCTGGCACCAGCTAAAGGGAGGGAAGTGGTTATAACTTAATGATCCCTATTTATTGACGATAATAAATCTGATGGGATGATAAACTGTGACTCATAATGGACCTGTGAAGCTTCTGTGCCAGTGAAGTTGTGATACGGTTGGAACAGGAAACCACACTTTCATCACCATAAAGACAAATTCAAACTAAATAAAGCTGAATTAGTATTTGGTGTAAGTTTTCAATGGAAGTTCTTGGATCCAACCTCACTTCTGTATCAGCCACTGGTTCCTCTGTCCAATGTTTTTCTACTGTGTGTGCAACGGGCAGACTGTTACATTCTTGTAGCCTTGCCTTTTTAAAATGGCTCTGACCAAACTCTGTCTATCACAGGCTACAGTCACAGTGCCTGCATGTAAACCGCGCTGCCCATGGCAATGCAGTCACTTTTATCTTGTAACATACTGCTGCTTCTTCTCATAATGCACCTACTGCTGAATGCCAAATAGACACTGGCGTTAAAAGTGCATGCGGTTGTGATTACACAAAACTGACTTCAGATTACCTCATTGCAGCTACTAAATGTAATTCGGATTATTTCACCACTTTCTCTGGAGTAATTTCTATCCAGTTGTGCTGCTGGATAAAAGAGAACTGTCATATTGCACATATCCCATTACTTTATTCACATTCTTTCCACCATTTAAGCTTGGCCTTGCTTTGTATCTGGCGCTGTCTTCTTGTTGCTCCTAGTTTGTCTTTCATACATTTAGGAGGAAGAATTATTACCGCTGTAGGTTTAGCATTTAAAATTCAACCTGAAAAAAATCTTATCATAGTAATACACTTCTAAATGTAAATGTCACACACCTTTGTAATCTGATTATACAATAAGAGTTAATTAGGGGAGGGTCGATACAACTTTAAAACAAAGACATGTTAATCAGGCAAATATCGAGGCGGAGTAATGGATTATAAATAGATTGTATGGAAGTGGTAATTGTCTGTGTGACTTTAACTCATCAGGGAAGGACTCGTTGACGCTGGTTTTTGTTGAGACCAAGAAGGGTGCGGATGCCTTGGAGGACTTCCTGTATCGCGAGGGATACGCCTGCACCAGTATCCACGGCGACCGCTCTCAGCGAGACCGTGAGGAGGCGCTGAACCAGTTCAGATCCGGGAAATGCCCCATTCTGGTGGCTACCGCGGTCAGTATTTACTGTGTGCACAACCGCTCTTTTAACCTGTTCTTTTTGCACATGAGTGAACATTTGTGTCGTATTTTTGGTTTCTCAGGTGGCAGCTCGAGGTCTGGACATCTCTAATGTCAAACACGTCATTAACTTCGACCTCCCCAGTGACATTGAAGAATATGTTCACCGCATCGGCCGCACAGGACGAGTGGGAAACCTTGGTAAATGCACAGAGATGTGAAATGAAATGCTCATATTTATCAGAGCAGACAGGTAGTGAAGGTCATTAAGTAAGAACCAACATCATAGTCATTAATGTCGCCCCCAAATCCTAACCCAAATAAAGAATACTGTCCCCTGAAGAACTATACCCACTCTTGATTGTATTTTATTTGCTAAAACCACATATTTAAGTGTTTATTTCTGTGTTTCAGGACTGGCCACATCATTCTTCAACGACAAAAACGGCAACATCACTAAAGACCTGCTGGACATTTTGGTCGAGGCCAAACAGGAAGTGCCCTCGTGGCTGGAGAGTCTGGCCTATGAACACCAGCACAAGAGCAGCAACAGGGGGCGCTCTAAGAGGTACGTGGTCTTCCAACAGTTGAGTTTCATAATAGAGGTTTTAAATAAGCCCCGTGTGAAACCGAATGAGTTCCTGAATGTGCTGTTTCAGGTTTTCCGGAGGGTTTGGCGCTCGTGATTATCGGCAGACGGCCGCTGGAGCAAACGCTGCAGGGTTCGGGGGTCGCGGAGGCCGTAACCAAGCAGGACACGGAGGAAACCGCGGCTTCGGAGGAGGCAAGGGTCTACATTCACACTACGGGATTTGTCTGTCTGGGCATTCGTAGTATTTGCTCTAAATCAGATTTACTGAGCAAAAGAGTAATATTTTTGACTTTGGCTTTAATTAAAGGAATAAAAAGAGGAGAAGGCTCATACATTCTGATTAAATTTAAGTGTATTCTGCTCACAGCATACTACAAACCAGATCTGAAACTGAAACTCCTATTTGAATATATACATACAAGAGGTCTGGCTTGTACTCACTGAAACATTTTTAGCTTCACATAACCGTATTTTATTTCTGCTCTCAGGTGGATTTGGGAACTTCTACGCCACCGACGGCTACGGAGGCAACTACTCCCACTCCCAGGTGGACTGGTGGGGCAACTAGGCCACGTCACGAGTCTCTCCCCCGTCCCTCACATGGTTTTCTTCTTCTTTCCACTGTCTCTGTCTTTTCCCGTTCATCAAACCCCACATGCATGCTATAAACTATTTATACTTATTTAGATGGCTCCATTTCCCCGTTATTTTCACCTCCGCAGCCGCCTCTTATTTTTCCCTCTCTTTATTTTTTGATTAAGGTAAATATTGTAGCTCAGATTAGACCACGTCATACAGGTATACTTCTGTTTAATCACAAATGCTTTCGGTGTCTGAAAAGCAAATTAAGAATATGCTGTTTCTGAGCTGTCCGGACAAAAAAGTCACGCCTCTTTAGTTTTTTTTGTTTTTTTTTATCTCCCATTTCTCTGTTATAACATAGACTCTGCATCAAAGCCCAGAAATCCTCTTAACTGCTAAAAACCCCTATAGAGCCAGTAACCTTTTAGTGTATAATCCACTGGGCAACTTTAATTGAAATCAGTTGCATCCATGTCTCGACTCATCAGACACTTGAGCTTTTTTCCATTACTTAGCCTTTTCCTCACGAGCCTCTCTGGTAAGTCATATTTTTAGGGCTACACAACTGTTTAGTCACACTCCCTTCAGATCTCTTAAATTCTGTGTGCATTTAAAACCTATTGAACCTCGCCAAACATAACTACAGGATATTTTTATGTATTAAATGATAAGCCCGTCTTCTTCTACTCCTACTTTAGGGGTCAGTAATAATAATTTAAAGCGTGTATCGAGTCAAGACCAGGGTATATCACGTTGAAATGGATTGGATTTTAAGAGACAGGGACCAGTTATAAAAGTCAGACGGTCCAAACCTGTCCAGAGGCGACGCAGTAAGAAGTTCTTGATTTAAAATCCTCAGACCTTTATGTTCGAGTTTGCAGTCTGAGACAAGACCAAGATGTTTAAAAAGTTGTGTTAAGTGGTCTTGATTATCCAGCACTACTTCAGGTTTGTTCATTTTGTTCATCACTGCAGTAATCATACAATCCTAAACATGTTTTTTTTGTGACTTTTTTATTCGGGCAGCGAGTCTCGACACTAGGCTTGACAAAAGGCTTTTTCTCCCCTCACATTACGACTCTTCACCCTCCGCCAGCCAGGCTCCTTGTGTAGCTCCACCTCTTGTCTTTGTATGTAATGCATGGCCGTGTTGTAAACCACAGGCCCGATGTTCTTATTTTCTTAATATACAGCATATACAGCAGAGATAGGCACATTTTGAGGAAAATGTCTGAACTCAAACTGGCTGAGGTCTCTTTCTCTTAAAGAGGCCATGTAAAAAAAAAAAAATCCAAACGTTTTGTTGTTTTTTAAAAGGTTTTATGGCATTAATTACACGAGCCAGGTCTGATATTGGAAGGACACTGGGTGGATAAAATGAAGACGTCCACTTAGCGAGGACTACAAATGTCTTTGACAAAACAATATGAAGGATTTGCTTCTGTACGGTGCCTTTAAGAAACCTGAACTGTCTTTTATTCTGTTGTTTTTATTGCCATAACGCGTAACTGGCTACAAGTAAGGGCCGACTGTGACTAAAATGTACATTTAAAGGAGAAGTAAGTGATGTGTTTTTGATAAATTATAGAGAGAATACAATAAGATCTCATGTCCTGCCCCATTCGATTTAATCAGAACAAAGAACAAGATTTAAACAATGATGGAGCAGGAGAAAACTATCAGCAGGTACAGAGCTGTATTTGACTCTGCTGTAGTCATATGGATATGTATTAGCTCAGTAGGTTAGGTTGAGTCACCTACTTCTCCTTTAACGTCATGTATAATTTGTTTTTTATTATTACTGGAAGGAAAGAAACTAGGCTCGAAATAAATCAAACCTTGGCAACAAAAAAATAAAAAATAACAAAACACGCTGCAATGAGAAAACTCAGTGCAGTTACTATCTGTAAATTTGAAGTTCACATTTGTCAGAGGGTCGACACTAAGTCTATTCCCGAAGTGTGTCACCACTGTTGTATTTAAATATCATTTCAATGTACACTCCTTTAGCACCTTATACAGACAAGCATGAAAAAAGTCCGAGATATGACAAGAAACTTGGGGGAAAAAAAAAAAAAAGACAACAGTGGTGTTAGACTTTTGTGAATAAAACGGATCGATCTTTCTGGCTCATCTGCAGCTGAGACTGGAGCTCGAATTCGGTTTCTCGAACACATCTTGTCACTAATAGTCGGCCATTTTGTTTCCGAGCAGAGCCACTGAGAAAGGCAGTCGAGAGCATTTTTATTATTTTATTTTTCTAGTGAAATGCCAAAGATCCTTATTTTGTCATATAAGCTGATACTGTCTAGTTTTACCTTTTTTACATTCAAATGGTATATTTATATAGCATCCTAGAGAAATTATTATACTGTTTGTGCACAACTCGAGACAAAAATAATATTTGAATGTTAGTTTGTGCGTGGCTCATCTCGTGTGTTATATGTAGCTTAAAGACCAAGCTCTTTAGAATTTGGTTTTCCTTAATGAATGTCCTTTGTTTATTTAAGTTAATGTAAAATGTGAGAGTAAAACAAGACAAATCCCTGAAATCACTTATAAAATGTGAAAATAGTTCTGAAGCCGCTATAATAGTGTTATTTGTGTTAAAGCGTTTGGCTGATGCCTTTTGAAGCACTTACATTACGTTTTTTTTTTGTTTTAACAGTGGCTGTTAAACGGACTCTTAGTGCCATCGTGCTGTTGAGAAACTGGCTCCTCTTCCACAAATAAACCCTTGTTGTAAAGGGTTAAAAAACATCGACAAAAAGTTCAAATTACTTGCTCACTCTATCCTGGAGAGTTACACGAAGAGTCTTCTCTAAAATACGTCATTCCTCTCGATTTGTCTTTAAGATGGCGTTCAGGGACAAACTAACGGGCGACTGCAGCTTGTCACGGCAAAGGGTCAAATGTGAAAATGCCACAATTTGAAAACACAGCTGTTTAGAGACATTTATAACATGTTTACAACTACTGTATAAACATTAGGACTTGACACCAGTCTATCTAACTTTTCCATTAAAGTTTATAGGGTTTGTACGTTTTACTAATTTATGAAACTGTTAATGGCTGAGCTTGATTCAAAATAGACAAAATGTGCAGTAGTAATTCACTGAAAATGGCCCTAAGACGCCATTTCTTTTTCAATAAAAGCAGCTGAGTCTGACATTCACTTTAATGGAGTCTATTCCATTCTTCTTTTTGTGCCTTACATCATAACTTCAAGAGGCACAACATGCTTTTAATGCATTCGTAGAGTGTTTACAGTGCTCAGTTCACTTTGACGTAGGACACTGAAGACAAAACGGCTTGAATGTGCTTTAAAAATGTGGCATATTATTCTGTGGAAATGTCCCTGTGACGGCGATAGTCCTTTTACAGATAAAGAAGCTTCTCTGTTGAGCTGATAGAAGCGACACTTGTTTACATGAACCACATAAAAGAGAAGTATCTCCACCAAGACAACACTTTAAATAGTTTCAATTAACTTTGGTTTGAGCAGCATCAGCACAGATTTGAATGACTGGAAGTTTTAAAAAGCTCACTATTAGGGATAAGAAACAAAAAGTAACTCAATTCTGCAATACTCGATGCACTGCAAGACAATCATCTGCAATATTTCTCTATATTTGTCAGTGATAAAGACAAAACACCACAGAAATATCAAAAATCTAGCTTGTATTTACTGGAATATGACACAATATCAACCAAGAGCATAGACTTTAAGCTGATTTGGTAATTCACAGGCAAGACAGCTTCACACTAACACCACGTGATACATTTATTTGTTATTAACGGCTTCTTCTTTGCGTCGAGCAATTAAAACCACACAACTCCTCACTGATTACCCTTTACTTAGTCTAGTCCTATGCACCAGTGTTGAAAAGCCTTATCAAGCAGAAGAACAAACTGTCAGGAAGCAAAAGTCGACTTCAGTATTTTTATTTGAAAAGTCCTGAGTGTATCGATAATGCATCACAGGAGAATACTATAAGTTGATATTGTTTTGTCCCGTCCCCATTTCTCACAGGCTTTGACGAATGACAATATAACATATGCAAGTGTTGGTGTTTTTTGGTCACGAGGTTACAGCGCTGAGCAGGGAAATGCAATTATTCTGCGTTTTCACTGTGAATTTAAAATTAAGTCGGCCATTTTGTGCTAACTTAAAGCATAAAGAGAATGTATAAACCCTTTTATCTTAACCCGGAGACACTGATGAGAAGTAGATTTAGTGATACAGCACTTTTGGGGAACTCCCTTGAATTATGTAGACGGCAAAGAGAGCAGCTCAACCCAGTTTTCAGTTGTATCGACGTCATGTTCGAGCTCATGCGAAAGGTGCTGGTTAAACCTGACTCGTGCAGTTTAAAGGGATACAACAGATGTAGCATAAGACACAGAAACATTTTTTTTTTCCACTTTGAGTTGGCAAAGTATCCAGCATCCACAGAACTTTGGAGAAAATGCTTGAATAGTCCTGGTTATGTTAAAGTGTAGACTTTTTTTTGTCTTTGTTCTCTGATTGGCCGTTGAAACAAAACAAAACGATATCGACAGCTACAGTCTTTTTGAAATGCACATAGCCTTTAGTGTGCAGTTTTAAATTATGTTTTTTGTTTCCCTCAAAGTAAAATTCTACCGCTTTATTGAATTTGAACAGAAATAAACCAGCTGTAGCCTCTGAAATCCATCCAAATTCTTTTTCTTTTCTACAAAGAGAAACCAACCAATTACTGTATATAGAATAAACTTCCTTCTAAATTTAATAGACATATAATTAATCATAGCTACAAAGCACTGCATAAAGCCTGCCCCATTTCAGTTAAGTATTTACGACAGGGAGAGTGGAAATAGCTGTAAAGGGAAGGTATTACATATTTACTTTACTTTGTGAATGTCTAGGACACAGTTGCAAATGACAATCTCAGTTCTCCTCAGATATTATTCCTTGCACTTTTTTTTTTTTTTTTAGTCTCATGAAGGATTATTTAAGTCTCGAAGCTATAGTGTTAATAATAGACTTACTTATGTTCCCCTTTTGTCTGTTCAAGCTTGATTTATAAGATTTAGTTTTTGCTGCTATCATTTATCATAGTAATGTGTCTCTATTGTTATGTATTACACCTTTATAAAAGAGCTGTAGTGTTTCAAAGTGGTGTAAGTTCGAGTTTAAATGCTACTGAATACAAATTTCAACTTTTGAGAGGGAGGTTAAAAATAATGGCAAAGTTGTTTATGAAAGGACTAATTGATTCCCATTTGATGACGCTAAAAGATCAAAGATACAAACACTGGCATGAGGAAATATCTTTTTCCCAGCTTTTTTATTTTGAATTAACTCCCAAATCAGCAGCAGTTGTTATGGAAATGACGCTAACATATTTGTGTCATTAAAATACTTGCTATGTTGTCGTCTTATGTACAAGTCAACAGTGTTACTAGGCCCTTTATAGCTTTTTCTACTAATTCCCAAACAGTCGTCACAGCTCGAAACAGCTTTACGAAAAGAAACTCCGAGCGGCAGAGCACTTGAGCAGATGTTGCAGTGCCTTTTGACCAAAACGAGCGGGCATTTATCGTGAACTGCATTAACAATATGCACATCGTGTCTCGTCGTCAACCAACGCAGCAGGGATTGTCTGAAAATAATAATAATAGCTACAGGTTACCTCATTGAAACTGTGCACTTGTTGTTAACCGAGCCGTCTTTGTCACGTCGTACACTTAAATATGCAACTTGTTTAGTGATAATAACTTCCACTGTGCCCCAAATCTAACCTTACTTACTTCAGTGCAATATACTTTAAACCGGAGCGAACAAATTGGATTCCAGTGAGTGTGTGCGGTGCCTTTAAATGACTCTATCACTTGAGACTGAAACTGTTTTTAGTCTTTCGAAGATGTCAGCGGTCTATATTTCAATACTTATTGGTCACTTCTGTGTTGTTGTCATTGGGGGTTTGTCTTAGTGTCTTTGTAGTGTTGACATTTGGACTTTTACACATAAAAACATGAATAGGCACTTGGTTTGAATGTAGCATTAACCAGTTTATTGATTTTTTTTTTGGACATAAGAGTGTGTTGTTTTGAATTTAAAGCTGTGAATGCTGCAAAAAGATCCGTTAATGTACTTTTCCCTCTTGATTTAGTGATAAAGATGCTAGGAAGTCTTAGTCAGATGGAGTAATTGGTTGAAGAATTAGCTTGGCTCCCAAAAAAAGGCTTAATGGATGTTCAGTCTGTCTTCCTGTTACACAGTGAGGTAGGTAAGTGACAGAATGGGCCTCTATGGAGGACATTAAGAGAAGCCCCTGACACACTGTGAGGATAAATTAGTCGTTAAAAAATGCATTTAAATGAGTAGTTGTACAGCTTATGGGCTCAATACAAACAAATTAGTCTTGTGTCATATTGTTTTGTAGAGGTTAGCTTGTTGGCTAAGTAACAAATTATGCCAACGATAAGCTTTTTTTAGACCTCCTTTTTTTTCTCCACATTTCATTACTCTAATTTTTCATTTATTAAGCATCACTCTGTTCAGTTCAATTGTAGCCTACAGTATTTATAAAAAATCCCACACTGTGACTGGGGCTTAAGGTGGACTTATATAAACAAGAGCGGACTGACCTTAGAGCGTGGGTTTTTGGGGGTTTGTTAGACTTTGTACATGTAAATCTATTCCACAAAAACACTATTGTTACTCTCTAAATATGGGGATCTCTTAAAACAGGAATAACATAGGAGAATTGAATTGCTGTGCACAGTGTAGTATGTTTTTTATGTTCAATACTTAAGGTGAGAGTTGGAGAAAAGTGTCATGGTGCTACACTCCCACTGCTGCAGCTATTTGTTTGAGAGAGACTTGCGTTCAGCTCCAGAGAGATGATCGATGTCTTGTGTAGCACGTCGTTCACAGCCTCCGCGAGGTACAGTGTGAGTGAGTTCAGTTCAGTCGGTCCGGTGAGTGTTTTTGTGCGTTTTTTTTTTTTCTTTTGTGGATTCTTCCAGATTAGAAACAGGGAACCAGCGAACGAAACGAGAGACTGCAGCATGTATGGGCTTTATCCTGGTCTGTGGAGTCTTAGTCATTCAGGTCTTTAACTTCAATAATACAAACAGGTCAAGATTAAGGCATGTAGACATAGTTTTTACTCTTATTTCTATACTGTTTTGTATTATTGGTATGTCACTGGGAATATTAGCCACTTTCCCAATGGGCTTCTATATATTAAACTCTCTAAAAGATTTCCAATTCAGTCATTTTTTAAATGTATTGTACATGTGATTTTAATGAAAAACAGCAGCTTTCGGACCAAAGCGCATCATGATCCTTTAGATATGTTTAAATTTGGAAACCTCTCATCTAGAATCTCACAGAAATAGCACTTTATGTGATAGAAATGGCTCACACACTTAAGAAAACACAATACTACGGCCACTTTCTCTTCCCATTTTATAGCACTGAGCCTGCAATAGTCTATTTTGTCTCAGATTTTAAAATTAGCCCCATTTCTATTCAATAAAAATAAGGTCACAGATCTAAAAATGATTCAAAAAAACAGTGTGACCAGATTCCGAATAGGATTAAGACTGGGATAAGGCTTATACTCCGTAAACGCAGTCCGTTTTGGGACCAGGAGGCGTCAACAGAAACCGTACGATTTTCGACGCAGTTCTCGAGTCTATTTTCGCTGCTAGTTTGTGTAATTTATCAAGCATTTTTTGAGAAATATTTATTTTTATAAGAAGCCGAAAAACAAGAATATTTTAAACTAATAATAAGTGACTTGACCAAAAGGCAGTAAACAACACTGGCAAACTGAATGTTGAATGTCATTGGTATGAGTGCAAATTTCTATTTTTCTGGGGTAGTGTGAGCTTTTTAAATGTTAAAACATGCAACGTGTAGGGTCTTTTCTTTGGATATGTCACTAAAATGGGAACATTAGCAAAATAATCCTTCATGTAAGAGACACAGATTTAAGTTTTTCACAGTTTAGTGAGTAGTTTTTCTTCTAAAGCCAGCATTGCATAAAGTTTACAGCAGATTTCAACCCTGTAAAAGCTGATTTGTTTAGTTTCCCTTGTGGCATATTCAGAGAAACTTCCTACAAAAGTCACATTGGACTAAATTTCAGATCCACAACTCTTTCCTTCAAACAGATCCCAACACCGGTAATTATTATCAACTACAACAGCCATTTGTAATTGGCCGACACCAAAACACAATCTATGCCAAGGTTTGGATTACAAAAACTAAAGCTAAAATGTTTTAAATTAAAACCTTTTTGTATAAGATTAAAATAACCCTACATGAAGAAAAACGATTCTCTACAGGTCAGTTTCGTCTTTTCACTTGAGTTTTCCACTTTTCCTTCCTGGTAACACCTTGTTGTGAATGTCTGGCAAGTGGCGACCTTTAAAAGTCTTCATAACACGGACTAACTGTGGATCTATTGCTATGTTGTTGTGGTTTGCATATTTTCAGGCTCTTAACCCGCTGACGTTTAACCGGGATCAGTTCGAACCAGTAAGAAAAACACATTTAAATTGGAAGAAAATGTAAAAATATTGTGAGTGTTTTTTCTTGTTTCTGATTGGTCGAACACATCCCTCATCAGCGGCAGAATACGGCCTGGTAGTTAGTATTTGCTTTATGTATTAGTTTAGCAGTTGTGCACGTTGAGGAGCACTGCACGAAGAAAAAAAAACTGTGCATCTATTCTGATTTTACCACAAATAAAAGTTTGAATTTGCAAATGTAACCCGACTCAGCCTCTTTTTTTAATCTGTTTAACTGTAAGAGTTTTGTATCAATGTATTTGGAGAAATCTGTGTTTTATCTGTTAACAGTAACACACATTTACAGCATTGTTATGAGTATTTATTTATTTTATTTATTAAGAAGACAACTGTCCACTATACAGTAACACTTTAATTAAAGCTTTAATTAGCTTTAATTAAAAATAAAGTGCTGGTATTTCAAGATAAAACACTATTCTTGCTCTGGTCGAGGGCACTGTTGGTCCAAAAAAAATAAATCAGTATTGGAAATAAAAGCTGCAAATCAGCCATAAATCATCTTCGGCGTTACACAAATATCATGTGAAGTTCTGCACTCAGATGTACTCCAATAGTGAAGTAAATTTAAGTCAGAGCCCAATGGAGCCTGACAGTCCAGGAGCAGGGCACAAATGCTCAGTTGGAGAGGATTTGAGGACGTTTTGTTGTTGGTCGTCGCTCGAGTCGGGCCAGAATTCTGGGTTGTCCTCGTACCATTTCACTGAAAAGACACCACAGAGACATCAGCAGTGAGTCGATTTAATTAATTTTACCTGAGATTATGTGAATATTTGATGTTTTATTGACATGTAGGTGTGTAAACTCAGACTAAAGGTGAGACTAAACCAAGGATGAAGCAAGATAAAAAACAGGACTAAATCCAGTACTTCAGCTCTGGTTTGATCCAATAACTACATAAAGAGTTTGCTTAAGTGTATTTAAATGCTGAAAATGTATTTGTATTTTATATTTGCACCTGTTTGTCTAATGCCCTCA
This sequence comes from Rhyacichthys aspro, assembly GCA_036850595.1. Classification (NCBI taxonomy): domain Eukaryota; kingdom Metazoa; phylum Chordata; class Actinopteri; order Gobiiformes; family Rhyacichthyidae; genus Rhyacichthys; species Rhyacichthys aspro. The sequence goes on from CM072149.1 coordinate 8,659,912, forward strand.
GCCCAGGAGACCTGAGCTCTCCATCCGAGCCGCTGCAGCTTCTCACAGGAGATGGGGTAACGCAGGTCCACCTGAGGCCTACACAGAGAGGTACAAGAGTTTAACTGTATACTGACAATTATTAGCACATTTTATCTTGTTTGCCTGAAATTGTTGTCAGGGATAGAGTCCTATTTTCTGTTTCCTATTGAATATTTTAAACGCTTTGACAAACACACAATGACAACAAAAGCTGTGGTATTTCCCATTCATTTAAATGAGCATGCATCACTGAATTAAAGAGATTTACCATCATTTTTTATATAATTAAGTACAGTATGAGAACTATTCAAAAGAAATATTCACATTTACCTGTCAGGCACAAACTCCATCCAGTCGTTCAATTCAGAGTCAGGGACCTTCTTTACCTGAAAAAAACATATTTGATTAAATTGGACAGCAATGTTTTTTTGTTTTTATGTCAAATCCTAAATGCGTACCATCTTAATTAGTTCCTTGGCCAGTTGCATGATGGGAATCTCGCAGCTCGTCCCTATGTTATAGATTTCTCCTACAGCCCCTTTCTCCAAAACCAACAGAAAGGCACTGATGGCATCGTCCACAAACAGGAAGTGGCGGGATTTGGGCAGAGTTCCCTGGATCGTACTGACAGAAAACACAAATAAATTACGCAGCGTTTTTTTGTCTAGCTTTATTCTCTGTAGCATTGACTATGTTTTGGAAATATCCCTGGAACACGTACCATTTTTGGTCCCTTTGCAGGAGACTAATAAACCTTGGAATGACCTGAAAGACAGATTCATAACTTAAATACTTTGAGTCAAAAATGAATGGTTTGCATAGAGGTAGACATTGTAGGGCCATACCTTCTCAGTGTACTGCCTTGGTCCATAAACATTATTGCTTCTTGTAATTAAAATAGGAAACTAGAACAAAATAATAATACATTTTCTGTTTAAAGAGGTTAATCTTAATGTAATCATAGTTTATGTGATTTTGTTTACCTTATATTTGTCCCAGTAAGACCAGACCAGATACTCCGCAGCTGCTTTTGTGGCAGAATATGGGTTGGACGGCCTCATTGGACTGGTCTCATCAAAGGCCTGCATAAACCACAAATATGATCAGGTATTTTAACTTATTTCTCCACAGGTCATATTTGTAAATGGCCTTGAGAGTTTGACTTGTCTACCATAAACCAAAGTGTGTTTACCTGGTCGAGCCCGGGTCCATAGACTTCATCCGTGCTGATGTAGATGAAGCGTTGAGGCTGGTATTGTGCTTGATGAGCCGCACTCAGTAAAACTCTGGTTCCCTCGATGTTAACATGCTGGAAATCAGACGGAGACTCAAAAGATGACTCTGAAACACAAAAAGCAACAGATATTCAACTTACTAGAGCTAACTAGAGCTGGGCAGAACTTATTAAAAGTAATACCACTTACCGACGTGTGTTTTAGCTGCCAGGTGAAAGGTCACATCAATGTTTTCAGTTTTGAAAATGTGGTTCACCAGACGAGAGTTGCACACGTCTCCCTGGTTCAAAAGAAGGAATAGGATTTATAGCCGTTGAAAACTGAAAGTCATTGTGCCCAAAAGAGGGGAAATTATGGTTTTTTCAGTTATTTTTTCCTGAGTGTTAAGTCAGTGTCCATTTATTTTATCATAAAGTGAACTATTCATCATATTACTATCATAGACATCACCATATTAAGTATCCAAAGTCCTCTATGTCCAAAACTGAGAGTACCAGGACCAAGGTTTTAAAGATAATCTCAAGTCTGGTCTTAATACAAACACCGTGACATATGAATATTACTTACTCTGATGAATGTGTAGTTTGGCCTGTCTTCCACACTCTCCAGACTCTTGGGGCTGCAGCAGTAGTCCAACTGTGAGGCGGACACAAGAGAAGCATTCACATCAGAGCACAACAGTCCAATACAGAAACTCACTGTTCACTGCAATGTAACAGACTAATAATAAGTGATACCAAACTCACAATGTCCAAGTTAATAATCCTCCAGTCTGGGTGTTTGTTGACAAGGTGGATCACGAGATGAGAGCCTCTGAATATATTCATATGAAGGAAAACAAATGTTATAGAATGTAATGGGTTGGAGTTCATTCATAATAACCTTCACTAAAGATAAAAGCATAGAAATGACTAGTTCATATATTTGTTTTGAGGATTTTTGTCTCAAAATAATGACAATATATATTCATATCAAAATGCACGGGTTAATAACTAATTTAAGCTACATTTACTCACATGAATCCAGAGCCTCCAGTCACCAAAACCGTCTTGTTGTAACCCATTTTTAGTCATTACAACAACAGACTAAATATGTATGTGCTTAAAACAACAATAACAGCGACATTTTAGACGTTTCACATAAGGGTTTAAGTTTCTTTTCGTTTTAAATATCCCAAAAGTCACCTGTTTACATTCCTACATCGCTTTTCCTGTGTGTGTCCGACAGTAGCAGACTTTTTCCGGCAGTGTTGACACGTCGAAAATGGGCGGGACTGAGTTGACGCAGGCACTCCACTTTCTGCATTCTGATTGGCTGGGCTACAAAGCGTCATCTAACAGGCGCTCTGTGATTGGATATATTTTACGTCGGTCAAACTGTCAGTCGTGCCGACTTGGCAACAGAACAACGGTAAAGATAACGGACAATAAACGATAAGCTTCCTGTTGTTGCTTCTCAAATAAGATAATCTAATACGTTTTCTATTAAAATTTAAAGAGTTTAAATGTAGTTTTTGAAATAAGTATACAATTTTGAAGAGTTCAAGATATTTTTTGTGCTAGGTAACTCGGTTTAAATGTTTGTATTGCCTTAAATGTGATACATAAAGCTTTTATTTAATTGTACTTCCGCCACAATGAGGCTAACACCAACTAGCTTCACGCTACTGCTTTACTTCTTGCTTCGTGGCTCATTGAATTGAACGTTTATTGAAATTTCCTAATAATTTGCCGCAGAATTTGTTTAAAAATGTCGCGTTTAGTAGCCACACTCTTGGCAGCTGCACTGTTTCTCTTGGAGGCTTTGGGGAAAACTGTGACGGGAGTTTTTAAGAGCGAAGTTGCAAGACAGCAGAATGGCCAGTACATCACTAAATTCATGTTTGAAGGTAAGGCTAAGCCCGGAGTGAGGATGGGATGTGCAAACGTGTCATGTCTGCAGCATCACCTTTAGCCTCTTTTAACAGCAATACGATTTAGGTGATTAATTTGATTAATTAGGTTGGATTTGTTGCCTCAAACTCACTGTGTGGCTTCCCAATGGATGTAACTACCATGTCATCCTCAGATGTAAACGTATGTATTTCATGTAATGTATATTATTTCACCTTTTTTAAACACTTTTGTCCTGCCACTCAAGAATAAAATTTATGTGTATGCTAAGTCAGTCCTTCAACATGAGCCAAGCATTATAGAGAGAGTAAATGTATATTCATAAAATAAAATGGAGAATACTGTTGTAGTTTTATATATGGTTGTTCTGTAATATAAGAATTCAAATGTCAATATGTGGACGTGTTAAAACCTGATAGGAAAAGTAAAAAATATTGGAAATATGCAGTTGAAATGGTATGCGAGTGTAAAACATAATTTAATATTTAAATATTTATAGGCAGTTCACATACTGTGCTTTTTAATGTAGTCCAGTGTACTTATACTTTACTTTAGTTAGAGTATCATTAAAAACATGGTATAAACCACATTACGCTGACCTCTAAAGCCAAAGTGCATTAATACAGCAGACTGTCATATAGATTTTTTAAAGCAAGTAATTTGAGAAAGTACAGAGGGAAACCAATGAAAAATGTGTCTTTAATTTGGAATATAATAAACAAAGTATGTTCTATTTCTATTACTCAATTTAACTCATAAACTATTATTATTAGTGAGTAATTAATTGTCAACATTGCCTCCAAAAGTGGCCCAGTTCAGATTTTTTCATCAGTGTGAACACAAAACATGAATCTTATTTATTTTATCTGGATTTCAGCCACTTCCACATGTTTCTGAATTAGAAAAATAAACATTACTGTGACTTCTCTGCCACTTTAGACCATTATTCTGATAAATACTACCATGCAGACAGTTATAATCCTTAATTTTAATATCCTTCAATTCCACTTTTCTGAGTAGTTTGTACCAAGCCAAAGTTATAACTCTCTTTCTTTCTCCTGCAGGTGACAGCGGTCTGTTGGTTTGCCGACTGGACAATGGGGCTTTGGCGATGGAGAAGGAGTCCAGGCTGCTGCTGTATCAGGAAATGGAGCCTGACGTGGACAACCTCAGCTGCTCTGAGAAGCTCTCCCGCGCCCATTTCACCAGTAAGCCTTACACAATATAGATTTACAGTACTGTCCGGAACTCTTAGGCCACTACAAGATTTTTTTTTATGCCTGTTATAATATCATACACAATATAAAACTCCTCAATGGCTTTATTTGCATCCAGAAAACAAATGAAAATACATGGAAATGCTTTATTTTATTGTAACTAATTGTTCCACTTTGCTTCCTGTAGTTTATCTAAAACACGAGGAGCACAATCAGACCATTCCTCGTCAGTCGTCGCCCACTGCCTGGTACGCCCTGTACGCAGACAGATACACCTGTGAGGTAACCAGCATTAGGATCACCAATATTATAGTTTCATAACATTTACAAATCTGTTGCAAGTGGCCCCTTATTATAAAGAGGTACCATATTGTTTCTCTTGTCTTAGAGCCTTACAAAAAGCTCAATATGCTGGACTTCATTTCTTGGGGTTTGTTTACCCTCTTTTCATTTTATCGCTGTTTCTTGTGTGTTTTTAGGAATCAGCAACGATCCCCTCTCACGCAGATATCCAATATTCAGTCTTAATGTTTAACCCTGATTCTGCTGGGAACCCTTTGGACCATTTCAGCGCAGAAGAGGCAGGTCAGAAATCACAAAAACTCTCCACATAGCACTTACAAAAATGTGTGTTATGCATAATGTGTGTGCGTGGTCAAAAGGGGGAAGTCTGGTCGGTTCAGAGTTCACAAAACAAAAGTGTTGCCCTATTTGTCCCAGGTTTGCACAGTTTCTACTTCCTGTTGCTGTTGGCCTACTGCATCGCTTGCTGTATCTACATCCAGCCTCTGTATCAGGCTCTGAGGAAAGGAGGCCCGATGCACACGGTCCTCAAAGTCCTGACCACGGCTCTGGCTCTGCAGGGCTGCTCCGCTCTCTGCAACTACATCCACCTCGCCAGGTAAACATGACCAGTCCACATTACTATTGACAAGATTCAAATCACTGAATCTCATCTGAAATAACAAAAGCACCTAAGTTTAGCCTTTTAAAAAATCATGTGTGTGTTGTTTTGCAGATATTCGAGGGATGGGGTTGGTTTTCCTCTGATGGGCAGCCTGGCAGAGTGTACGTTAATCTCTACTGTTACTTACTTTTAAGTTACTGTTACTGACATTAAGAAGCTACTACATAAAATGAAATAACATTGAACATTATGTAGTATTTGAATTGGTTGGACTAATTATATTCAAACATATGTTCTGATGTAGTGTTGTATTATCTTGTTCCAGTCTGGGACATGGTGTCACAGGTGTCCATGCTGTACATGCTGCTCAGTCTCTGTATGGGCTGGACCCTGAGCCGCGGCAAGAAGCCCCAGTCCAGGCCTCTTCAGTGGGAACAGTCCCCAGCCTCCACTGCTGTCGCTGTGGGGGGCGTCGTCACACAGGTATCCTCCATTTAAAAGTAATTAAACTTATGACATTAGTCCATTTGTTGATGTACGATTGCTGTGTGTTTAGGGCGTGTTGTTGCTGTGGGAGCAGTACTTGGAGGCGGACAGTGACCACCACAGTTACCACGCTCAGAGGAGTCTGGCCGGAGTCCTGCTGTTGGTCTTGAGGGTCGGTCTGGCCCTGGTCCTGGCCTCGGTCTTGTACCAGATCATCTCCACCGAACGGAGCACGCTCAAGAGAGACTTCTACCTCAGCTTCGCCAAAGTCAGTTTGTAGTAATATATCCACAGACGTATTACTGATTGGTCCAAGTTGAAGCCACAGTCTGCCTTTGTGAAAATGGCCTCAGGTGTTTGTGTTAAATCTCCTCAGGGCTGTTTCATGTGGTTCCTGTGTCACCCGGTCCTCGTCCTGATGTCAGTCATCTTCAACGAGCATCAGAGAGAAAAGGTTTGATGACACAAATAAAGTCATGTCCACAACAGCGTGACTTTTCTAACCAACCTTTTGACGCTTGTATTTCAGGTTGTGACGATCGGTGTGATACTGTGCCAGTCCATCTCTGTAGTGGTCTTATATCAGCTGTTCCTGTCCCGGTCTCTGTACTGGGAGGTCTCATCCCTGTCCTCAGTGTCTCTGCCTCTCACCATGTCCCGGACCAACCACAGGGGACGCTACTGAGCACCGCTATCTACCTCCTGGAGTGAAGGGAGTGTCCAACAGCCCCCGAAGACATCCGTAACTCAGGATGGACGAATCTGGGGCGGCTTGGAAGGTTTCTGTTCTGTTTCTGTACTGAACCACAGTAAGAGATGGACAGATATTTCGTGCTACCTCTGTGAGCTGCAGACTGGACTGCGCTGCTGAAAAGTCTGCAAAAACAACACAAGACACAAGTTCTGATGTCATATCTGGCAGGTAGCATACAAACATGGAGCAAATGGAAAAAGGAGGAACTGTGCATGAAAATATGGACAACATTTAGCTTTGATAATCACAATCACACTCTGTGAAGTGGATCGATAAAGTTTTCTAGTCAATACAACTTTAAATGAGCCAAAGTGAAGTTTTATTTCAGTATGAAGTGGTATCTTCCCCCAAACCCAAGTCATATATTTAATGAGTACACTGTGCTTAACAATGGAAATTGTTTTCAATCCAGTTTATTCAGTTTCTTTCAAATGAATGGTAATATAATCCCTGAATATGTATTTTTTTGTAGTTTTAATCAGAGGGTTAGTTGAATAAGGATTACAAAAGCCAAAGATGGGTTTTATTTGAGGATGACATGGCTCATTTTAGACAGAAGATCAACATAAGGGAATCCCTGTCACAGATTGATTTTTATTTTTTGTATCACTGGTGTCTTCAAAAGCTGGATGTTAGTATTTGTACATTCTAGATGGTATATAGAGCCAAGAGAGAAGGTTTGTATGCATGTAAGTTTATGTAGACGCATGTCCAGTGGTTGTTTATAAAGGACTGTTCACTCAGTTTCCATATTTAATCTATTTATTTTGTACCAAACAAACCCTGTGAAAATATGGAACCTGTGACTTTTAAACTGTAATAAACTACATGTGAAATCTTTGGCTTTATGTCTGACAGTGCAATAACAGAATTGTGCTTTAATTACGCTACATAATTATTTATTGTTGTTGTGTGCTTAAAGACAGTTAGAATAATAAGCAGTAAAACTTGTCCAGGTAGCCCCACAAACTAATTGGATTTTTGAAAAAGGTTTGAAACATAGGCCTACTGTTAATAAAGATGTTTAGTAAAAAACAATACAAGTTTCCATCCATTTTAACGAATTAGCAAATAAAAACTAAAACCGGTAAATCAAAAGTTTTTATATAACGAGGATCTCAATGTAACAGCAAAAAATGAAGGCTACATTAGCATAGAAATGTTTGATTTAGCATAGTAGCTATGACCTAAGCTAATGACGTTATTGGTTACTATGGTTACCAAACAATGCTGGCACTAATTGCAATGGTTTAAAAAACAGCTTAATGTGTAGGTAGTAAGTCGTTAATGGTCTCTACCGAGGCACATACATTAAACACATGTGTGTCATTTGACAAAACTATCTTGTTTTTGCACAGCTACCTTTTTTGCCATAAGCGGCAAGAAGATGCGCACAGAGCTTTGTTGTTTACAAACACAAAAAGGGTTTTCAGTGGAAGAAATCTGTGTTTTCAGTATTATTGTGTTATTTTGATATGTTTTTATTGACCATAATATAGTTAAAAACAGCCAGAAACAGGCCTATCCCAATAAATATTTCTGAATTCTGTGTAAACCTTAAACTTCCTGAAAGATAAATGAAACATCGTCACGAACAGGATTCGAACCTGTGCGGGGAAACCCCATTGGATTTCGAGTCCAACGCCTTAACCTCTCGGCCACCGTGACTATCTACGTAACAGTCACGTGACCCTTTTTGTATCACCTGACTATTGCGTAGCGTACATTTATTTTGTACTTAGCTTAAAGGTGATGCTAAATATTGACACACATGTATAAGATTTTCTTAATAGCTTTGCTATTATTGAAAAAACACGAGAGTCAAACGTCTACAGCAAACAAATAGCTATATACGAACTATAGCAACAAACGAAAGAGTTTCACGTGACTAAAGCGAGGTCTTCTGCGCAGCCGCAGTGATACAACAACAATAACAACAGCCAGCGTAGAAGCGGCTAACAGCTAATCACGCTGATTTTGTTTTAGCTTAATTAGTTAGAGTTTTTTAATCAACTTCCGACGTTCAGATGTAAGACGATTGCGACAGGCAGCCAAAAATGGTTCAGCTTAAATGTGAATAAGCGCTTGTCAACGATATTAACGCCAAAAATTAGTAGTTTAGCTAAGTAAGCTAACTGAGCTAGCTATGTTACTTTGAAACGTTAGCGATCACTACAGTTCTTTCTTGTTATATACCTTGATAACAGCTATGTTTTGTTTTTCAATGTGTATTTCTATCTTGTTAAATATGGGTCTGATCTTAATTTACTCTCGAGCTTTAAATAAACTTGAATGGTGCTTAAATGCCTGTTTGCTGTGTAATGATTTGCAGTACACAACACAAATCATTTATCATTCAATTTGATATATGTTCTCACAGAGAAAGAGGACACAAGACAATAAAATAAAATACATCAGGATTTATTATATGATTTGTTATATGTCAAAATTGTCATTGTAACCATTTTCTGTATTTTGGCACAACAAAGGGTTCAAGGTTGCAAACTAATGGGGTAAAACTATTGTGTCTTATCTCTCCTCAGACTGAGATAAAGTGCTGAGGTAAAAGCAATGAAGGCGATTGGATTAAGGATTGTTGGTTTGCCCTTGCTTAGTTACTAGAAAGAAATGTTTTTTGGCAATGCAATCTTACTGGCTTCCATCACATACACATTCTTGTATGTTTAGTCTAGAGGCAATGGTCTTGGGTTAGGAACTGTGAGATAGAGAGTTCAAATCTTGTTTCAGTCACATTTATTTATTGCAACATACACTCAAAAACATTCTAAAGCTGCAAAGTTTGGCTCCATCTAGTATCATGAAAAAAAAAAGTTAAAGAAACACCAAATTCTATTTTGAAGAGGTATACTGTAATGCATTCTAATCTGAATGTTGTTGGTTTAAACCGTAGACTGGGCTCTTTAAATTTACCTTGTCATTATCATAACTATTAAACAGGTGAATGTGTATGTCCAGCTCCTGTTCAGAAACAGTGTAGTGGTTAGAAGTTAGGTCTCAATTCCTAGTCTTTATGATGGTTATTTTTTGTGGTAGATACCTAAAAACAAGTCCACATCATGTTGAATTTGTAGTCTAGAGGTAAAGTAGGCTGCATTTGGGTCAGAATGTGACAGGTTCAAGTTCCACTTATAGCAAGACAAATTTTTAATGGACTAAGGCTAATGTTAAAGGGTCTTAAAAACACAAAACCACCACTTCAGCAAGCCTCTCATAGTGTAGAGGTAAATGATATGGACTGTGGGTCCAAAGGTCACAGGTTCAAATACAAAGGTTAACACAGATTGTTATTAGATCAATCCCTGAGTCTGTTATTTATGTTACAACCTTAAATTGAAGGTTTTCAGTGACAAACGAAAACACTTACACAGTTTGACGAATGGCGAAAGTGAAAGACACATGGACGTGGGTCCAAACCTGAATTACAAGAAAGAGTTCAAACACAGAGGCCAGCGGTGGCGCTCAAGGGCAAATGGCAATGGGAAGGCAGGGTGGCAAGCGGCAGGGTCAAGACAGGTGTGGCTGGAGCCAGGGCAAAGGTAGGCAGGGCTGAGACAGGTGTGGGTGGAGCTGGGGCAAAGGTAGGCAGGGTCAAGACAGGTGTGGCTGGAGCCAGGGCAAAGGTAGGCAGTGCTGAGACAGGTGTGGGTGGAGCTGGGGCAAAGGTAGGCAGGGCAAAGACAGGTGTGGGTGGAGCCGGGGCAAAAGCAGGCAGGGCTGAGACAGGTGTGGGTGGAGTGAGGGCAAAGTGAGGAGGAGGAGCTCAAAGGAAGAAAAAAGTGAAACCCTTCACTTAACCACTGAGCCACAGTGATCTCACAAATGATAGAATTTGGAACTTCTATTTCACAGATACCCTAAAAATCAGACTTTAAAAAAAACAACTAATGGAGTTAATGCCCCCCACACCACCCCCTGCCCCCCACATTGGGAAAAAGGGACAAAAGCCTATAAATAAAAAGAAAATACAATTAATTATACAAATCCAAGTTTGGTGTATTTCGAAACTATCAACTGATTTTAAATTGCCTTTTAATTTCAAAATTTGAATGAGTTAATTTAATAATGCACAGTTAATTTTACACATAGAAAGATTAAATACACCCATCGACATTTCTGGATACAGAGAATAAATCCCTGCTCCAATAATAAATCTGTAAAGAAACCATTCAAGAGAAGCACAAATTAATTAATTTCTAGTTTTACATTAACATGATTAAAAAGACACCACAGTATCACCACAGAAAACAAGACATACAACACCCACAATGCAAAGTAATGAACTGACTCGGTGCCTACAGGTCACACCACAAGTTCACCTCAGTCATTTTAACTTGACCAAACAAAGACATGCACAAAAGAAGCTCGTGTGAGACTACGTTTGTGTTCCCAAAGTAAAACCAATTTTCTGCATCATCCAGTGCTAACCGGGCAGCTCATTAGAAGCAATTAGTAAGTATGAAAAGTGGTAAGGTGTGTTTTTAATTCAAAGGTTACCGTAGATATTGCAGGTTTGCATTACAAGATCATGGCTGTAAGTGCACGGATAGGCGATTATCTCAAAGAAAACTCGTGCGGAGAGGACTGCATTGAGCTAACAACTTAGATGCACTGGAAAACAATTGTACTTTTTTACATTTTGCGTTCAAAATTGTGCACATTCAACAAAGACGTGATTCAAAGGGAGTTTTGTTTCAAGTGGACGGTAAACAGAGCTAGCTTTAGCCGTTAGCTCAACTCTTGCTGAAGCCTTTTCACAGGTAATAAATTGACTTTTTATTACTTAAACAAACGCTGCTTTTACACAACGCATTATTCAATAACCACATGCTTCTTTTATAATAGTTAGAGTCTCTTTTAGGGTTAACTGACCAAAACATAAACATTACCCATATGCGAGGCGCCATGTTCCTCCATTGTTGTGGTTGATAGCGCATGCGCAAAGTGATTCTCCCTCGGGGTTTCTATCTAAAAGTAAACAGCGCCCTCTAGTGTATCAGCGTATACACTTGAACTATTGTACTGAGTATTATAATACACTTGAATATTATATATTGTGTTTTCACTAAAATTATTTTAGCACATGTCAGTATATTCTAAACTAAAATAACAAGGCAAATGGCTCTTTTAAAACTTATATTGTGGTATCTAAGGCTGATATTATCTCTAGAGGAGTCTGAAACCAAGACATAACTGACTTATTTAAAGAAGATTTTAGATACTGGAAATGCTCCCAGTTCAAATCAATTGAATTCACTTAGAAATTCAATTATTTAGTGATGTCTTGACCACAAAACTATATAAATGTTATATGCATGAAAGGTAAATGTCAAAAGGTATTATAATGTCACAGGATAGTAGTTAATCTGAGGTGCCCTTTGGAAAAGCAGCCATAGTTATAATCAAACCATGTTTTCATTCCCTAAAATAGACCCAGGACAGACCTACACCATAATTATTATGCATTTTAACCTTTCATTAGTGTCCTTTTGTGTTTTTCATAATTACACATTGATATTAGTCCTCATGAGTAATACCTGTGTTGAATATGGCCCTGGTCATTTAAGGGGTCACGCTGACAATGAGACTGATTAGCCTGTCTCCTCTCTGCAGCTGTCACACCAACAAACCAGCAGCGGTGACATCACAGCGGTCACCACGGAGACGAAAGGTCACCATCTCAAATTGGATCAAAAAATAGAACATGAGTCACAGCCTGCATCAGAACTCTGTCAGCCAATCAGAGAGCTCCCTGGGAACAACCTGCAGAGACGACCAATCACAGCGCGGCAAAGTCTACGCTCCATGAATTTATGAATGATTGGATGTTTACACACTTTAAACACAGGGAAAAGATGACTCAACAACAGGATTAAGACAGGGCTAAACCAGGACTAAAACGGGGTTATACTCGGGTCTAATCCAGGACAGAAGCAGGGCAAAACCAGGACAAACCCAGAACAGAAAGAGGGCAAAACCAGGTCTAAACCAATGACATATACATAGGGCAAAACCAGGACAAACCCAGAGATATACTCAGGACAAAACCAGAACAGAAAGAGGGCAAAACCAGGGCTAAACCAGAACAGAGAAAACAAAAACCAGGGCTGAACGATGGATATAATCAGGACTAAACCTGATCTAAACCAGGTCTAAACCTACTGCTAAACCAGGACTACACCAGGACAAAACCTATGGATAAACCAGGCCCAACCCAGGTCTAAATCTAGTGCTAAAAAGGACTAAACCAATGATAAACCCAGGACTAAGCCAGAACTAACATAGTAATCCTATGTTAGTTCTGACAAGACAACCCCAGGTCAGGTGCTAAACCAGGACTAGACCAGGACTAAACCTGGGCCAAACTCCTGTGTCAAAGGCAACAGGCACAGGACTAAATCTGGATGTAACCAGAGCTAAACCAAAACTAAACTCAAGACAAAACCCATGACTCAAACCAGGACTAAACCACGACTTATAACACACATAAAATAAAGAGTTTAAACAATCGTAAACAAGCTGTAAACCACAAACTGCAATGAAAGTCAATCATTTCTCGAAACTAATTGTGCATCCTTTTTGGAAAACACTAAATGACTGATGAGCGTGGGCATAAGAGGTATCATTTACAGTTTACTTAAACCTGACGGGAAAGAGAATTACGGCTGTCATCCAACACCAGTCGAATGTGTGAAAGCATCCATCCTTCAGGGGATGGGCACCTCCGTAAAGTGACACCTGAACACAAGGCCGGGCAGGTGAGCGCAGAGGGCAGCGATAAGGAAACATCAAGTTTAAAAGCCAAAAAAACAGGTTGTAAAGTAAGAGGAGATGGTTATATAACGGGCAGTAACAATCACAGCCAGAGCACCTGATGGTAATCATTATAGAGGGGTAACAACAAAGGGGTTTCTGTCCCACGAGCGTCACACCCTCTGAACAGGCCCGCTGTGAACAATACACTACTGACAGCTAACAATGTAGCGCCAAACAACGAGGTGGGAGCTATATGATGACCTGCCATTTCTGCACCTCAGCCACAGCCAGTAAGCCTTCATTTTGGGGTTACTGTCTTTAAAGAAAAAAAAAAAGGCTAAACGAGTGTCAAAAGACTTCTAAAGCAGAATTATATTTGCATTTTCCAATTTATGAATCAAGTTTATCACATTTTTAGGCAATATCAAGGCAAGAATGTATGATTTTGTATTGATAATGTACATATCTCTACTTTGGGGAAAGGTTTGTTGTCACATAATCTGGTGAAAAGTCTATTTTTTTTTGTGATTAATGCTCCTGTACATGGCCCCTGTTTAATAAACCAAATCCACATTTCTCATCTGCACTTTTTGTTGCTGTTGTGGCTTGAAGTGTGATATTATTTAATCAATAAAGTGTCACTCAGTTGAATGAACTGTTCCTGCTGATATTATGACAGACTATATTCATTTGTACACATCTATGTCAAAGCCTGTCCGTCCTGGGAGAGGATCCTCCTTTTGTGGGTCTCCCCTTTTTTCCCAATAGCTCTGGGACATGAGGTGTTGTTCTGCTCATTCTTATATTTGTTGCCTTTTGTTTCTGTAAAGCCCTTTTAGGCAACTGCTGCTGTTAAATTGGGCTATATACAACTGAATTGAATTAAAGTAAACCAGATAAAACCTACCACTGTTTAACACTTTAACTGTAGTTTGGACTATTTGTAAATGGCACCTACCCAAAATCTACATCATGACAGTATGTTCCTGTCTGTGCAAAAAGTTTTTGTTAGTGCTATAAAGTTTAGACTATAATTCAGAGATAATTTAATATCTCCAAAAACAGTCTTGGTATGGAGAATATGGCACTTTGTTTTTGTACAGTACCACTTTTATACAGTTATTTGTCTAAAGGAATTCTGCATCCATTCTAACGAGCCTTTACAGTATATTGACACACTTAAATCCCTGGATTAAACTAGGACTGAACAATGAGTGAACCAGAACTAAATGTACATTATGAGAAAACGTTTAGATAAAGTAAACAGTTGCAGGTTACAGGTTCAGTGGCGAAAAGGAAATAGGTCATTTCAACAGAAAACACACAATAGCAGATCACTATAACACGGCCTTTAAGCTTTTACCGTCTGTCTGCCTCTCGACACGATACGATCTGAGGCTGAGGAGAAAAGGGTGAGTCTCGGAGCAAAACAGAGAGAGATCGGTTTCATTTCTACTTCGCTGCAGGTGGATTTGATGAAGCTAGAGGCTACTGTTCTTTCACGACAATGGTTCGGATCACAATACATTTCAGATTCAAGGCACAGAGTCTAGGTCATTCCAAAACAAAACACACTGGAAGCATGAAGTGGAAAATTCCTGTATATTCCTGATTAATATGTGAAGTTTAGTGTTTAATCCAGACATATACAGCTCATTATTCTCCTCTCTCTCTCTGTTTGTGGTTGCCATCCAACAATGACAGCAGTGTTGTGGTCGACCCAAAATAATATTACACAAAAACGCTAACACAGTTCCCTTCTGCCGCTGACAAAAAACCCAGTGGCTCCCAGTAAAAGCCTCGACAGTAAACTGGTTTGTCATCACAGTAAAATCCCAGGTGGAACTAATAACATTTACGATGGCTCAGCTCCATTTAAAGGCTTTTTCCAGGAAGTTAAAAAAGCAGGCACCGAACGCCAATTAGACCCTAGACCAAACAGGGATCAGGCTCAGGGGGGTTTCACTGGGACTAAAAGGGCTCTATTTTAATCCTTAATGTGCACAATAATGATCCTCCAGGTCTAAACAATGACAGCGCACTGTGAAGGACTACAGGGATTAACGGGGACTAAACCAGGACTAATCCAAGACTAAACGAATGAAAATCAGTAGGCTTCGGAATCAGGACTAAACGTAAGACCAAGTCCAAGTTTAGAAAAGCATTAAAGCAGGAGACTGAACAAGACTGAACAAGGACTGCCCCGGGTCAAAACTCATAAAACCAGGACTAAATCCAGGAGCAGACCAAGACTAAATTCAGTAAAGACAAGTATTAAACCAAGAGATCGTTAAACCAGGACTAAACCAAGACTAGACGAGGAAAGTGCCAAGTCAAAACCCACAAGGGCTCAATCAGGACCACACATCAAGACTAAATCCATTTTTAAACCTGGATGAAACAGTTCTTAAACCAGCAGACTGTAAAACAAGAACGAAGATAGGATTAAACGAACGCTAAAGTATGATTATTTATAACATTTAGCCTAGTAATAAATTAGAGGCTCATCAAACCGGAACAAAACCGGAACAGAACCAGGACTAGTATTAAAATGGGAGACAATTAAACCAGGACTACACCAAGTATTAAAGCAAGGACATTAAACTAATACCAAGTCTAAATGGAGTAAAGATGAGTATTAAATCAGGACTGAACCAGGATTAAATCAGGACTACACTAAATCAAAACTCATGATTAAACCAGCAGCAAAACCAGAACCGAACCAGAGTTGATTGACAATATTAGGCCAAAACTGTCAGGATTAAACAAAGATTACACCAGGACTACACTAAGTCAAAACTCAATAAACCAGGACTAAACCAGTGCAAAGTAGACAAAATCTGGTCTAGGTCTCGTAAATCTTCGAGGGCGTTGCGTTAGACTCCTGTGGGCGTGGCTAGAGTGAATATTCATTGCGCTGCGTAACGACAGACGCAGGAGAGACGCACAGAAACAGCTGGATGGAGCTCTGCACTAGACCGTCTCTATGTCCACGGACAGCAGCGCGGCCGAGGATGTGAAAACCTCTCTTTTACCGGATTATCCCTCTCTTTAAATCAACTGAATGAGACGCTGCTCTGATTAAAACATCGGTCTGGAGGTGAAGACGAGATAAAAGCGTGCGCGATGGAGGCGATTCTGGAGAGTTTAGCGGCGGAGAAACTGTATCCATCCGGAGGCAGCAACCTGTTGGACCTGGAGGAACTCAGCGACGGGGATTTTCTCTCAAACGTGGTGCGTACATCTGCTTTGACAGCGAACGTCAGTCTTGGGTTTGATACTGGGTTTAATCACGGTGTAAAGTGTGCATTTGTCCCGTTTATTCTTGGTTTAGCCCTAAATTTGGTCCAGGTTTAGTTGTTATGCATCAATAGTCTTCAGTTTTGACATGAGTCCTAGTTTATTCATGTTTTGCTGCATTTAATTTGTAGCCACTCCATGATTTAGTCTTGGTTTAGCCCTGTTGTTTTTTATTTTTTAGACATAGTCACGTGTCAAGCCTTGAATTAACCCTGATTTAGTCTTACAGTCCTGTTTTTTACGCATTTGTTTCTGGTTTAGTTTACCCAGTGGTTTAGTCCTGGTCTAGTCCTTCTACTTTATGCATTGACTGTGCGTAATTCAGACCCATTCAGAGTCTCATTTGTCGGATCTGGACCTGCTGTGGGCGGGGTCAGACCCACATCCTGGCTGAGATCCGGTCAGGTTCTTTTATTACTGTTTATTTACACATCTATATAAGTATATCCTCGATAGGTTTTGGAGTGGCCTCGCACTCAGAGACACACCTGGTCAGAAACTGTTAAAGGCAGTGTGTTCAGCTGCTGGGGTTCTCACAGAGTGCACCTGATCATTAATGTGCTCCAGGGCTCAGTCTTTCATTCTGAAGAGGACACATGTTTCTAGAGAATCAACAAACACTAAGATATACACACAGCTTTTGTTTTGCTCCCATTTTTCATGAACAGTACAAAATACATAAAATAATACATCGTTTTGTACTTTTTGTACTTACCTGGTCTGGTTTAAACCTGGTCTAGACCTGTTTCTGTCTTGAGTTTTTCTACAGTTCTTGCTTTTCTCTGGTGTATCTCTGGTTTTGTCTGATCTTGGTCAAAGAAGATTCCTGGTTTAGTCAGGTTTATTAGTCCTGGTTTAGTCCTGGATTTAAGTCTCGTTTAGTCCTGGTTTAGTCCTGGCTTTAAGTCTCATTTAGTCCTGGATTTAAGTCTCGTTTATTCCTGGTTTAGGTCCATGTTCAGTCCTTGTTTTTGTTCTGATACAGCTGTTGTTTAGTCATGATTTAGACTTGAAATAATCTGTGGTTAGTCCTGGATTAGTCCTGGTGTGGTTCTGGTTTTAGTCCATGTTGATGTCTGATATAAACTCCCCTCTTGGTCTTGAATAAATCCAGGTTTAGTTCTTGGTTTAGTCCTGGTTTTAGTTATGAATTATTCCTGTGTTAAGACCTGTTTAAATCCTGGTGTAGTCCGGGTTTAATCTGAGTAAGGCCCTGCTTTATTAATGAATGAATCCTGTGCTTTATTTTGGTTTGGGTTTAGTCCTGGTTTAGTCCTGGTAAAACCGTCTGTTCATGAGTAATTCAAACAATTTAAAACACAGATTTACACAGATTTCTACACAGGCTTCCCTCCTTCATTCATTTGAAATATTTCATACAGATCTGTTGTAATATTTACACAATCTGGATAATTCCCTGCTTTTTCTTCTTGAATCTGAAGAATGTGGTGCTTGGTATGAATTATGCTCCGTTTGATTTTTCTAAATTACTGGGACCGCCACCACAAAAGGCCAAAAGCACAGTGCCATGCCCTTAGTGCACGCAACACACAACACATGAGTCTTCATTGAACGACTGGGAAGAGTTCACAGACTCTCAGAAAGGTCCTGGTTAGTCCTGGTTAAGTCCTGGTTTAAATGTCAGTCCACTCATCCTAACCTCTTTTCTCCAGTCTCTTGAGAAGTCCAGGTTTTGGTTTATTCTTGTCTTTGACTCAGCCCACAGTCTGTTGTGGTTGGATCTAAATAAAGCTCTGAAGCCTCTAAAGCCTCCAGACCGGGGCCGGGCCTAGGTCTGGGTCTAGACCGGACTGAGGACATGGGAAAAGATGGTGTTGTGGTTTTGTGATTCAAAGCAGTAATGGATCTTTGTAGTCATTGATGATATGGTTCTGATTATGTGTTCTGTCTTTGGTTAAGGACTTATTTAGTCATACTTTAGTCCTGGTTTTTGTTGAGTCCAGAAGGTAATAATGGTTTAATCTTGTTTAAGTCCAGGTGTTATGTGTCTGGTTTGATTTAGATTCACTTTAGCTTGTGGTTCAGTGCAATAGTCAAGCTTATAGCCCCATGTTAGTCCTCATTTGGTGCTTGGTTTAGTCTGGTTTGGTCTTAGTTTAGCCTGAAGTTTTAGCCTCCAAGCCTTGTCGTGTGCAGACATTTTATCGAGTTTATTTGGATTTATAAATATCATCTAATACTGGGTTTACATTTTGGGTTTTGCCATAGTTTAAGTCTTGGTTTAGTTCTGAATCTTGGTTCAAGTATTAGCTTTGGTCTGGGGTTTTTATTGCAGATTTTGTCCAGGTTTTATTCAGTTGTATTAGTCCACATTTGGTTCCTGGTTTAGTCCTGGCTTAGTCTTACTTTAGTCCTCAATCTAGATCTTGTAGATGTTTAGTCCAAGTTTTGTCCAGGGTTTAGTGCTGGGTTGGACTTCAATTCATATCGGCCTATGTTTCCTACTGGTTTAGTCTTGGTTAGTTCTGGTTAAGACCGGGATTTGTCTTGGATTTGTTCTCGTTTAGGGTTTAGTCCTAGTCTTAATCCTTCCAGGTTTAGGTTTATTTTAGTCCTGATTAAGTACTTGTGTAGATTTAACTTGTTTGGTCTTGTGTTAGTCATCGTTTAGGGTTTAATCCTCGTATAATTAGATATTTTTAAGTCCCGATTTAGTCCTGGTTTAGTCCTTGGGTAGATCCACATTTAGTCCTTGTAAAGTCCCAGTCTAGTCTTGTTTAGTCCAGTTCCTAGTCCTATATTCCTTCACTTTCCTATAACTCTCCGTGCAGACCCTGTCCTCCAGCTTTGACAGGCCCCGCCCCCTCATTTGCATACCGGCAGCTGATTGGCCGCTGTGCAGATGGAATGTGAGAGGCAGGCAGCGCTCTTCAGTTTCTTCTGTTTTACTCTGAATATAACCCCGTTCACCGAGTCGGAGCGGTTCAGGGAAAGACCAGACCACAGACACAGACCGGTTCAAATCCGCTGCCAAAGGTTATGACAGGTTTCTGAGAACGACAAATTTCTCACTCGCTCGACACTCAGTAAAAATGTCAAACTTACCACTGATTTGGTCTAAGTTTAAACGTCTCACTCTTTTATAAATACAGATTAAATTATCGAAGTTGCAAACCTGGATTTAGTCGATTCTTTGGTCTTGCTCAGGTTTAGTCCTGATTAATTTTTGGTGTTAATTTTATTTTAAGTTAAGGTTTAATCCTGAATTTCTCATGGTTTAGCCCTGGTTTAATCCAAGGTTAAGCCCTGCTTTATGTCTGCATTTATTCCCAATTTAGTCTTGGTCAAGTCTTAGGGAAATTCTGGTTCAAGCCTGGTTTTAGTCCAGTTCAGTCCTAGTTTTTGCCCAGCTCTAGTCCTGGTCTATTCCAAGGTTAGTCCTGGTTTTAATCCTGACTTTAGTTTAAGGTTAAGCCTAGTTAACTCACTCTTCAGTCTTGATTAAATCCTAGATTTAGTCCCATTCTGTCCTGGATTTATTCCTGGTTTTAGGTCTGGTTTTGCACAGTTTATTCTCACAGTTTTCCGGTTTATTCACGGTTTAGTCATTGTTTAGTCGTAGGTTTTATCCATGTTTAGTCTTGGTTAAGTCCCGGTTTAGTTCTGTCCTGATTTAGTTGAGGTTTCCTCTTCTCTTTTTTCCTTCTCATTGAATGTTTAGCCCTGGTTTAGTCTAGTTTCAGACCCATTTTAAGTCCAGGTTTGAGGTGTTTTATGGGTTATTTGTGCAGTATAGACCAAAGAGCGGTTAATATAATTAGTTAAATGATCCAAGGCTATTAGTGTGCCATAAAAAGACTTTCTAATCTAAAAGCAGGTGCAGTTAGGCTCTACTCCTGGTGTTCGTTTTAATTTTCACCTTTGCCGTCTGAATAATTGTTCATTTATGAATTCATGCGTTCGACATATTTCACAACGAAGCCTCCCGATGAGAGACAGGAGACAAAGATGTGTCTGGACTCAGCTCCGTTTAATAACAGGCAATAGAGACGTGCTGTGCATTTATAATTATGCCGTTTGATGTGTCTCCGCTCTCAGACCCTTTACCTCTTCGTCTAATGACACGGCTCGGAAATAAGCTGTAAAAAAGTGTGACTGTGTTTTGCCGTTGCTGTAATGTGTTCCTTTTTCCCAGAAGACACAGGGGCTTTAGCTATTAACAGGTTCACAGCTGAGAAACTCCAGTAGCGTCTCACACTTCAGCGCTGATGTAGACACGGCTCATTCATAGTTTAGTCTTGGTTTCATCCTGTTTTTTTTCCTTGTGTGGTCTTTGGTTAGTCCTGATTTACTCCTAGGACTTAAATATAGCCCAGTCTGGTCTAGGTTTGGTCCTGATTTACTCAATATAAGATTAATCCTGGTTTAGTCTTGGTTTAGTTCAAGTTTTAAGGTGTGATGTTTAGTGTCATACCCTTTTGGTGTCTTCCATTTTCACAACTTCTTTTTAGAGAATGTGAACAGCTACGGTAAAAAAACAAAAACAATTCAGTTGATAAACCTCCAGCTGTGCTCAGTTTGTCCACCGTAGGAACAAAAACAGGCTTCAATGCTTTAAATGTCTATTTTTCCAACATTAACAAATGCAAACAGTGTTATTTTGATGTGCTAATCCATTATTGATCCATCCATATTGTTCAGGCATACACTACAACACTAAGTCCTGGTTTAGTCCTGAGTTTATGAAAACAGGACTGATCCACTAAAAAGACAAAAATAGAGTGTGTATATTTGTCATTAGGGCGATTAAAACTGCAAAAAAGGCATTAAATAGTATTGGTCTCAGTCAAAACACAATATAAAAGGCCCATTTTATTTTCTTATTGAGGTAAATGCTTTATAATGAGGCTAATTATATCTATAATTGGTGTTTTTAATGGTTCTCTTCTTGTAGCCTTCTGTCATTATCCCGATTCCACCCACTTTTCTTAATTTTGGAAACTGTTTATTTTTGACTGACCTATATTCCCAAACGGGCCGGAGTTAAAGGGGAGTGCCGCTTAAAGGGATATTTTCCAGTATGGACCACAGCAGGAGAACAACGCGGGTCTGTTCATTTGTGTAAACTATTCACTATGAGCCACTGAACACTATGAGATCTGCTGAGTCGAGGCATTTAGTACAAATCTATATTTATCTCACTGTATATATTTACTTCTTTGATGAAAAAAGTTGTCATTTAACCCTCAAAAAGTAGGGAAAGTAGGAATTTAAACCTCATTAAAGCCTCATACAGTTTCAATTAGGTCCTGTTTTTGCTCCTACGGGTGCTCAGAGAGGACAAACTGGGCTTATCTGGAGGAGAAGCACACTGTTTTATTATAACAGCATGTCCCTGCAGGGCTACCGTAGCTGATAACTTGTTTTTTTTAAAGGAGGAGTGTAAGGCTCTAAGTTGCAATTTGCATTTTCACCACCAGGTGTCTCAAAAAACTACACAAACAAAAAAAAAGCCAAAAGAAGACCCTGTTTTCACAAATTTACAATAAATTTTGGATTAATACTGTATCTTGATGGTGATTTATAGCCTTTTTTAGTCTTTCAATGTAAAAATTCTCCATAAACTGGTTCAATCTTTGTGTAAAAATCAATCCATTACCATTTTTTGCAAAAGCAATCTCCCAGAATAAAACATTTACTCCATTAATAGCATTTCTCGCAGTTATTCGAGTCTGTTTCCACATTAACGTCTCTTGTGTCGTGTTAGTCCGAACGTATGAGTTTAGGGCTGTGTTTTCTGAGAGCTGCAGTGAGTCATTTTGTGAAAAGCAGTCCCCAGAAGATCATCTATGAGTCATTCATCAGACGCTCCCCATTTCCCTTCACTGACTTCAGTCCTATCTGTCTTATCAGTCCAAAATATGATTCATCTGATCACACAACATTTAGATTCTATAATCATTTCTGATTGAGGCAGACGGTTACATACAAACACAACTGGAAGCACCCCTAAGTCACGAATTTGTAGTTATTGCAATATCTGTCCCACAAATATCAGCTTAAATAGATTGAATATTCGGGTGTTATTTGCATTTTCATCGTCCAATCATAGCCTTCAATCAAACTGTGATGTGCTCCAATAAAAGCAGCATCAATGTGATCAGTGACAAAATGGAAATAGCTACGACAACATTGAAAACTATTATTGCATGTTTTCTAGATTTAGTGCAGCCCCAATAAAAACGTCTATAATTTAATTTGAAAAAGACTACTCCCTGCCTCCTTCAACAAACCCTCCTTATGAATTTGTTTTTGGTCTGAGACTCTTTAACTTTTTCATCTCGTCTTGGTCAATAGCAGTTTGACAGGTTGTTATAACATGTCCTGTCTGTGTGTTTTCCGTCAGCCGTTCTCAGGTGAGCAGATGGACGACTTCAGCAGCGAATTGTTCAACAGTTTCTTCGACGACCATCTTTTAGAGCGGCCCTCGTTGGCGGAGAGACCGTCGATGTTACACATGGAGCTAGACACCAACCCAGGTCAGTATTTTACACCATCGAGGTGTTTTAGTAACGCTACAAAACCCTGGATTTACTTTACGATGCATAAAACAGTCAGACTCTTAAAAACAAATCAGAGTTTTGATTTCACTGCAGTTTGCATCGAGACAAACTGCACCGAGCTGATATTTTTCAAACTCCGGCTCTTGGCTTTACACACAGAGGTCCAATTTCATGATCTAAGCCAGATCCTGTTTTACAACCTCCTTTTTCCAAATCTCTGAACTCTTGGTCGGATCGAGCAGGTGCAGGGCTGTGAGCGGTGGAGGGTTTGAACTTTATTTCAACTCCGGATTTTCTCATAATTTTCTTTTGTGGAAACTGGCTCAATGTTAGTCCCTCTTAATTTCTGTAGTATTTCAAAACAAGTTCACGAGATACAAGCCTTGTTCTGGGTCACAACAGAGTTCATAGTTAACTGTATACTTCAAGATTTAAGACTTAACCTGGATTAAAACGAGACCTAAACCAGGACCAAGTCGAGTCAGGAATAGGACAAACACTGGACTAAATCAGGACTGAATAAGGAAGAATTTCAGATTTAAAGCCTATTTAGGACTAGACCATATCGAAGCCAGATCAAACTCTGAGTCTCAGTCAGGTCAGTCCCACTCTGTCGACCTTTATCTGAATCAGACTGAACGGACTATAGTCAGTGTTTATCGTGAATAAACCTGGCGTTATCTCGATGTCGCAGATATTCAAGCAGAGCACAGCTACTCTTTGAGCGAAGACTCCGCCCCCCAGAGCCCTGCCCTGTCAATCAAAATGGACCAAGAGTCGGGTAGGTCCTGATTAGGATTCATATATTTTATAGCTTATGTAGCTCGTGATGCTAACGGCCACTGAAGTCATTTTCTACGACAAAGACAAAGAGAAATTGGACATATTATCATTGGTCTTAACTGAGCAATAGAAATGTATATATATGTTGTAGTTTGAATCTATGAAGCAATTTTTAAGTAAGTCGAGTTTTTATCTGCCAAAAATAATTGTGACAATTTTTGACAATATTTTTAACAATTTCTTAAACGACAAGCCTCATGACAAGAGACTGTAGCGTCTGTTTATTCACAAATTCATCACCATTTCTTGTT
The DNA here is from genome assembly GCA_036850595.1 of Rhyacichthys aspro. Taxonomy (NCBI): domain Eukaryota; kingdom Metazoa; phylum Chordata; class Actinopteri; order Gobiiformes; family Rhyacichthyidae; genus Rhyacichthys; species Rhyacichthys aspro. The sequence goes on from CM072149.1 coordinate 8,684,116, forward strand.
TTTGTGATTATTTATGTATTTTTAGCATGTTTACCTTGCGTTCCATCTGATTAATCGGTCATTAAACTACATCAGAAGGTGCTGTGGGTAGTTTTTGGGCTTTTTTTTGCGATATCTTGTTCCCTAAGCCTGGATTTGAGTTAGATTTTAAGGAAGCAGCACCACAGGACGCAGAATTTTTCAGATAAAAAAATAAAAACTAGCTAATGTTTTGACCCTTGATATGATTCACATTCACAGATTATGTAACACGGCTCTATTTTTCTGTCTTGATCTTCTTGCTCTTCCTCTTGATTCCTGTCTGTTCTTACCTGTCTCCCTCTTTTTGCCCTTTTTCATGCTGCATTTCTCCGTTTGTCCCTGGTATCCCACAGCCCTGCGCCGGCTAAGCCCTGCCCACCCAGAGCTCTGTGACAAGCATATGGTTAGAGTCTGCAGCGTTAGTGTGAGCCAGCGGAAACTCTGTCTCTCTCTGTGCTGTCAGGTTATCTCTTTCCTCTCTTCATGAACATATCTCCCATTTTACTTCTGTCTAATACACTTTTAATCCTTTCAATGCATCCTGGAAGACATCGAGTACAGTTAAGCAGCTTCTACTCGTGAGAAAGTCAAGAAATACTCTCTTCTTATTGACATTTTGCATATTATCTTCTAAGTTTTGCTGATATTTTGTTTGCCATTGCCCAAGTATGTCGACAATTGCTCCTAATGTCCTCAAAAATCCTGGAAAGTTATCTCCAAACAGCTGTGAACTGTAAACCCTGATTTAAATCATATTATTAGGAATATCATGCTACCTCATTGCCAAAATACCACATTGACTGAAAACAGCCAGAACACAGCTGTTGAACTTGTGTTTCATATGGTTCGTACTTACAGTAAAAACAAACGCATTTATCCAGTTCTTCATGCTTCAAAGTGATGTCAGATTTCCTACATGCAAACAATTACCCCTCTCACATTTGGAGCGATGTGTTAAACGTTGTTGCATAAACGGAACATACCACTCAATGTGTTTTCTATTGTGTTTAAGTGCCTCAAATTAACACTAAAAGCATTTGTTTATCTCGGAAAAAACAGACTTTTAATGCTCCGTGAGGCAAAGCAGACTTATTTCCACTGGGTTTGATCATAGACAACACAAACAACAGCAAGGGCCATAGCTGTTCACATGCTCTAAAAGGAAGACGTGGATTTGCAATATACTTTTCCACCACCAGATGTCACTAAAAGGTTACAAAACTGCACAATCTAACTTTAAATGTGCTAAAATCTGTGATCCAAAACGACTTATTATTACTTACGAACCAGTAGAAGTGAGAAATTTACTGTTATCCCAATATCAGTATTATAAATAATGAAATAAATAGCTCGGGTTGAAATAACATTATGGTTTTTCATGTTTTAGATTTTCAAACGAGTCAAAATAATCCACTGAAAATAGCTTTGAATTGAATTAAATTGTTTTTGATGTGACCTACTGTAAAAATTTGTGGAACCAGTGAAAATAGTTTAAGTTAGTCCTGAGATTACAGCTTTATATCTCTGAGTACATTTCAATTTTTACTAATAAAGACTTTTACTGATGAAGATCTGTACTCGCCACAATTTAAAATGTATTCTCTATCGCACATATTTACAAATTCAAATGTCTTAAAAGCCCTTATAGGTTTTTTCCTTGTGTTATAGCACTCATTTCATATATGTAGTATTAATTTACAATACTTTATGTCCAATGCTGCTGGATTTTTACATTTTGGAAGATATTTACTGTACTTCAGCCTGATTTTTCACTCTTATTGCTCTAAAATACTGCTGTTTACTGCTAAAATAATGCAAATTTCCCCATTCTTCCAACAGTACAACCCAAACAATCCTAATACAATTGTCCAAAATGCAACTTTTCAAACAAAGATAAAACTTCCAAAGTCAAATTAAGCGTCTCGTTTGGGCGTCTATTGATTGCATTTCGTCAAAGAGAAGCTGTGTTTTACCGGCGTTTCCCACTGAGCTGCTCCAATCAGGGCTTTAATACTGCCGCGTCCCACCGAGATCAAACACGGACCCCCCCTGACGACGCCGGGAGCCTCCATCATTAACCAGCGCGCTCTGAGAGGATTTCAGAGCCGTTTTGCATCCGAAGCGGCTCCTGGTGTTGTTAAAACGACGGTAGAGGGTCTGCGCTCGAGCCGTGGCTTTAAGGGGCGGTGGGTTTTACGAGGTGAGGCTGACAGCGGGGCCAGACTCATTAGACCAGGCTCAGAGAAAACCGTGGAGCCACACTAAAACTAGATACTCATATAACTCCTGATATCATTAAGTTAACCTGAAGTGAGGCTAAAACTGGTTCAGATTCATTTAAAGTTCCTCTAACTCTTCATTTCTCTGTGCACCGAGTTTGGACTTGGTCTAAGTCACGACTTGTAGAGTTTTTAGTGGATTTGGTTTTGACTCAGTCTCAGTCCTTAGTAGGTCTTGGTCTTAACTTGGTCTTGGTTAATATGGTTTTCTTAACTACAGCAGTACTTTTCATAGCATTAAACAAGAAAAAAGTATTTAACAAGTTGTAGTTATCACTGACCCTCCTTTTTTGTCTTAATTTTTATACTTTCTTTTAATTTCAATTTTGGCTCCAAACGATCACAAAACCTATGTAATGGAGAAAAAAACAATTATTTATTACTTGCTTTTATGTATTACTTGTTTTATTAGTTATTTGTATTATTATTTCTATTTATTTTTTAAACTATTTATTTCAATGTTTGAATAGATTATTTATTTTAAGAAAAAAATCACTGTTTTGTTCAATAAATCCGAGATATTTCCAAAGTCAGTGAGTAATCGTGTAAAATAATGATTTCAATAATGACTAAAATAATTGTGATTATGTTTTTTTTTTCCATAATCGAGCAGCTCCAGTTTGTGAAACAGTTTGACAGCAGCCTCACTGTTTTCTAAATTGTAAAAGCAGGTATCTTTACACTTTCATCAGGTCTAATCTTTTGCCACAAGGATTAAATGAAGGGATATGTTTAAAGACACTGTCACGTCTCTGTTCTCTTGGCAGCTGCATCAAAATGAAACATGTTGTTCTTTGCTTTGTCAAGTTGCATTAAAATAACAACAAGCCACATGCACAACACATTACGTACTCCTAAAAAGCTGTTAGTTTTTCTTCCAACAAAACTCTTCACTCGATGTTACACTTATCCTCTTCTTCTTTCTTTTTTCAAAATAATTCCTAAACATTTGGGCTTGGTCTAATACTATATCTACTTTTTACTTTGTCCTTTGGGGTGGACGCCTCTCACTGCAGTGGTACTTATGCTTCTAAAATACTTGTGTAGCTCCCAGCAGACTAAACACTGATGACCTGTATCTCTTTCATTGTGTCTGGGTGGACCTTTAGTTGAAGTTGGACAGGTTTAGTTGGATTTAGACTGGTTTTAGTCTGATCTAAACCAGATTTTAGACTGATTTTCCAGGTTTTAGATGAGTTTTATTAAAATTTAGTCAGCAGTTTTAGGTAGATTCCACTGATTTTATTGACATTAAACTTACTTGTGGATTTCTGTCTTGTTGCAGAGTTCGAGTGGAGTTTCAACCAGGATTTGTCGGCCATTTTGGTGAAACAGGAAGAGCCCGATCTCAGTCAAACCGTGGACTCAAAGGCTCCAGAAGAACAGCCGCTCGCACTAAACCCCTCGCTGCAAAACAGAGGATCACATTGGGAACACATGGTCAGCATCCGCCAGACATTATAACGGTGAAGTATTGTGTTCCTGTTTTCATTTGCCCGTTTTGCTCTGTGTTTTGTAGGAACACAGTGGGGACGACGTGAAGCCGGTCTCCATTAAAGACGAGCCCAGAGAATTGGGACAATATCTCAACCTTCCCAGTGGTACAAGACACTTAAATATATATTAAAATACTGCACATACTTCACAATCATGATAATAGGCAGTTTTAGTTGGATTTTAACAGATTATAGTTTGATATGCACACACTGTAGATACATTTAAATGGGATTTAATGGATTTTAACAGTCTTTAGGTGGATTTTAACAGGATTTATTTGGATTTGAACATGCTATATGAGCTATGAACAGGTTTAAAAGGGATTTCAACAGGTTTTAGGTGGATTTTAACGTTTTATTTGGATTTTAACATGTTATATTAGCTTTGAATAGGTTTAAGAAGGATTTCAACAGGTTTTAGGTGGATTTTAACATGTTTTATTTGGATTTGAACATGCTATATTAGCTATGAACAGGTTTAAAAGGGATTTCAACAGGTTTTAGCTGGATTTTAACATGTTTTATTTGGATTTGAACATGTTATATTAGCTTTGAACAGGTTTAAGAGCGATTTCAACAGGTTTTAGGTGGATTTTAACATGTTTTATTTGAATTTGAACATGCTATATTAGCTTTGAACAGGTTTAAGAAGGATTTCAACAGGTTTTAGGTGGATTTGAACATGTTTTATTTGGATTTGAACGTGTTATATTAGCTTTGAACAGGTTTAAGAAGGATTTCAACAGGTTTTAGGAGGATTTTAACAGGATTTATTTGGATTTGAACATGTTATATTTGCTATGAACAGGTTTAAGAGGGATTTCAACAGGTTTTAGGTGGATTTGAACAGGGTTTTTTTTGGATTTGAACATGTTATATTGCCTATGAACAGGTTTTAGGTGGATTTTTAACAGGTTTTAGGTGGATTGTAACATGTTTTAGCTGGATTTGAACAGGCTAATGTCCTGAATGAATGTCTTTATGCTGTGTCCTGTTTCAGAAGAGTCGCTGCAGTTGCCGCCCACCCCTCCCAGCAGTAACCACGGTGACAGTGACGGCTCCCTGCCCCCGTCCTCGCCTCCGCCCCAACAGAGACCGGGACGAGGGTCCAGCTCGTCCTCGGCCATCTCCTCGTCCCCGCTCCTCACTGCCCCACACGTGAGTTACAGACCGAGACACCGACGGTTTGAACGGACTTGAACAGGTTTTCATTAAATCTTAACTCATTGTACTCGACTATGCAAAGGTTTTAGATGGATTTGAACAGGTTTTAGATGGATTTAAGCAGGTTTTAGTTGGATTTGAACAGGTTATAAATGGATAGAAACAGGTTACAGATGAACAGGGTTTAGATGGAATTGAATAGGTTTTAATCAGACTTTAACAGGTTTTAGATGGATTTAAACAGGTTTTAGATGGATTTGAACAGGTTTTAGATGGAGTTGAATAGGTTTTAATCAGACTTGAACAGGTTTTAGATGGATTTAAACTGGTTTTAGATGGATTTAAGCAGGTTTTAGTTGGATTTGAACAGGTTATAAATGGATAGAAACAGGTTATAGATAGATTTAAAAAGAGTTTAATCAGATTTTAACAGGTTATTTTTTAATATGAACAGGGTTTAGATGGATCTGAACAGATTTGAACAGGTTTTAGATGGATTGGAACAGGTTTTAGATGGAGATTAATAGGTTTTAATCCGACTTGAACATGTTTTAGTTGTATAGGAACAGGTTTTAGATGGATTTGAAGCGGTTATAGTTAGACTTGTAAAGGTTATAACTAGATAGGAACAGATTGTAGATAGATTTAAAAAGGTTTTAATCAGACTTGAAAAGGTTTTAGATGGATTTAGACAGGATTTAAATGGATTTGAACAGGTTATAACCAGATAGGAACAGGTTTTAAACATATTTAAAAATGTTTTAATCAGACTTGAACAGGTTTTAGATGGATTGGAACAGGTTTTAGATGTAGATTAATAGGTTTTTAATCAGACTTGAACAGGTTTTAGATGGATTTAGACAGGATTTAAATGGATTTGAACAGGTTATAACCAGATAGGAACAGGTTTTAAACATATTTAAAAATGTTTTAATCAGACTTGAACAGGTTTTAGATGTAGATTAATAGGTTTTTAATCAGACTTGAACAGGTTTTAGATGTAGATTAATAGGTTTTTAATCAGACTTGAACAGGTTTTAGATGGATTGGAACAGGTTTTAGATGTAGATTAATAGGTTTTTAATCAGACTTGAACAGGTTTTAGATGGATTTAGACAGGATTTAGATAGACTTGGGGGAAGAGTAGCTGAAGATACTCAGATTGGGTTTGTGTGCCGGCTGACTCCTGGAGCTATAATTTGTCAGTCTGTAATTTGATGACTCAACAAGTCGACAAAACCGGGTCTTGTTTTAGTAAAATTCAATAAAACTGTCCTGTGTCTGAGTCTGCAGCTTTAATGTGAACAAATAAATCAAATTTGTTCCAGTGCTGTTATGAAAACACCTGTAATCAGTGAATTTTCGAGTGAAAGCGATACACCTTTTTAATTGTAACATGAATAACTGTCTCGGGGTTTTCTTATATCAACAATAAAAGCTTGGTTTCCCTCTGGTCTTTCTCTTTTTTTGATTTGATTTTTTTCCATGACTCGCTTCAACACAGACGTCAATAAACTAAATCCAAAGATGTGTGTTTGTCGGTAGAAGCTGCAGGGATCGGGACCCCTCATTCTGACGGAGGAGGAGAAGCGGACGCTGGTCGCAGAGGGATACCCCGTCCCAAGTAAACTGCCTCTGACCAAGAGCGAAGAGAAAGCACTGAAGAGAGTCCGACGGAAGATTAAAAATAAGGTAAATGCAGTGGATACGCGATTATTAGTGGATTGATTGGCTGTGACTGACTTTAAAATAAGATTATTAAACTTAAAACCGCTCTTTTTACTCTTTTATTGGAACAATCTGTTAAATGTTTCCAGAAATAAACCACTGTCTCTTCCTATAAAACCTCATTTTCGGCTGAAATGATTAACCACGTTTTCAGTATTTCCTAATGAACTCATCCTCATTGCAATAATATTTTAATACAGGCTCCAGATTTCAGATTGTTTAAAAAAAATCCCCCCAAAAATCATTTATTTTGCACAAATCATTCAAAAGTTATGGCCCTGATTTTGGCCTGTGATTCTTATATTTTTAAAGCTGAAAATGTAAAGATCTAAAAGAGATACAAAGCTCAATTTTTGCACGTAAACTACTGGCTATATGAACATAGATTACATAACGTTTAAAGCTTATCTGTTGGTTTCTTATGGATCTAAGGCTTTAGTGTAAACATCTGGCATGAGCTAAAGGAAAGTATGGGCTACTGTTAAGAAAAATGCCCTGGCTCTTACTTCTAAAGGCCATAACTTGTCATTCGAACTAAAAATCATGTATATAATTGCATAAAGTGAGTTGTTTTATTCCCAATTACAAAATCAAACCTTTGCTTTTGCTTTACATCTGTCTGTTTTACTGCTATATCACACTTTACACCTAAATTTTCCCATATATTTTCCATATTTTGAGCTAAACCAATCACAAAGCAACCTTCCAACAGATTGACTGCATTAGTGGTATTTATTTTAATAGTGTTTGCCTGAAAAGTGAGACGGTTGTGCCTTTGTTATGATATATTTAAGACTCTAATACAATAAATACAGATATTAATATCATATTGTGTTTTCTTTCCAGATCTCGGCTCAAGAAAGTCGGAGGAAGAAGAAGGAGTACGTGGAATGTCTGGAGAAAAAGTGAGCGCTGGAAAATTATCTCTCTTATGTCTGCTTTTGTTTTCCATTTATTTAAGCTTCGTCTGTCTGACACAATCTCCAATCTTTCTCCAGAAGATAGCACGAGAAATCAAATACACACCGTTTGAAATACCCTTAATCCAATCTGTTTAAATAATATGTGTGTTTTCATTAACTGGCAGGAGTCTAAAATAAACTGTGGGTAACGTCAAGGGTCATAGTTTTAGTTGGAGAAGCCCGAGGAAAAAGAAAAATAGCTTTTTGGGAGTTGTGTCACTTTCTTGTGGCTTTTCTTTGATCTACTTTTGAAATGAGCAGCACATTTCTCTGTTCTCTGTCAAATATTGAGATTTCTGTTGCCAGTATTCAGCCTTATAAAGAGAATAATATTGTTTTCCCATCACAATACAAATAAGTTAAACCAGATATTGGTTTAAAAACAGGTGACAAAGGTGCACAGATTCTTTTTTTTTTACAATTATTTGCAGGTGAAGTAATAATGGCTACTGCATCTTTAATTTTATTATGCTCCTAGTGGAATACAACACAGTGTAAGGAATATAAATAGTAAAAACGGTTAACAAACATGCAACAAATGTAAAAATAAAGATAGAAAAATAGTCCATTTTCAAATATAGTATATATTTATTCATTTTTTTGCCGTTATTTTGATGGAATACATTGAGGGCATTTTGTTCTAAGCTAAAATCAGTCACATGTTTGCAGAAGCCTTTTATTTTTTAGCATTTTAAAGATTATTTTGGACAAAATTGGATAATGTATAGTCTGGATTTAAGCCGTTGCCGTGGTAACAATGTTGAAGACAGGGCTAAAGCAAAGACTGAACAAAACCAGAATTAAACCAGGACTAAATCAGGACTAGATTCATGACTAAACCAGTAATAATCCTTTAATAAAACCCAGGATCAAACCAGGACTAAATCAGGTGTAAACCCAGATTAAACCTGGGTCTAAACCTGATTTAGGTTAAAAATGTCATACTCTTTAATGCCATTTTGTTTTGGTGCTGTGTAAAAGTTGAGCTGGTGAAGGATATTGACATTTTGTCTTCAGTTTTTATGACCCAGCATGATCAAATATTTGGTTTTACATCAAAATTGCAGTATTTTATTGCTTTAATTTTGCATACTGCAGCTTTTACAGTCTGCACTTTGTTTTCTTCCTATTTTTCCTTTATACCTTCATACTTCATTAACCTGCAGAAACAAATGTTAAAATCCAGTCTGTTTTAAAGTCTAGACCCTGGTTTATTCTCAAAAAGACACATCTGCTTTTTTCTTTGCTTCTATTTCATCATAAAGACAGGATTATTAGCTTATCCTTCACTCAGAAACAACATGTCGCCTCAAATATGAATGATTATATCTAGAGGATTAGGCGGCCGAAAGGAAGTGTTAAGAGATTAGTAAAGCATCAATAGGATTAGCTGAAGATGACAGGCAACGAAAGAAAAAGGAAGAAAAGGCTGGAAGGAGGATTTTCTATAAATAAATGTGTATTAACGGGTATTTATGTTGAAAGAAGGAGTCGGTTTTGGAGCTATTTATTCATTTATGTTTTATTTACGTTGCAGAGTGGAGAACTACACGTCGGAAAATGGCGACTTGTGGAGAAAAGTAGAAAACCTGGAGACGGCGAACAGGTGAGGCTTTTATTGTTGTTTTAAAATAACATTCATTTGTGCAAAGATCGGAGGAAACCTGTCGAGTCAAGTTCAAGTGTCTCTGGGATTTGTTCGAGAGTCGATGGAAAAAGTGGAAAATAAACAGACAGGATTGGAGCAGAAATCAGGTTAATGTGGTCAATGAAGCAGTCTTTTGTGCTATACATGGACTTAAGCTGAAAATACAGTGGCACAGGTGGATATTGTGGGCTTTACGATGGGTTTACATTGTCAAAAGGGCCACAAAGGATCTCGAATAAGCTAAAATGTACCACTTTGGTGCCATAGTGTGGTGTGGTTCCTAAAAGGTGGAGCTAACCACTGCAGTCTGTTGAACTGGAGGATCCTTAGATTGAAAAGGGAAAGACAAAACAGCAATTCACTCAAATAAAGCTTGTTTTTCTCTTGTCATATTTCAAAAAGTAAGAATGCTAAATGTACTTTAATTGATTAAACCTAAAGCTAGTGTTTGGACCCCTTTATTTACCTGGAAACATCATTTATTTCCTACAATACTTTCTAAAAACCCCTTCTTTATGTGAGTTCGATGAGGTCTCAGCCTTTGCGTGTTTTATCCGAGGTTTCACACTCAAACTCATTTTCACTGAGCCTCGCCTCGACCTCGGACAAAGTTTTCTCAGGATTTTAAATCAAGACCGACCAAGACCATAACTAGTTTCTGTCCGCATCGTTCATGTGACTGAATGGAAACTTCTATCATTTTAGGTTAAAAATAAAAAAATGATATCCCTCTTGCCCTGTTTACTTCACCAAACTCTAACCCGTCCATGATTTTCCACTGAGCCTTAACTTGTAGAGTTTGGATTTTATTCTAAGTGTTCCCTGGGAATTCTTTTACGATCTCAGGCTAAATTCTATCAATTATCCGTCAAAGTCTTGATACACAGTGCTCTCGGTCATCGCTTTGTCTCAGTTAAGGCTTTAAAATGTGTTATAACTTTATTTTTATGTCAATGTCAACAATAACAACATCCATTTGAAGACAGTCACACTTTTCAAGTCAAGACAAATGTCCAATCAGTGCCTTAAATCACACTGTGTTGCGAAACTTCAATTTAAATCCCAAATTAACTTTTACTCTGTCAAATATCATTCACATCGGTGCAATATTCAGTTGTATTTTGCATGTTTACCTGATCTCCTGCAGCTATAGTCTCAGTTTCTTCTGGTTTTGACTCTGTAAACTAAAAGAAACAGCACTGACAGTGATTTGATCGACAGCAGAGACGTGCACGATCATATTACTTTGCATCGTTCACTTTTTCAGTGTCTTAAAAGCCGCTTTCATCCACTCGCCCATTGTTTTACTTTTATAGTTTGAATTACACCGACCAAAATGCGTCAGATTTACTCCACAGAGCAGATTACTGACTGGAGCCGGCCTGTTATTTCCCTCATATGAAAGCCGGGTGGGGGGCTCCTCAGCGTTTACAGCTTGTAATTAAATAAATCTGAGTTAACAGTAGCTTTCATCGTAGACGGACGCCCGCTCCCAAACCACAGCGCAGCAGCCCCGAACGGAGGAACAATGAGTTGGCACAAACCGGGAAACATGACTCAGCAGATCACTCACAGAGACCAGATCTAAGAAATGGACCCAAATTTTGTTTTGTTACATTCAGAACATTTTATTCTGAGTCTAAACTAAAATCAGTCACATGTTTACACAAGCCTTTTATTTTTATTTGAGCATTTTTAAGATTTTTTGTTAGATGAAAATAGGACAATGTATAAAGGAGAAAGGGCATTTAATGAGGCCTGATTTTAATTTTTAGGTTAAATGGGATTTCAACAGATTTTAGTTGGATTTGAGCAGGTTTTAGCCAGATTTGAACAGTTTTTATTTGGATTTGATTAGGTTCTAGTTAGATTTGAACAGGTTTTAGATGAATTTGAGCAGATTTTAGTTGGATTTGAGCAGGTTTTCCTTTCTTTTTTTATTTGATTAGGTTCTAGTTAGATTTGAACAGGTTTTAGATGAATTTGAGCAGATTTTAGTTGGATTTGAGCAGGTTTTAGCCAGATTTGAACAGTTTTTATTTGGATTTGATTAGGTTCTAGTTAGATTTGAAGTGGTTTTAGATGAATTTGAGCAGATTTTAGTTGGATTTGAACAGATTTTAGTTAGATTTGAACAGGTTTTAGATGAATTTGAACAGATTTAAATTTGATTTGAACAGTTTTAGAAGAATTTGAGCAGATTTTAGTTGGATTTGAACAGGTTTTAGATGAATTTGAACAGATTTAAATTTGATTTGAACAGGTTTTAACCAGATTTGAGCAGTTTTTAGTTGGATTTGAACAGTTTTAGATAGATTTGAGCAGTTTTTAGTTGCATTTGAACAGTTTTAGATAGATTTGAACAGGTTTTAGTTGGATTGGTGCTGGGGACTTAAACATTAGGATTAAACCAAGTCTGAACTTGAAGTTTTTTTAAGACTGACACATAAACCTTAAACAATGTGGACCAAACCAGGATTAAACTAGGTGTAAACCCAGGATGTAACTAAACCCAGGTCAGACTACATCCATGACTATAGCTCAAACTTAACCTGGACTAAAACCAAGTCAAGTGCAAGATAATAACAGGACAAAGACAACAGTAAACTTGGACTAAACCCCAAAGACTACACTTGGACCAAACAGGACAAAACCAGTGCTAAACTTGGACTAAACACAGGATTTAATGAGGCTAACCCAGGACTACATTCAGGACTAAAACTAGACCGGACTACATTCAAGACTACAATTTAAACTAGAATTGAGTAAGAGTAACATGAAGCCAATATAACAGAGCAAAACTGGACAAGACCAACACTAAACTTGTGTAAAAACGAGTGTTTTTTATTGATAAACCTGCAGAGAAAAAGACGATGAAAAGTCTAAATGGCATTTAAGGATTTCAGATTTGGTGTAAATATTTATAGGCCTGAATGAATGACCTTAAATCCCCTTCAAAGTCTATCATAGCACATGCATATGCTGTAAATCATAAAGAGTAAGCATTTATCTCCCATATGTTATCATTTTATAGCAGCTGACAGATATTTAAAGGCTCAAGAAAGTATAAATTATGAAAATGATATAATACACACTCAGGGGGGCGTGGTTTCTGCCTCTGTGGTGCCTGGTGGGGTTTGAAAATGATCAAACTGGTTTAAACTCAGCTTAAGGGGTTTTATACAACAGCTGTAGCTCTCTGTCGCCACTTAGAGGCAGATGGGAGTCATTACAGCTGCTCGGGGCTTGTACCATTGGCACCCTGCTCTCCAGATTTTAACTGGAGTTTTTACATGAATGTTAATGCAATTTAATAGGAAAATTCTGGCTTATTTTAAACTTAAAGGCAATGCAAGTGGCTCATTGAGTCTTACACATGCTGAGACATTAGACTTAGCCAAGGCTTACGTTTTAGTACATCAATCACATTATGGTTTAGAAGGAGTGAGTATTGAAAAGTCTGAAGAGGTCAACTCCTTTTTGAAAATAAATATAAGAGAAGAATACAAAAACTACAAAAACTGGGGAAAAAACTACAAAAACTGGTAAATTTATCCCGAATTTATTGTATAGCCAAACACTTTAGTAATGTGAGTAAGTATATGAGCTTAATCCATATAAAAGTGTATGAGATTTTAGGGATAAAATTGGGTTTCAAATCAAAAAATCTAAATTTAACTAGGGCTAAGGGGCAACTAGTAGCACTTTTTCTTGTTTTCAGGCTTCCTTCTGTTTGGTTGAAATAGAGAAAAGTACTATGTAATATATTTTCTACTTTCAAGAGCGATGCCTACATTTATATAAAGTAAATGTTCTAACCTTTTCGTTTTTGTGTATTGTTTCTCTGCAGGTCGCTCCTACAGCAGCTGCAGAAGCTACAGTCGTTGATTTCGGGCAAAGTCGTGCCTCGTTCGTGTAAAATAGCCTCCACTCAGACTGGGACCTGCCTCATGGTAAAATATCCTGGCGTTTTAATGTAATAGAGATGTGTAGTACCTGTTATATTTACCACACGCTCCTCTACATCTAGTTTGTCTTTATCGTTAGTGTGTTTCTTTTTTTTTTTACAGATGGTGGTGCTGTGTTTCGTCCTGGTGCTAGGTTCTTTCTCTCCTTGTGCGTCTCCTCTGTCCCTCCTTTCTCACTCCTCATCCTCGCAGCCTTCGTCCCCACAGCTCCCATCGGCAGAGCTGTACACCACCAGCCAGGGTACGTCCGCAACCCCGGCGTTTCTGAGCCTCCTATGTCTGCATTCAGCCAATCAGAGATGTTCCCTTGTGTGTTTTCCAGTGCGTTCTCGCAGCCTGCTCTTCTTCAGCGAGGAGGCTCCTTTAGAAGAGTCCTCAGTGGCGTCAGAGAGCTCCCCTCACGTCCACGTCACCCGTTACACAGCTGACCGCAGCAACCAGACCGACGGGCCGCAGTCACAACACAGGTATCACTAGCGTCCGTCTCTCCAAAACCATTCAAATGATGTATTTCAAAGCCCTCATTTGGCTTTTGTATTTCAATTCATCTTCTCTTTATTTGGACTATGCATCCAGCTCGTACTTTTGAGTCTGCAGATTGGTTTTCACTGTCCAAACGACTACTTTGCACAGCTTTTTTCATAACCGCTAAACCTTAAAAGTCTGTGGTACGACGTTCTAATGTTTTCTCTCGTTCTACACTGTTTTTTGTGTTTGTAAAATCATCACCATCCGTCAAATTTTTCTTTCCAGAGATACAAAACCAGATGTCGCCGAGGTTTTCTGACAGACAATCCGCCTCCCTCCTCCAACGACCTCTCAACTTTGACCCCAAGACTCCTCAATTCAAGTCACCTTCCACGTATTTACACTGCCGACTGGACATCCGCAGGTCCTACATCTCCTCACATCGGACAACAAAAACAAACTGATCTTCGCCTGAAAAGACTTGACTTCAAGGGGCCAAATGATTTTAATTCAAGAAGTAGTGAATTTTTACACTAAAGTAGTACATTAGGGCTACGGCAAGCTAAAGCTGCGAGCAAAATAGCAAAAAAACCTTCATTTTTCCAATCACACCATGAATCTGAATCAGACAAATTGATTAGTGGTCACTTGAGGTATTGCAACGGAAAAAAAAATCCAATGCGGCCCCAAAATCAAAGACTGCCGGTTAAAAGTTGATAAAGTACATGCATTCCCTTGGACATATTGAAATTATAATCACAAGCAGAGACATAAGCCATATTAATCATGAATCCATGCATATTTATGATCCTAAAAATAGGTGTAATCAGCCATCTCTGGAGCTCTCTTTTGCCCAAAGTTTGCTCCTGTTTACTTTATTAACTACGTTTTATATCACAAAATGTCATCACTTAATCTTATTGAAATTCACCAGTGCCTTCAGGTTGACTTTGTCCCACACTCTTTACTCTATAAACCTGGTAAACAATCCCAAACGGCTGTTAAAGAGAGTCCCGACCGAGGATGGGAAACAGGACTGATATATTTTTATGGAAAGTGTATATGTAATATAATTGCAGCATCAAAAACCGCATATTTATTTATGCAACAAAAAAAGAAAAGCATTTGTGTTAAAGTTTTTTAAAATAATTTGAGAAAAACAAAAGAAAAAAAATGAAATCTCTCTATAATATATTCTGAGCATTGAAAAAAAGCATATTTATTTGAATGCGCCAAAAAAGAAAGAATAATTGTTCGTAGTGTTTTCGGTGATGTGAGTTTTACACTAAAGGTGAAACTCTGACATGTTTGACGTTGGTTAACTGTAATACAGTGTTTGTGTCGTGCTGCTGTCACGTGGAAACTGCACTTAACCGGATCGTTCGAGATATGACAGATAAAAAAGGAAGATTTAAGCTCTTTCCGGGCAAATTTGACCGTTAAGTTGAAGTAAAAAGAGTAGCAGGTTATCAAGTATTATGTTTTATTCTGAAAGTGATGCTTATATGCAATTTAAATGTACAATACAGCTACAGTTGTGTCTGTTTTTGTTGGAAATTAGAAAGAAAATGCTAAACAATATTGATAATTAAACAGCAAAATGTACAACAACTTGAAAATTGATCAAGTTTTATGGATTTAAAACAATTGGCGATGTTGTCAAAGTAAAATTAAACATGGCCACTTTCTTCTTTTTCTGTTTGCAGTTTAAAAAACCTCAAAAACAAACAACTATAATTGTTTTGTTTGTTTTTTTTAACTTCTTTTGCAGCAGTACAGATCTACAGTCTCTAACATTACTGCACCAAAGAGCTTTAATACTTACTCTAAAAGCCAGATTTTATGTCCCTGTGCCAAACTGAACAGAGATAATGCTATATCAAAAGCATATCTCATCAGTGTCCATCTTTATGTCCATTTTTTTTATTTTTTTTGCAAAACCAACATACCATACCAATATACACAATTATAAAAGAAGTCAAATAAACCATGGCCAGTCTTTCTATGTCATTATATTAATGAACCCAAAGCAGAAAGACATTAAAATAACTCAAGTCTCTCTAAAAAGAAAGAAAGAAAAATTACAATTGCTCCCAACACTTAACATTATAACTCCTCCATAATGACCACCACTTCAGATATACTTTTTGCAATATAGGTTTTATTGTTTTTAATTTACCACATCATGAGATACATTCATTCAGATGTGGGGTCACGTGACAGCAGTGGTACATGTTGTATTTATTTGTGTTTGTAGAAAGCGTGTACATATTAATGAAAGGGACCAATCAGGGGACTCCAAACAAACCACTACAGAATAAATTTAACTATTACCACTATTCTGACTTTATGAAAGAAGATCAGTTCATGCCAAAATAAATACAAATTAACATCAGCCTTTTTTTTTATTTTATTTTTGATTTTTCCATTGTCGTAAGCAGTGGGAAGGGACCAATGTACATAAATAATGACAACTTAATGTGTTGTAAATAAGGGCCTTGTTTTTGTATTGTGCCATATCCCAAGATTTTAACCTGTGGAAATGAGACAAATGGAAAAAAGGGAGAAATAATGGTTGGGTTTTGGAAAAAGAAATAAGAGGGAGGGTTGTTTTTTCCAATTTGTAAAGAAGCCTAGATGACACAGCGGATAAATGTGGTTTAAACAGATGGATTGCTGAGAAGGCTGGCTAAACAGATTCAACTCATAATGACCAATACAGATTTGACCTTCATGCAAATCATAGTCAAGGATGTCTATCATGCATAAAATAAATATTTAGCAGCTCCACTGTAGCCTTGTCGTGCTATTTTTGCTCTTCTGAACCTTGTTGAGCATATTTTATACAAAAAAACAGCATTAGAATTAAGAAAAGACTAAACCAAGATTAAATTAAGACTAAATTAGCATTAAACCAAGACTAAATTGAAGATTAAACCAGGACAAAACCAAAATGAAAGACTATATTACACTTGGACCAGGATTATAGACTAAATCACAGTTATACCTAAAAACTAAATCTGATCTAAAAAGGAATAAACCAAGACACATAAGGCAATACTGGTTTTCTTTTAGTTAGCCACAATATAGTGCAACTCACTGTCCTTGCATTATCACTACTTATCAAAAAGAATGTACCGCCAATTATATTTTTATCCTCAGTAATCATCACATATAAATAAAGTCTGAATGTTTACCGATGTCCATCTGTTTAACCATTTGCTGCTGTGTGGTCTCGGCCTGTGTATAGCGTCTTGCATGTCTCTCATATATGACTCTGTATCGTAGTGTAGTCCGTAGAGTAGAATCAGCAAAATATTAAAAAACTGCATCAGCAAAACCTTGTCTCTGCACTTTTTTTAAAAATTCATTCTTCAGTTTCTCTTTAAAAATGAGTGTGTAAGGTCCCCAGGTTTTCTGGCTCTTCCCAAAAGCCCGGTTCAGCTGAAGTGTTTGAGTATGAGCTGTTTTCGGAGCTCCTCGGCCTCGTGGTCCCGGTCTTCGGGTTTCTGTTTGAAGCGTTCGGGCGGCTCCAGCGGGTCGGTCCTCTCCAGAGTCCAGGCGTCGAGTCCGGACTGAAGCGAGGCGTTGTGGAGGACGCAGCAGGCCAGAATGATGGAGGAGCTCTTCTCTGGTGAATACTGCCAAGAACAGGGCACGGATAAGATAAGAAGTCTTTCAAAATAGCAGTGGTTTGATATATAGCCATCATGTTAAGTATGCAACAACATTTCATTTATAAAAAAATACAGAGGGTTAAAAAACGTATAAATATAAACGCTAGAGAGGTTAGGGACGCAGAATTAATGAACCAAAATCCTTTTTCTTTGTAGTAAAATATCACATTACAGCATTATATAACCATCACAGACACAATTATTCATCTTTTACGAGCTACAGCTTTTATTTATTTTCATTAAAGATGTCATTACAATATATTATTCAACAAACACCATCACAACTCCTTTTATTAAGGATTTATTAAGTGTTATGTTGTTGCTCCATTTAGTTTTTTGCTTGAATCTAATAAACTTATCATTATATTAAACTCAAAACTCACCATTGCTGTTTGAAGGTGAACAGATGCTACCAGATGGAGAAGACGTGCTCACTCTCAGCTAAAAATATATGCCACAAGTTGTACTAAAACATTCTCTGAAGAAACGAGGAGCGCCTCTGGAGACTGCATCTATCTGACTCTTCTGCAGTGGAGCTAGTTGGAGGCTAGTGTCCTGTCAATAAACTCATCATAAAACTGGATTTGTACAGCTTATCACGTCTTACACAACTTAGATCCCTTTTATTCTACAATAGCTTCTAGAACAATGTGAAAGTGACGCATGTGTGAACCAACTTCCCTCCATCTGTATTTCATCACTTTTCTCCTTTGTTTATACGAGAGGAACAATTTTTAGTGTGTGGCTTTTACCCAATTAAAGCTCACAAACAACAAAAATACAGCAAAACAATATGAGAGAAGACCCGAGTTTATGGAAAGCCAGTAATTTTTTGATTGAGACAAAATTTGGTGTGTGTTTTTTAGTTTATATTTTAAGCTTAGGGATAACAGTAGTTAAATTTTCTTTTTTAGTATAGATGAATATAAGCAGTACCTGTAGATATCCTTTGGTGCCATCTAAACACTTGAATCTGGTCTGAATGGCTCTGAACGTTCGGTCGACGATCTCATGAGTCTGACTGTGGGCCAGATTGTATCGGAAATCTGAAGGGGATTCTGGGTAATCTATGGGGGTCATCAGCCATTTCCTGAGAGGGTACCTACAGTCGCCTGAAAATAAAACATGTTTTTAGTACATCTTAGGACTTCTTCCTGATAAAATGATCTGATTAGACTAACCTAGCAGCCAGCCTTCCTCTGAGTCCTGCATGATTTTATAAACAGCAGATTGTTGAAGGACTTCTAAGTCTCTGAGTCCTCCGGGCCAGTGAGTCTCTGCACTGAGCAGCAGTCCTCTGGCATCACAGACGATCTGACAGCCCACCGAATGGAAACCCTTTTTGTTCACGTACGAGGAGTCTTCGCTGTTGGGAGCTTTAATGGCCACCTGCAGATACCAATGAAAATTTTGACTCTGTTTCTTGGTGGACTGCACAATAAGCAAAATATGTCACTGTCACTTGATTACATTTTGAAAGACAAGCTTTTTTTTTAATGCTAAGTCCCCTAGAGTTGATTTTTTTAGTGTTGCAATGCTGGCTGACCATCTGACGTGAGCTACAAGAGACAGAGAGGGTCAGATTTTAATGACAGTGTTATTACAATATTAAGACAAACCTGAACACAGTCGAGCACGCCTAGAATTCCTGGGAAACCAGCCACTCTCTGAAACATCTGAAAGGACTGATCTCTTGTGGCCTCATCTCTGTTTAAAAACAAAAATTTCAGTGTGAGAAAGAACAAATGCACTCCTCCAGTGTGAACATGATTAAGTATATGCTAATAAAGGAGGCAGAAAGAAGGACCAAGATGTTTACAAAGTGGTCGGTCTGCCTTTCTAAAACACCAGCTTTAGGAAATAGTCCAATACATTTGCTTGTAACAGCATGTTTCTTTATCTTTCATATACAGTATTTGTACATTAACAAAACTTTTAAAAAGGTTATTCTTGTCTGCAGTATATTAAGCCATAATTAACTGCAATGCTGAGAATATGTTTATAAAAGAGGTCCTACCTGTTGAATGTGATAAACTGAGGAGCCTTTTCCACCAGGGCTTTAGTTACATTGGAGACACATCTGGACATCGAAGCCTGGCTGATGCCGATTGTGTCTCCCATCGACGTCTGGAAAGAGCCTGATGTGTAAAAACCCAGAGCGGCCAAAACCTGGACCTCTGGACTGATGGCTCTGGAACGCTGTGTGCGTCGAGAAAGGCCCTATTGCGAAAAGAAAATTATTTTAAAAATGGTAAAAGCATGGTATTGTACCACAGACTACTCACTTTGAACAACTTTTCAGGTGGAGTGGGACTTACTTCTCTCAACAACTCTACCAAATATAGTATAAAGGTCCTGGGGAAGCCAAAGTTTGTGACGAGGAAGTTATCTGACACAGAGTCCAGGTCGAAGCGGTCCATTGTCTTCTGTCCTCTTCCATGAAGCAGCAGATCACAGTCCAGGATAGCTATTGGGATGGCCATGCTGACAACTCTGAAATATAACAGAAAGAGTATTATAATAATAATAATACAACAGTTTTTGTGATACATGCACAGGAGATAAAATGTAGATCAAATAATAATTTACGTTATTTATATTCATTCTGGGTTTTTTTAATTTACAACAGGAATGAACACTTACTGTAAATGGTTTAGCTTAGCTTTTTGAATTAAGCAAAAGAGCTAATTTGCTCTAACTCGCAGAATGCATCGATGCAAATGATTAAAAATATAATATAACCTAATTAATATGAGCTCAGATATAAACGGAGCCAGTATAGACTACTTTTCTCTAAAAACATCGTAAAGACAGCACACAAAGTCAATAAAGAATGTAAGTAGCTGGCTAGCAGCTAACGAACCAAAACAATCTCGAGGTACAGTCAGCGAGCGGCATGCATCCGCAGATTCAACATATTATTGAGGGTCAATTTAGAATGTTAGTCTCCAATGCTTTGCAGAAAATCCAGAAATATATATTGAATTTTATTATGAGAATTTCAATCATTAAAAATACTATTTTGACAGTCAGTTTAAGTTTCGGTCTTACACGTATTGAAAGTGCTGACGTGAACGCTCTGCCACCCAAACAAACAGAAGATAAACAGCAGTGGCACAGCTGCTGTTGTCGTTGTGTAAATGTGTAATTATTGCCGTATACATTTGTGTGAAATTTATTGTTGAATGTTATTTACGCTAAACTCACCCACACACACTAAAGCTGAATTAACGCGGATAACAACTAATGTAAGTGTTTGTGCTTTTGCTGTAAGATAAAGTGCGTGTACGTTAGCTGGTAGCATTAGCAGCACATGCTAACGTTCTAACCAGTGACTCACCTCTAACTCGCTTCTTTTAAAAACCAATATCGGACTTATCTTATAAATAGGTGACTGTATCTCTCATTATTACTTGTCTAAATGCTGTTTTGTTCGTTTTAACGTGGTTGTCAGTATTGTGTAGTTTTGATTTACCTCTAAATGTGATCCAGACGAATTCGTGTCGATGTCCAGGCCTTATTTGCTAAAACCGGTTAATTAACCACAACCTAAAGCAGGTGTTGTAAACGCTTTATACTGCTGCTACTATACACAATACAGATCAACGTTGTAGGGTCCTTTCAGTGGGCCCTAGTGCAAACTATTAAGTATAGAAACCTACTTTTTAAAATGATGTTATGTTAAATGTTTGTTGTGGTGCCCTTTCATTGTTTGGTGCCTTTTCATACGTTTTATTGTTGTGAGTGTTCTTTTGTTCATGTCATTTTTAGTCTTTTCACTTTTAATATTCAGTAAATGTTTTTTTTCTTGTATTTGTCAGGGTCTGGGTACAACATGGATGGTGACCTGAGTCCACAGGATAAAAAAGACTTGGACAAGTTCATCAAGTTCTTTGCCTTAAAGGTGAATATTTAATTTCTATGCATAATAAATGTGATTTTTAACTGGGTTGTCATGTCCTGTAATAGCTGAAAAATGGGAGAAAACATAGAAGTTACCTAAATAGAATGAGCAGTGATTTATACTGCTTACTAATTATTGTTATTTAATGTTTCCAGACTGTCCAGGTGATAGTTCAAGCTCGCCTCGGAGAGAAGATATGCACACACTCGTCTTCATCACCGACAGGCTCAGACTGGGTGAGTCATTTCAAACAGACATTGACATTTGAAGCAATATTTGTCTGTTATCAGTTTATTATGAGTGATATATTTGTGTGCTTCTCTGCAGTTTAATTTGGCCATAAAAGACATCCCAGAGGTGACTCATGAAGCTAAAAAGGCTCTGGCTGGACAGCTCCCAGGCATCGGACGCTCAATGTGTGTGGAAATCTCCCTAAAGACATCAGAGGTAATAACTGGATCCATGAACCATCTCATTAAGGCTTGACATATTCATTATAGTAGTATTTGGAACAAGAAAGAAGTAATCTAAACTACAGCTCAATGATCTATTCTTTTTTTCAGGGCGACTCAATGGAGCTAGAGACTTGGTGCCTAGAGATGAATGAGAAGTGAGTGGGTTTTGTCATAGGCTACATTATTAGCTGTTAATGTGTATATTATCACATTCAAAATGAAGAAATCCAGTGAGAAAGCTTGTAAACATTGTGCTGTCTCTCCTTCAGGTGCGATAAAGATATAAAAGTGTCGTACACAGTTTATAATCGTCTGTCGGTGCTTCTGAAGTCGCTGTTAGCCATCACCAGAGTGACCCCTGCCTATAAACTGTCCAGAAAACAGGGCCACGACTATGTCATATTGTACAGGTCAGTGGAAGGGTTCAGTCAGCATTTTTTATTGTGACAAGGGCATCCAGTGAACTAATAATAGATTTCTGTTGTTATGTAATAAACCTTTACTAATATAATTTACAAAAACCTAATGTATGTCTGATTCTTTTGTCTCTGTAGAATCTATTTTGGTGAAGTCCAGCTCAGTGGATTAGGAGAAGGTAAAGCTATGTGAATGACTGACATCCATTTTCCAGTAAAACAATGCTTCAAACACAGTAAAAATACCTTGCGTTTTGTCATTTTTCAGGTTTTCAGACAGTACGAGTTGGTGTCGTTGGAACCCCTGTCGGCACGGTCACTCTCTCATGTGCCTATCGCACCAACCTGGCGTTTATGTCCAGTCGGTAAGTCACAAATGAGCTCATGTTTTTTAAGATTCATCAAAACTTCGGACATTTAATCAGGGTTCCCACCTAGAATAGATTTTCCAGCGGTGAGGACGTTAAGGGAAATACAAAAATATGATTGATAGTGTCTCACTACAGAAGTACTTTATATAGTATTTGGACACTCAGATCTGTTCTTTCCTCTGCAGACAGTTTGAGCGCTCGGCACCCATCATGGGGATAATCGTTGATCACTTTGTTGATGGTCCGTGTGGTGGCCAGCGACCTGCAAACATGGGACATCCCTGCAACTATCGGTAACTGTCAGCCCTCACTCATGTTGTAGTTTGGATAGTTCGTAGTAATGAAGACAGTTATAAAATCCTTCAAAGCAGCAAGTTTCCAAAAGCTCTTTATGTTACAACCCTGTTTGTGTTTTCTCTGAACAGACCCCCTGATGATGAGGACAGTGGGCCGTTTCCAGGAGTCCAGGACTCACAGGAAGTGTGCACCACCTCGTTCTCTACCTCCCCTCCCTCTCAGGTAACACTCACCTGTTCATGGATGTATTATAAAACCTATATACAGTACTGCCCCTTTTTCTTTTGTCACCGATTCTCGGCCTTGATCAGAGCCCTTTCTCTCAAATAATACATTAATGTAACCAGTAACATCAATGCCACCAGTGGAAAAGTTAGTTACCGTATGGGACTGCATCCTTTTGTTCTTTTATGTTCCATTTACTATACATTAAATCCAGTGTTGTAACTACAATGCCATGATATTTCTTCTGAAAGTTATCACACTCTCAGAATCTTATAATTTCCAATATTTACCAATTTTTAAACTTTCATTATAATATAAATAACTAAAGATAGCTACAGTTTGTCCTCTGTAGAGGTTTTATAATACATCCATGGTCCTGCCCCATTTCGTCTTTAACTGCTTCTTCTCATTTTCTGCCTGTGTTTATCTCTCTCTTTTCTCTCCATTTGTTCTTTCCTACGTTTACGTCAGTGCGTTTGTACCCTGAGTCCGTCTCCCTCCAAACTGTCTAAGCCCCTCCCCCTGGACAGTCTCCCGCTCCCATTGGCTCCTGGACTTGTCACTCACAATGTGAGTCTACCGCTGTGTGCTGTGCTGAAACTGGTCCCTTTTATTCAAAAAGCTAAACGGAGAAAGTTTGGTTCTCGAAGAAGTCATTAGGCCAAAACAAACCCTGTGCTTCATCTGTTTAAATGGTTGTTAAGGGAAAAGATTTTAGATTTTAAAGCCGTTATAATGTATTAATGATGCTTTTTTACACTGGATTGTCAAGTTAGTTACATATTTTATGCATATGTCACAATTTCAGGCGTTTAAAGTACCGGATATCTCATCTTTTCCATAAGTTGGTTTGTAAATGCTCACAGTGATTGCAAAGATCCCAAAGGCCTTTACACCCTATAAATTGGAATTAAAGCAGTGAAGTCCCATGATAACAAGCACATGTACCACACAAGTCTGGAGGTTATGTCTTCAGTGTTTGTTGAAGTTACATTTTATTTTTACCCAGAACTAGTGAGTTTATATGTGACATCTGTTTGATCATGTGTTTGTAGATGTACAGCTCCAGGTTGTGTTACCAGCCTCCTGTTATAACAGGACCCACAGACCTGTGTCATCCTGCGGTCAACACAAACCAGGTAATGCACCACGTCTTCCTACGCCCAGGCGTTATCATTTACAGAGGATAAATTTAACCAGAAATGATATAAATAACTATTGTCATACCTATTGTGCTGTTGACTCTTCAGGCGTTGCATGCTGGGAAAGAGGGAGGCGTTGTGTTAGTGCCCACTCATCCCCCTCAAGGAACAGACGCCCATCTCACTGTGGAGCAGGCCCCCAACATATCGAGCAGCAGGTAACACTCACATTAGTTCAGTCATATTCACAGAGGTCAAGACTAAAGAAGCTAGAGACCTGCTGCTGCCCTTTTTTTGGTCTGGTTGTGATTGAATGTTTTTGTTTGTGTCCCAGCGGAGACGACGAGGGCCTGTCTCACAGCGGAGACGGACGAAGGAGCGTCTCTCCATCAGATCCTGTCGAGTCTTTATCTGCCTTCACCAGAAAAGTCGGGGCATTCGTCAATAAACCCAACACACAGGTAAGAGGCTTTTGTTAAGCTTAGATCGGATTAGAATAGACCAGGTAAAGGTGAGTGTTGCACTGTACAAGCTGACACTCATTACAGAGGTTTTTAGGAGTTTAATCATGTCAAAATAAAACCTTTTAACATTTTAAAAGTAGACATTCATAGCTACGTACTTACTCGCTGTTCTTCCTCTTTTATTTTATAATTCTTAATATGAATGCTGTGTGAAATGCTGCAGGTGACGGCGGCCAGTCTCGACCTGCCGTTTGCCGCCTTCGCCCCCAGAGGCCTG
The DNA here is from genome assembly GCA_036850595.1 of Rhyacichthys aspro. Lineage (NCBI taxonomy): Eukaryota > Metazoa > Chordata > Actinopteri > Gobiiformes > Rhyacichthyidae > Rhyacichthys > Rhyacichthys aspro. The sequence goes on from CM072149.1 coordinate 8,709,078, forward strand.
GACGCGGAGGAGAACGACCGCATGGTACATTTCTCTCCCTTTATTTAACTCAAACCTATAAAAACATATTATCTGAATGTAATCTGGAGCGTTGTGTTTTAGGTACAGCCCCCAGACTCGCCCTCTTGCCCCTCGCCGCTCCAGGCCAGCCTCCACTCACAGGGCTCGGAGGGCTCCGGACAACAAGACGACTTTGTCATGGTGGACTTTGTATGTATCGTCCCTAAAGTGTCATGTCTTTAGTTTCATCTTTTCTCTCCAGATATTTTGAGACAGAGAAATAAAGTCTGTGTTTTGTTTTTTTCTCTCCAGCGACCAGCTTTCTCTAAAGACGACCTGCTGCCGATGGACCTGGGCACTTTCTACAGGGAGTTTCAAAACCCTCCGCAGCTCGCCAGCCTCTCGCTTCACATTAGCTCCCAGTCCATGGCCGACGACCTGGTGGGTTTTATAATAATAGTGTAATAGGTCTATTCTGGATTAAAGGGAACTTAGTCTTGATTCTCTCTCTGCAGGACTCTTTGCCCGAGAAACTGGCAGTGTACGAGAAGAACATAGACGAGTTTGATGCTTTCGTGGACATGCTGCAGTAGTACACAAGTTCATGGACTATAAATAAATGACATGAGATAGAATTTAAAAATATAAGAAAATCCAACAATGACAAGATAAGCTACTGGAGGCTGTGTAGTAGGGCTGGGCGATAAAACAATAACAATATAACCATCCCTGTATAATATCACCTCGATAGATATTTTCAGACAAGGACCCTGTTTCAAGAAGATGTACAAAAAAAAGAAAGGAGACTCTCTTTTCAGTTTCACAGAGTTAATCTAAACTATAAGTCAGTTACTGGGTAAACTTACTCTGTGGACCTGAGCCGGTCTGTGGCAGGTTTTATCTGGACCTGACCCGGTCTTTGGCAGGTTTTCTTCCTCTAACCCAGAGTCTCTGATTGGATGAAAACTGTGAACACACTTTCACTTTTAAATACGTTGATAAACAATGATGATTTAAATTGTATTGCTTTTATATATTTCAATATAAATGAATTAATTCACTCAAATCAATTTTGATCAAACTTCTGATGCTTGTATAAACAGATGTCATTAATATTAATATATGATACAGTTCTTTTTTCAGTTTACATTTTCTCAGTGTCCACAGTTTTTGTGTAAAACAAGTGTCAAATTTACCAGATTCACCAAAAAATGCACAGATATTGGTAAGATTATGTAGTATGTTTTTATTTGTGTCCTACTATTTATGTATTACTTTAATTTAAACCTGAATATATGTTCTTCAGAGTGCCTGTTGCCATGGTGACCACTGTTTTCTTGGCTCCATTGATAATAACTTTCCTTCCTTTCCTAAACTCAGTGAACTGACCCAACTCTAAACCTGTTTTTAGTTAAATACATTTAATTCATTATTTGACAACAGACTTTATTAATTTATATCGTGATATGAATTTTTCGCCCAGCCCTACTGTGCAGTTGTATGTTTTGTGAAAATCGAACACAAAAATGACATTGATTTCACTCTCTTCCTACTCCTTTCTCTTCACTTCTTCCCAGTTTATTGTACAGACCTTATTTTTCACTGTAAATATGGAGTCATCCCTATAAACACTGGCACAAAACCCATAAAAATCCAGTTTCCACAGCGAACCTTTATGATTAAATGCGATGCGAAAGGTCCACTGTCAGAAATAAAGCCGCGTTAATGTGACGTAAAGCTTGGGTAACTTTACTTTTATTTTATCAATCTACTGAGTAAACAGAAATATTTTTGCATATGAGGGTAGAGGTCTAGCACAATTTGTAGCTTTGTTTCCTGTACTCTCAGTGGGGACATTAACATTATAGGCCTCGCCATTGTTTAACTGCACCTTAGCTCCAGTCTTTGCCTCATTCCTCTCATACATCTCTAAAAAATTACATAAATTAAAAAGAAACAGATATATTCCACTTCTAAAATGAATGGGCAGACATTTACCAAACTATAACATGCTAATGCTAATGTGTGAGAGGGTTATTAGTTTGTTAAAGAAGCCTTTTTTATTTCCCAGCCGGTCTGGGATTTTAAATGCCAACATCGAAGTGAGGAGAATAACTAATTTTAAGCAACATTATGTAACTTTAAACCCAATAAACAGTTGTATTTAAAAGCTCTGTGGGTAATAGAAGAGTGATTTAGGTCCCGTCATATCTGAGAGAATTTGAGAAACCATGTTCAACCCAAAGGGAAAAAAAGTATATCCACCTTTTGTCCTGAGCTTGTATATTTTTGTAAAAAGGTAGAGAAACATTTCCAGCTGTTTCCTTGCATTGATTTCCAGCCACAGACTGTTGGGTTACAGCTTTAATTGACTTTGCTGTTCAAAATGTCCTAATAAAGCATGACTGCTCTGATCCACCGTCTGAGATCTCTTGCATTTAGTCGTGAAATTACTTACTTTATGAATGGACCGACTTATTTTGATTAATGACAAATACAAAGAACCACTTGTGTAAAGCTCCATCCAATTAAAGGCACTCATCACACTCTACATGAAGTTTAAAGCCATTTATAAACTAAACCTTTTCCAGTGTGTTCTCTACAAATAAGTCAAACCATGAGGTCTTTTCTCTCAAATGGAATTTATTGTCATGTTATTAATTCCATCACATTATCTGCAGGACTGCGAAGGGCTGAAAACCAGACCAGAGTTAAGAGTACGGTATCAATTCATATACACCCTACTTTATATTCCTCCATTTCATCACAACGTCTACAGGTAGAGCCCTTAAGCGAGCGATGCGCTACGTTTGGGCCAAGAACCGTTGAAAAGTCACCTTCAAATTCTTTTTCAGGAGGCTATTGGAGGGAAAGCTGCGTAAATCAACTCTACATGCCACTATTTCAGAAACCAGCCGACGCCGGTGACGCATAACGAGTAAAATAAAATACAAAAGAAAAAAAAAACTGATTCACAGGAGACAGGCAGTGGTCGCCCAGTGTGCATTTTCATCTCATTCGATTGCTCAGTTCACTTAAAATGTCCCCTTTTCCCCGTCGAATGTAACCGTCCAATGTAAAATCTGGAGTTGTCAAGGAATGGCTGGAGAAAAGTCCAAATCGAAGACATGAATTGTGGTAAGGCTGGGATACACGCCTCCAGTTTTGTCCCCGTTCGTGTAAAAGTCTTTGTGGATGGCCAATGTCCTCCAAAAATGGGGTGGAGTTACAGGAGATGGTTGAAGTCCAGGAAACCGGAGCGGGAGAAAAAAATAGAGGGGTTTCGATGGTGAAGAGGCGTTTTCTAAGAGAGCGGGAGGCGAGGGTCCGGGAGACGGGCTCAGGCTGTGTTCAGAAGGTCCTGTATGGCTTTCTGCTGCGTCTCGTTCAGCGTCGATACACACTGTGTCCATAATCCCGCCGACACCTGGAAAACACACCAGGACAGTGGACTGTGAGATTAGGGATTACAAAGAAGATCCATTGAAGTAAGGCTTGGCTTCTACTTTATAAAAGCTAGGTCTATTGTTGAATAAATGCTCTATTAAACAAGATTTTCAGACAGAATTGTGGGATATTACTAAATGGTCTGATCCCTGTATTTAATGGATCTTAAGTCCCTATTTCTCGATACTCTTTGAAAAGGGCATCTATCCATTTATTCATAAACTGCCTTGACCTTAAGGTTTATGCTTTAAGACATGCAAGCCCATTATTATTTTGAGGATTTGTCAAAACAAATTCCCAGGAAACCTCTTTTTCATTTGGTGTTTTGTTGGAGACAATGAAACACATCAATTCAATATAAGCCTCACCTGAACTTGACGGATGACGTTTGCCAGCCTTTTGCTGCAGGCGTCCTCACATTTAATGGATTCACTGGCGACGCCGTCAGCGATAATAAGGAAGATTTTAGGAAGATTAGAGTTGTCTGGGCCCAGGACGATGGGGTTGTTGCTGTGGACAGAAAACAGTCAGTTTGGAAGATAGTTTAGCATTTTAGTTTTTTCTAATTGTACTGTATTGAGCTGCCATAGTCTTCTAAATCAAAGGTAAAAGCCGACTTACCTTTCGATGAGGTCGCAGAGGAAGTCGAACGTGTGCACCGCCTCTTCCTTGTCCTCGTTGAGTGGCAGCCAGCTCAGCCAATGAGGAAGCACTTCGTTGACGTTGACCCACTCGGGCTGAAAACGCATGACTTTACCGACGGCCGAGATGCAGTTTTCTGTGGCGTTTACGTTTTCTTTGGAGCGAGAGTCCGGGGCTTGGATCACACCGACGAGTCTCGGGATGGCCTCTGGAAGACATTACATCTGTTTACTTAAAGCACCATTAACATTCATTTCCACCACTGTGACCCTGGGGTCGTACCTGTGCAGAACTTGCAGTAGTTTGCTCCTCCAAACTGAGCCATGACGCCGACTCCATAAGCAGCTGCCTGTCGGACCTCGGGGACTGGGTCGGTCAGGGACTGCAGCATCGGGCCCAGGAAGTAGTCCGCGTATTTAAAGGACGAGGGGCTGCAGTGCTCCACTACGTCGTCGAAAATGCACAGACCCCACTGTCGGTCGGCCCACGGTCTTTCAGGTCTCTGGAGGAACAAACCAACTCTTTAGATTCAAACTGATAAAAGGTTTATATAACTAATGCTATAAAGCGTGCTACTAGCTCCATCTAGTGGCTGAATCAACTTACCAACAGCTCAATAATAAGCGGCAGCAGCTGTTCAAACCACGGCAGCACATTTTCTTTGTGACTACTGAAGATTGAGTGGAGGATGTCTGACACTTTTGTTAATATGTACACGTCGTTTTCATCCTAAAAACAGATGACATTTAGTTTTCGAAACAGAGACAAAAAGGAATGCTGAAATGCAATTTTAAAAAGATATTTACCTCGTCTTGTAACGTCTCCTCCACCTGCTCGTCATAGTCTTCGTCCTCTCTTTTGTCTATGGAACAACACCAGGAAAATGTCTAAATCTGGACAAATGTGTGACTTGGCAGTTTTACAGCCGCATCTCCTCATCCTCACCTTGTCGAAGCCTCTGGTTTTTAAAATGCTCCTCCAGTTTCCCTTTCAGGATGCCTCCCAGCTCCTCGAACTGGGCCTTTTCGATGCAGCCGTCTCCCATCAGCTCGATGCATTTGGCGAAAGAGTGCATGATCTCCGACAGGACGTCAGAGTCGGGCTCTGTGCCGATTGCTTTGACGAGAGGGTCACACATGAACTTCCACATGTCGGACAGGTACTGGGGGCCTCGGACCTGCGCGCACTCCAGCAACAGCGGCATGGACTCTGCCGCGGCCACTCGGACACGTGCCAGAGTCAAGGATAACCACAGAGGACTTCTTTACAAATAACTAAAGTCACATTGGGGCTTCGTGATTTCAGTTTCTACAGAGTTTAAGCTGCACCAAAAGGATATCATCGTGGAAATAAAACTTGAGCAAAGGAACCATCAGCTTTGCCACCTCCTCCGCGTACTCCACAAAACCCTCCTTTAGCTCTTTGGCATAACACACCTGCAAAATAAGCACATTTCAAGTGAGTTTTGAAGAATTTTTAGAGAATATATACCCAAAAATGGACTCACCAGCATCTGGCAGGCTGTGGCTTTCTCCTCTAGACCAGCTGTCTTGATGCCGAAGCTCTGTTGGTCTCCCAGGTTCACAAACTCCCAACCGTCGTCTTCTGAGATGCTCTCCATGTCCTGAGCTACAGACAGATAATACTATTAATACAGGCAAAGCTCATCTTTACTTCATCCTTTAGTCAGGATATATCTGGGCTATTATAAAGTTGAAAGTGGGGAAACAATAGGCGTTGTTCTCACTTACTGTCGAGCAGTGCCACCTCAGGTTTAATGGAGGCGGTCCTCATCAGCGGGCCCATTACCACAGGAAGATACTGTTGGAACTCCTTCCCCAGGATCTTACACATCCTCGCCCAGGCTGAGATCATGTAGGACGTCTAAACCGCACAATTAACAGCTTAATGTTCTGTTGTCCAGAGGCTATAACTTTACACAAGGCCAAAAAGAATTCTGAACATGTTACCTGAGGGTCATCATCCTCCAGGTCGTTGAAGTCTGTCTGGGTTTTGAGAAGCAACTGCATCACTGCTGCAGCATCTGACATGAACTAAATAAGACAGAACAATTAACATCCAACACAGCTCATTTCAGATATTCAATATAGGAAGAGGAGCTGCTTATACTGATATGGAGATGAGTACATTCTGTAGCCGTACCTTGTCTTTGCCGACGGCCAGACCGATGAGGCTGATGCACTCGATGGTTTTACCGCGCAGCAGACGCAGCTCCTTCTGTACAGCGTTCTCCACAATGTTTTTGAGCGACGGCATGAACAAATCATAGTACGGCACAAACTTTTCCTCCGCGGTGTCGGCCACAGACGCGATGGACGTCACCACCTGCTCCAACACCAGTTTGGTTCCCTTCTGGATCAGCTAAACAAGAAGACGTGGTTTATAAATAGAGTGTCATTGGTGCTGTTAGATATTCCAGTCAGTCTTGATATTAAACTCTTACCTCTTGGAGTTTGGCCTGCATGATGGCACACAGGTGCTGTACCAAACTGTCCAGATACGGGATGAGCAGGGATTTGGGACAGTCCTCAGTGAAGTTAATGAGAGCAGCAGCAGCGTGGGCCTGGACTCTGGGGTTGCCCTGGTCTTTCATAGTTTCCAGCAGAGCTCCGATCACCTGGAGACACCAGGAAATATGGTTAGTGTGTTTTAAAGAGGTAAGTATGAGACTGAAGTGAAATGAGCTCTCAGTACCTTATCGTGGAACTTCTTTTGGAAAGTGGGAGCAAAGTCTGTGGCCATCTGTCCAATAGCATTACAGGCAGCAAAACGAACTCGGGGATGCTGCAAACAAAGGTTAAAACAAAAAAATGTATACATTTGTTACAATAATTCACACGGCCACACTCTAATATTCCAGACCGTGGTCTCGTACCGGGTCGGCGCAGAAGCGGAGAACCACACAGACGATCTCACTGAGAATGGTCTCCATTTGTTGGTGGCAGCCTTCTCCGATGGCCGACAGCGCCATGAGCCCCGCGTGCCGGTACTTCCAGTCAGCTAAACAACATACCAAAGGATTAATACCTTGGACTATTGACAACATCTTTCAGAGCCTCTAAAAAGATGTTTGACTCACGGTTCTGCAGCATCTGCATGATGTGTTGTTTGATCATGGGTAAGATGATCTTTCCACCGAGTCCACAGGCGATTCTGTCCAGAGCACTCTCCCCAGCCACAGCATTACTGAGAAAACCAATGTAGAGAAGGCAAAGGTCACCTATACAATCTAAAAGATAAATCAGTCGACTTTAGCTTCAGGCACAGATTTTATTTTACCTGTCAAAGTCATCATCTTCGAGCTCATCAGCCAAGGCCCATTCATCATCCTCCTCTAGATCCACCATCATGGTCAGCATCTGGGGAACTGCACCACAGTCCACTTTAGAAAACACTTTTCTACATCAGAGACTGTCCTAACATCTCCATCACTACGCCCTCACCGCTCTGAGCCACGATGGCCTGGTGCTTTCTCAACATGGCGGCCGCCGTCTCTGATAATGTGACGATCACCTCCAGAGCCAGCTGCCTCTGCATGTTGGACAGGTTGGTATCTGCACAGAGCTAAGAGACAAGCATCTGCATTAGAGACTTCACACAGAGCTTTCACACTTCTCTGGGTTTAAACTTTGAATAATGAGACTCACCTTGAGACAAAGCTGTAGTGTTGCTTCCAGGTTGGGCCTCAGATATTTGGGTGCAGTGTCGGCGATCTCAACCAAAGACTTAAGCACAGAGTCATCTCCCTGATAGCACGACTCATTCACCGACTGGAAATGGAAAAGAACAATGTACATTTAACAAGCCGTAAAAGATTATTTCATTTATTCTTCATTCTAAGGACAGGAAAGAAAGTTAAACAAGCAACACCCTTATTAAAAGTACAAATAAATGAGCTTGTATTTTACCTGTAGGATGCCTGGCAGCAGATCTGCAAAGTGTTTGAGTAGCACGGTGTTGCTCTCGTTGGCCAAGACAAATGAAGCCGCAGCCCGAGAAGCCAAAGTACGAATCTGAAACGGACAATGTTAAGACAGTTGGCATTTCCTTCACAAATCGGACGTTTCAACTGTCTCGAGGTATTCTGAGGCATTACCTGAGGGTTGGCCTGGTCCTGCATGCACTGGACAAGCATCCGTTTGATGACTTCTAAATAATGCTGCTGCTGGTTGCCAAAGATCCCCGGGAAGTTCCTGAAGAGACAAGACATGAGAGACAGTCCTTCAGTTTTACACATTCACTTTTACTCATTTCATGTTTCTGATCATGTACCACTTCAAAAGAAAGCCTGTTTTCTTACTATAAATGAATACAGTAGATCAATCTGTATTTGTTTTTATGTGGATGTAATGTTTATTTTTATGTGTAGTATGTCTGAGATTTAAGGCAGGGGACCATGGCTCATGATAGGATGCAAGTATTATTGATTTAAAAAAAGACCAGGTACATGCAGGGAAATTGAAAATATAATAATAGTACCAAAATATGTGCAGAGCAGCTTCTCGCAGACCGACATTATCAGAGTTGACCGAATCAAACAGGAACTTGAGCACCTCTGGCCACTGGTTGTTCCCATCATCATCTGTAAAATATTAAAAAAAAGTTTATTCCTTAGTTGAAACTTTCTTTCCACAAGTGAAGCCAAACATTTTTATAGAACCGTCCTATTTTAAACAATCAACTGAGTATATAAGTTGTTGTGTTACCGATGAGGTTTCGTGAAAGCTCGGCGGCGATATCGCAGGCTTTCTTGCGGATGTTGGGCGAGGTTTCATGTGTAATGGCGGCCAACAGCTCTGTCTTTATGGCCATTTGCATCTCCATCGTCAGACCGGGAAAGACCTCCTCAAACGACGAGGACAGCAGCCTCCGAAGCAGCACGGCTGCCATCTGTCGGACCTGACGCACCAAACACAGGCCTTTAATTTACATGGCAAATCAGATCAGCCGAGTAATAGTAAATCACAATTCAATTGAAAGGTTTTTCGGGTTTTTGAGGACTGAAGCATTTTCACCTGACCCTCTAAAAATAATCTAAGACGTAAGCACCCACTGCCTGCTCCCATTTCAGCAAATCTAAAAATATCAGGTAAAGAATCGTAAACAGCTGCAGGAGTCAGGAAGTCACGGTCATGGTATTTGAGTCATGTTTTCTAACTAGTCTTTGAGTCGAGGCTAAACATGTGACGAGTGAAGAACATTCCTGAAACACCGTCAAGGCAACACCATAAACAGATGTCATGTTTTAATACAAACCTCCTCTGCAGCCGAGACATCTCTGATGGCCTGCAACAGGAAGGTGATCTTGGTTCCACCGGGAATTGTGTCGTAGGTTTCCTGTGAAACAAATGCACAAGGATGAGAGATGCTTCAATGATAGCGAGGAATTCTGTCGAGACGTGAACGGCATGTTTGTCATTTTACACATGCCTCCGATTCCACACAGTCAGTTCAAACGACAAATGTTCACAAAATCAAATCAGATGTGGAGAGGCCGAGGAAAAAGAGCATGCACTTGAGATTTGTATTGACAAATCTAATGCAAAGCACCAGTTTAATGTAATGTAAAAATGATGAAAACAAAACTTGCAGTGCAGTTCCAGTCGATGAAATTATTGTTTAAAACAAGACTCCATTTTACTTCATGTTCCATTGTCCCCTATTACTGAAGATTTCTGGTCAAAATGGCAACAAATACAGATACAGTTTTTTTGGACAGTCTGACACTTTAGGTGTCAGTCCAAGAATCACATGATCATTTACAAGTGGCAAAGTTTCTACTTTGAAAGTGTTCAAAGCACCACTGGGAGTTTACTCATCTGCATAACAAAGACAAACAGACTGAAAGGGAGAAAGGCCTATTTTTATTTTAAACAGCACAGACAAATGGAGTTTAAGCCTCTTTTGGACCATCTTTTCCTTATGGGATCCAGACAGAAGGGAAGATTGGTGGGACAAATGACGTAGAAAAGCCAGATATCAGAGTGAACAGACATATCTTCAGAATCCTACTCTGAATTGGCATCTTTTGGCATACAGCAAGCATTTGTTTGAAGCTGCAGTGAATCACAGCTGTGGTCAACTCTGGTACAGACCTTCCCAGTGAATAAACTCTGGGCGAGGACGGATGAGTTTCAATGAAGAGTGAATTCCAATGAGCTTAGCACCACAGCAGACGGATGCGTTTTGTCAGGAAAAGCGCTGACTGGTGATAGGGGATGCCATGACGTAATATTAGGAAGATCAACAGCATGTAAATCCCCATACACGTGAAAAGTGTATTATGAGATATATATTGGACAACCTATGTGATGTCTTTACAAGATCAAGCCTGTATTTGATTACCAGACTTCAATTTACTGCACTACCAATGATTTAATGACAAAGACAGTGGGTAATATTAAAGGGAATGTTATGGGGAAACGCTGCTGCATGTAAACAATCAGTATACTTTAGCGTTGATGTTGGCTAATGGCTTCATGACTGAGTGTAGCCCAATTCGTTGAGTGTGGAGCAGAAAACTGAGGGCCATTACTAAACTATCAAAACCCTACCGCCCTCTGGATAAACCTGCTTTTCCACAACGTAATGTTCTACCAATTCTAGCTGTGTCATTATTTACCAATCACCACAAATATCAGTAATAATCGCGCTAATGTGTCATCATGGTTGTGCTAACTAGCTGGCCGTTTACTTTCACTGCCCAATTTGCCTCGCTGCCCGATTTGTTTCAGAAAGCGTTCAGGACATGAACGGCCACTCCAATTGGGACAAACATCACTAGCGACTCGATTCACAAATACAAATGTTTATTTGTAAAACATTAAATATCTCTGGTAACATATGTGTACGTTGTTAAAGCAACTGTACAAGCAGAACATGGTGAAGACAGAACACAAATTAGGATGCTACCATCTGTCCTGAATCATTTCTACACGTAGCGTTAATTTTGACAATTTTCTGAGGCTAAACTTTATGGAACAGAGTGGTACGTTAGGGCTGTTTGGTTTAGTAATTATCTGCTCCACTACATACAGTAACATATTCAACTATTACACAATACTGTTTGTCCCAAAGAGCAGAATAGCCGACGCAAATCGGGTAGTGACAGGCCAGTTAGCACCATGCTACTTCCTGCCTAGCCCAGAGTCAGCTGGTAAATCAGCGGCTGGGGACTCAATTAACGGCTGAATCAAAGGTAAATCGACTGACACAGCGCTCCTACGCACTCAAAACTAACCAGTGTCGCAAATCAGTTTGTAAATTTAAAGTGTAGCCTCTAAATCTGATAACTACGCAACATGGAGGCAGTTAGCGGCTTCTTATTGCACGTGGGCTACCGCTGACGTTAGTGCGCGGCCACGCTAACGGTAGAGCAAACCGTCCGCTGCCTCGCGATCAACGGCTCCAAAAGGGTAAGAGCACTGACCTCCGATTGTTTCCTGATGTTGTTGTCAGGGCTCATCAGGTTGCCCAGCAAGAGGTAGAACTGCTGCTGTTCCGCCATTGCAGTAAGATCCGAAAAGAACAGCCGGGTGGAGAAGAGGCGAAATGAGCCCGGCTCGGCAGACCCTGCTTCGGTCACACAATGCTGCCGCTGCCCGATTGGTTTACTTTATCAGCTTCAACGGACGCTCATTGGTCCAAAAGGCGGAAGCGGCGACACGCTATTGGCTGGCACAGAATCCGAGCTCCTATTGGACGAGAGAGCCGCAGAAAGTGAGTCTGATGCTTCTATTGGTCAACAACAAATGGACAAAACGCGGGAAATTACTATGCACGTTCCACCAGTGTTTCCCAAACAGAAGGGATCCCAGGGTGGGCCTTTGTAAATTCTGTTTTGGTTGCTTCCAAATCCTAAATCTTCAGTCATTTAAAAAATACAGGAGGTTATTTCTGTTTGTCTGTGCATTTAATGACAAATAATTGCTTTTGGTCTATTTACACATTTTGGAAATAGACCAAAAATCTCAATGGAAGCAAATTTAGACCACTAAACCTGCAATAAACAGCCTTCTACAACAACAAAAAACAATGCAAAGGACAAATTCACTGTAAAAATAACAAATATACTGTGAGCTTAACTAATCAGTCTGCTTTATGCTGCAAAACAATAATAAAAAGGAAAACGGTCAAGAAAATGATATTTCCTCTGCTTTAGTTGATAGTAAAATCTAGATTAGCTCTGGGCCCTCCATTTGTGACCTTCAAACCTTCATTAAACCTTTACAGTAATCTAATGCTGGTAACAGACAAATCATGTTGATAAATATTTTAAGGAATTTATGATTTATTTGTAGACAACAATTGTATTAATCAACAGAAACTCACGCTTGAAGGTTCACTGGGTGGAAAACATATAATAAAAATATTGTCTACCATATTATTTATTTGTTAAGTGTCAGTCCTACCTGAGTCAGCCATTGGAGGGCGCTAGAATTTAAGGTTTTGTTTTTGTCTTACAGGCAAAACAACTCTATGTAACTGCTGTCTTTTGGATTTTTTAAACTAATCACTCTTTAGTCATTTATACTGTTTATTGTCTCTTTTTGCTGAATATTTCTTTGATTTTATTGTGGTTTTGTGCAGCTCCAGTGACATGTTTATTTAATCTGATGTTGTTTATTGTGTTGATTGTTGTACATTTTCACTTGTGTCTCGTTGAATCGCAACCTGGTGCTCATTATCCTGGTTGATTTAGTCCTGATTAAGTCCCACTTTAATCCTCACACCAGCGCCCCCTGTTGGCCTCCATCACCGCAGTTCACACAGACAGCAGCACGTCTCGGTCCAGACCTGGTCCAGACCTGCAGTAGTCCACCTCGTCTCCGCCTCATCCTCGATAAAACCTGCTAAAACCCTTAACACCTGGATCTACACGAGTCCTACGACGCAACAAAACTACAAGGTAAGCTTTATCCGCAATGTGCATTCAGTTTTCTGCATCAAACTTGTGAATTTATAAAGTTTTGACCGCTTTGCTTTGCTTTATCGCTGCCTTCGATACAGACAGCGACTTCTGCAACACCTTTTAAACTTAACCAAACTATTTTAGCCTGTATTTGCCCGCCATTTGTCTAAAAGGCCCAATGTATGCGTTGTAAAATTGCACGAAAGACGCAAACTCGGTGCAGAAGTGAATGTGCAGCATGTGGCTTTATGCTAATTTAAAAACGGACCAAAGCCAGAACCTAGCAGCAATAATAAAAGCGTGTTAATAAAGATTTACAACAGAATACATGCACATTATATATTTTGCATGTAGCACTGGTCATTTTTCATATATGGTGAATTGAACTATAATTAGGTTATTTGCTTTTGGTTTGGTTTAGTCCTGTTTTAGTCCTGGTTTAGACTTAGTTTTGGCCAAGTCTTGGTCTAATCATGGTTTAGCTCTTGTATCATCCTAGTTTGGACCCTGTTTAGCCTGGACTAACTTAGTCCTGGTCTAGTTCTGTTTTAGTTTTAATCCTTGCCTGGTTTATTCTTGGTCCAGTCTTAGTTTAGTGGTTCTTGAGTGGTGCTTCTCACAAGTTTTGTTGTTCAAAATATTCTCAGACCATTATCTTAAATCTGAATAATATTTAGCTCCTGTTTTAACCATAGTGTTAGTCCTAGTTATTCTTTATCTAAGCCATTTAAATCCAGTAAAGTTGGTAATAAACTCACATGAAGTTTTTTGGTGTTGATAAAAATGTGGAAGAAAATTAAACTACTACTATAGCCTTACTTAGTCTTGAACTACACTTGTCTTTTCTGGGTCTCTCTATTATTCTACTTATATATGATCAGTAATATGACAAAAACAAATATTTTATAAAATGGTACTTATTTACAAATATTTCAGAATCTCTGACCTAGTTTAATGCTGCTACGTTTTGCTTTATTTGGTTGTATTTTTATTTTTTAGCCTTTTTGCCTTTATTTTAACATAGAGTGTGTAGGAGTGACAATGGGCAAATGACCCGAGCTGGAATCAAACCCGGGTCTCCTAGATATGTGGCATACTGTTGGATGTAGTTTTGAATTAGTCTTAGATTAGTCCGGTATCAGTTGTTGTTTAGTTCTAGTTTAGACTTGGCTCCATTCTTGTTTAGTCTGTTTTAGTTCTAGGTTTTCCTTTGGCCTTGTCCTGGTTTAGACCAAGTTTAGACCTAAATTTGTTCTTGTTAAGCCTTATTTTATTCCTGATTTAAATTGGTTTGGTTCTGTTTTATGTTTGATAGAATCCTGGTCTAGTTCTGTTTAGATTATTCCTGTTTTTGACGTAAAACCTCTAAATTCCTTCATCTTCCATTAGTTTTTATTTATTAATAATCCATCGAGACTCAGGTCGTCATGTGTCGTCTGTGGCATGATTTTCTCGTGCGCTGTCACCGTGCACGCCCCTCGCTGCCCAATATGCATTCCTCAATAATTATGTCCCGATAGGAGCTGAATACTTCCCTCAAAAGAATAACAGGCTCGGCAACAAAAGGGGAACGAGGGACATTTTTCACACGTTCGAGGGGTTTGTGTCGTATTTGTCATTCAAATATTTCATTAAAGATAAAACAAAATCATGTCATTATTAGAGTATTAGAGCCATATTAGTGAAGAGTTTAAATGGGGCTTATAAGAGGTAACAGGTAATGCCTCTTTCTCCTTCATGATCTACTTTTGCACTTTTGCACCTGTTGATATTGCAATAACAATAATTTGGGAGATACAGTATAATGCAGCCAAAAAAGCTAGAGCAATAGTTATGCATTTCTATTAGACTGCTTTAAACCTTATTTAAACTTCAATCCATCCATTTTCTTCTGCTTATCCGGGGTCAGTAGTCTACGCAGAGACTCTGAGACTTCCCGCTCCCCAGACACTTCCTCCAGCTCTTCCGGGGGAACACTGAGATGCTCCCGGGCCAGACGAGAGACATAGTCCCTCCATTGTGTCCTAGGTCTTCAAGGCTTTCTCCCTTTTAAACTTCAGATTCATTTTTTTTATAAAGATGAGTGTTTTCCTTTAGGATTCAAGCATTTAAATTGTCAGGATGTGTGCTCCTTAAAGACACTTTTGCAAACTCAAATAAGGCCGTTATGTCTCAAAATGAATCTTGAATTTATGATAGGGCAAGTGACAACTGTGATAATCTGGTAAACATATTTTTGAATAAGAAATACATGGTTTTCTTGAAAATACACTTTTAAAACAGCTCCAGAAAGCCTTCATGGATGTATCGTCACCACCTTCATGATGTGTCTGTAAATAGAGCGCCCCCTGCACTTTCCCCAAAACTTAATACAAACTCCAGCCGCTAATAAATCACCCTCTAAATGTTAGTGGCGTGAAACGATTAAAGTGCAGCTTGTAGACGTGTTGCCGCAGACCTCCGCAGTCTCCCCGGAGGTCGGCCCGAAGTGGAACGGTGCAGAAAGATGGATGTTTTGGGCAGAAAAAGCCCGGTTACTGCTGCGGCGACGGGGGATGACGGACAGGCGGCGAGGTGTTTCGGTTTCCCTGCGGTGAGGCCGTGAACAGAGACGCCCAATGTCAGCGCCCTTAGACCCTATTTACTGAGGGGAAGTTGTTGGAAATGCATGTTTTTCTTCTTGGAAAATAGCCACAAGGTCAAAAACACCTATATTTTTAATCACTTGTACCGTTTTTATGCAGAGTTTGTGAGTCCATGATGTTATTGAGCTCCAAAAAAGGGACTATGGTCATATACACTGAGCAATAAATAAAAATACTAAAAGAAATCACTGACAGAAATGCTTAAGTTTGATTCACAGTCTGTTATTTCACCTTTAGATCTTGCCCTTATGGCTTTTACGGGTTATTCATCAAAACTAACCCAGACGGCTACAACCACAATGCCATTTTTGCTTTTCTATTTCTACATGAATAAATAAACTAAATGCAGACAGGTTCACAGGTGTCAGACGTTTGCAGTTTTAATTTTCTTCCGAGGTCGAACTATAGCCAGAAGAGAAGGGGAGGTTTGGCTTGATGCAAGGTCAGTCATATGTGGCCCTTGTAAAAGTGAAAGATGAACTTTGCGTTTTGATATATTCCTGTTTTTCTTATATTTTGCATCAGCCTAAAAGGAGCAGTAACAGAACAACACAGCGGTGAGATGGCTCAGGTGTAGATGAAGTGGCAATATATGCACAAAAACAAGCCCAGAGTCGGTTAAATATGTTGCATTTGTATTTTTTCCACGTCGTTTTATGCTTTTATTTGCTTTGATGTGCCGTTGGATGGTGTGTACATAATATGTCATACCAGAGGCTGGCTTTTGTGTCATAAAAGAGAAAAGTGGCTCGTCCATTTTGCTCTCGCCCTTTAAGCATTAATGGGGCGCGAGGCTGATTGAGACATAATTACAGAGGCAAAGGGGCATAAAAGGAACTAAATAGACCAAATAATACTTACCTATTATATTCAGGCTGTTTCAATTCTACAGGCCACTGCCATTATCTCACATAAAGACAGGAGAAAGCCATTTGACCAAAGACAGTGAAACGCCCCTTGATTTTGTAAACTGTACCAACACAATAAAGTATACTTCCATTTATAATTTAAGGATATAGGGACCCCCAGAATCTCCCCAAAGAGGTGTGGCTTCACTTTTGTATCAGATTACTCCTCGTCCATTGGTCTCTTGATCCATTTTTTCTGTTTTTGCTCATTCTTGGTGATATAAAGCTATAATAGTGTACTTTACGTGCGTTTGACTGCTCTAAGTGCACTTTTATTGCTCCAAACTAGTAAATCTCTGAGTCAATGCTAGTTTTTTTTCCCCAAAAGTCAACAAAGCTAGTGGTTGTCTAAAAAGCAGTAGCTGTGTGTTTGAAGTATTAAAAGTCAATATTTCTTTGTGACACCCGGAGCGTTTCACAGTGAGGTGCTATGTCCCGGACAAGGCTGGCTTTGAGGAGTGGGACGGGGGCTGGGACTGTGTGGAGGTTTACAAGGCTCCAAAGTGTGGATTTATAGGTGTTGATGGATAATATGAAGAAGTTTAACAAAACTATTGACTGATAATTAGCTGTTATCAAAGCTATACCACTAAAAATAGCTGAATTTCTCATGCTAACTTATAATCGTCATACATCTCGTTCTATAAATACACACTGCCCTCTCAGGTTTCCTAAAATGGTCACTGAAAGGAAGGCAAAAATCACCTTGTTTTATTTAAGTTGACGTTTTATCAAGTCTTTTTCGGCTCCAGAAGTGCGCTGTCCGCTCCGAAGACTTAGAGCCGGCCATCTCTCACCGGTCTGAGTTTGTCTCTCTTCGGGGATGTAATGTTTCAGCCGAGCGCAGACAGGAGCGTAGTGAAAACAGCCGGGAGAACAGGAACGGGCCATTCATCGTCTCTGAAGGGGTTTGGGAGAGAGCTGCGGTGAGTTTTAAAGCCGGGAGATCGATGTGCTGCCGGCTGAAGTATGAGATGGAGCTAAACTGTGGTTCCCAGCCAGTTTGGTTTTGTTTTTTCTGGGAAAACACAAATGTGAAGTAAACTTTAGACAGCACTTCCTGTTCATCTTCCTGTTTGGTTCCATTTCAGCTTGGGTTGGAGGACTTTTACACGGCAATGCTTTCCGTTGCTGTTTTTCCAATTACTTTGTATTCTCCACAGCTCTGTTTGTGTTTAGACCCTTATCTTAATATCTTGTAATACTTTGATTGAGTTCAGAAATAATTGGACAAAACCGGCAGCACAGAACCTTCTTTACTTATCATTCATTGTTGATAAGGTTCATGCAAACCTCTAATCGAAGCCTGAGTAAATGTTTTCAGTGGCCTGCTGTTGGAGACTCTGGAGGCCACACTGTTCTTTGTTTAAACTGTGGCCAAAAAAAAAAAAACGAATCAAATGTTTGTGTGAGTTAATAGCTGTTGACTTCAGGACGTGAATCATTTGCACGTTAACGACACCCGCAGCTGTGTCTGACCCACGCCGAGCTTCGGGAAAAAGCACAGAGAGCGGCCCGTTGCCAGCGTTTATCAATCGGCGAGTGTGGTCTCGAGTGAAGAGGTTCATCTGAGGTCAGACAAGATCTAGCGTTTTGATCGGACACTCATTTGTAATGCATTAATAACAGACCAGACAACAGGACCCGGCTCTGGTCCATTCAGAGTCTGGCACAAACAGAACTGGATCACCTCCCGCTGCAGTGTCCGCTGTGTTTCCATGTTTTACAACTCCTCCTGCAGCCGCCGATACGTCTCATGTGGTTGTTTTGTGTTTTTAACAGAGCCTCAGGACTCGATGCTGCTCGACTGATCTGGAGATGGTGAACAGGTGCGTCTCATTCACCTTTTTTGTTGTTGTTGGCAAATCCACGACTAAAGGGACTCGAATCCTTAAGACAACAGTTGAAACTACTCCCTGTGACCTCTGTTGGATGTGTTGCCATGAACTAGAATTTAGAAGAGTGTAAATCCTCCATGGTACCATTGTGAAAGGCTGAATCTATAGCTCTATACTACTAACTCTATACCCTGCTTTCTAAGTTTTACCTACAGTATACTTCTTTAATGCAGTTGTTCAGATCTTTTCTGTCTGAGTATAGATCCAATCAACCAACTGCTGTGTTTAGCTCCACCTTAAAGCTCCACTACTTGATTTTCTTTTTTTGTCTCCGTCTCAGACTCCACTCTCCTCCAAAAGCAGCCGAGGGACCTCTCCTGCTTCTCTTTTGTTAAAAAAAATAAAACTGAACCTATTTTTCTTTCATAAAATACTAAAACATTTCACCAAACTGAAGTTTAGCTGTAAATTCATTCAAATTGTCAATATTTATCCTTGTTTCACGTCCCTTTAGTCTGTTTATGTTTTTCTTTTTTGTGCTGTTTCACTGTAAAAAGACATATACAGCACTGAATAAACACTTCCTCTGTTTTATCGTCAGCCATTACTTCCTTATTGACATCAGTGTCGACCAATGGGAGCGCTCCTTTTTCTGGAAGTGAGCTGTGATTGGACAAAGCCGTTATCCCGGGCTGAAAAAGTAGACATAAACAGTAGCAACGTAAAGCCTTTTTTTCACAAATGATTGCTTTTACAATAAAATATTTGGACTTTTTTCCAACTAGAAGTGTTTAAATAACCCTGCTGCACTGTTGAAACCAAAAACTGAGGGTTCACCAAAGCGGCATGACATGTTTATTTCGGGAAACACTAAATGACGCTGGGTTTTTCCTTTAGCTGTGAGTTTGTTCATGTGAAACTGAATCATCACCAGATAATTACATAGGCTCTGGACTAAAACTAGCAGTAAACAAGAACCAAATACAGGAGTAAACCAGGGTTAAACAAGTTTTACATTCAGGACTAAACCTAGACTTATATCAGGAGTAAACCAGAAGTTAAACGATCAAAACACAAGGTAAATGTCTGAATTAATGACAGATTTACCAATGATTATACAGTTTTCTGAGAGGTAAACCTATTTTCCTTCTCTTCTGCATTAGTTTGTCCATTCTTCTTGGATATTTCTCTCCTGTGTCCCCCGTGTATGACTCAGATGTGTTTTATAGATGTAGCATTTTCCAGTTCAGCTAAAATTGCAGGTATATTTACTGTTTGAAGAAGCGCTTAAATCGCCCCGGGAACAATGTTGGAACAATCGATGACCTCGGTCTGTGCATTATTATGAGCTTTAGTTTTTGCAAAGAGGTACAGTTTAGTTTTGTTAGTTTTGCATTGATTTTGAATTTCAGACATTTTTGGGCTCAAACTTTTTGCAGAGAGGGACACTTTTGATGAGAGGAAAATTTCCAGGTCCCTGCTTTTATTATTAGTCCACAAGTACAGGTTTTAGTTGGATTTGAACAGGTTTCACATGGATTTGAACAGGTTTTAGTTGGATTGGTACTGTTTTTAGACAGTTTTGAACAGGTTTAAGATGGATTTGAACAGTTTTAGATGTATTTGAACATGTTTTAGAAGGATTTTAAAAGGTTTTAGTTGGATTGGAAGTGGTTTTAGGCAGATTTGAACAGGTTTTAGATGGATTTGAACAGGTTTAAGTTGGATGTGAAAAGGTTTTAGGTGGATTTGAACAGTTTTAGATGGATTTAAACTTGTTTTAGAAGGATTTAAAAAGGTTTTAGTTGGATTGGAACTGGTTTTAGGCAGATTTGAACAGGTTTTAGATGGATTTGAACAGGTTTAAGTTGGATGTGGAAAGGTTTTAGGTGGATTTGAACAGTTTTAAATGGATTTGAACATGTTTTAGAAGGATTTAAAAAGGTTTTAGTTGGATTGGAACTGGTTTTAGGCAGATTTGAACAGGTTTTAGATGTATTTGAACAAGTTTTAGATGTATTTGAACAGGTTTAAGTTGGATGTGAACAGGTTTTAGGTGGATTTGAACAGTTTTAGATTGATTTAAATAGGTGTACATGTTTTATTTAGAATAAATGAAGATAAAACAAGGACAAAATGTATTAAATCAGGAATAAGGTTACTCTAAACAAAGAAGGAACCCAGGAACATGAATAAAACCAGCATTGAACCAGTTGCTTTGGCTCTCCACTGGTTATGGCTTTAAATAATGTCTTACTATCACTTATTTCCCTTTTTTCTGTCCTTTTTGTAGACCTCAGGAAGTGTTGTCTTGTTGTTTTGAGCAGTCGAGCAGCAGTAAAGCATAAATGGCCAGGTAAAAGCCGGAGACTGTCCTCAGAAGGAAACAGACAGCATCAATCATTAATGTCGACCTGAGCGTGACGTTCAGAGGCGGACGAGTTTGCGAGGAGTTTACGATTGAGTTCTGTCCGAAATAGATTTGGATGCGAGGTACAGTCTTTTGTTTTTGGCTTGTTCTCGTGACAAATCGTCTCGTTTTGGTCGAAGCTGTTGGATTAAGAATATTAAAGATGTCCTTACTTTCAAAGTGAAGGGAAAAAGTCGTCGTGAGTGCAACAGTGACCTTAAACAGACGTAGGTGTTTATTTGATTTCATCCATCATTTAACGCTGAAGAGTATAAGACAAAGTGGACATAGGAAGCGAGGGACGTTGCAGCTGTGAGCCTCTTTAGGATTCCTGGCTACCACCTCCTCTCGCCGGGGCCAAACCGCCAGCTCTCGGTTTGGCAAATTACCCGCGGGTCCATTGTGGCGCGGCCATGGCACGTTAGTGTGTCTTTTTAACTGTGGCTAAACTCAGTCCATTCACTTGTAAAAGAGAGCGGCCATTGGCAGATAGTTGGCCGGCTGCACAGAGAGGCCATTCACCCCTCGGTAGGAAGGAAACGCTCCCCGATGAATATTCTGATGCACAGACTTTGGATGCCCCCTCAGTGTCCCTTTGCACACACTCACAAATCTCTCAAGTGACTTTAGTGGAAATTAATAACACAGCTTGCTAGATTTTATTTCAGCTGCTGTTTGAAGGGTTACAGGAAGTATTTTTAGCCTTGATCTAGAGCTTAGACCTTAGAGTTTTCTATATTTTCCTTTAGTTGGCTTTGATTTACTCTTAAAAATGTCCCTCGCAGGTAAACATAGCTGGGAAATGGTGATATAGAGGAATGCAGCCATGTAATGTAGCCATATTTACATTTGAGACAGTTTTTACGGAGCAAAGTTGTCCAAATGCCTTTCTTTAATGGATCAATGTAATATAAAATGAAGTTATTTTTATCTGCCGCACTGTTTCGCCTTTATATCATTCTCTGTTTTCTCTGCTCGGGCCAAAACACACCAGGTTCACATATTTCAAACGCCTAATGGGTAAATGTTGACAATACAAACAGTGTAAACAGTGCATCTTATAAAGAACCAACTGTTTCATGATCTGTTTTAATAATGACAGCTTTTTTTCATTGATGCAAATAATGGAGGCATTACTATGTGAAATGTGTTAGAGCTGCACAGTTACAGAAACACAAGCAAAAACAGTGATATAAATAGGAATATTAGTTTTTTTTTAATTGAATTGCTGTGATTGGCCAAATTTATTAAGAAGTAAAGTGTGAATATCTGGCCTGGAAGAGCATAGGCTGTGGATTTGAACAGGTTTTAGATGGATTTGAACAGGTTTTCGTTGGATTTGAACAGGTTTTAGATGGATTTGAGCAGGTTTTGATGGATTTGAGCAGGTTTTAGATGGATTTGAGCAGGTTTAGTTGGGTTTGAACAGGTTTTAGTAAAATTTGAACCGGTTTGAGGTGGATTTGAACAGGTTTTAGATGGATTTGAACAGGTTTTAGTTGGATTTGATTAGGTTTTAGTTGGATTTGAACAGGTTTTAGTAAGATTTGAACCAGTTTGAGGTGGATTTGAGCAGATTTAGTTGGATTTGAACAGCTTTTAGTTGAATTTGAACAGGTTTTAGTCAGATTTAACAAGTTTATTATGGATTTGAACAGGTTTTAGATGGATTTGAACAGGTTTTAGTCAGATTTAACAAGGTTATTATGGATTTGAACAGGTTTTAGTTGGATTTGAACAGGTATTAGCTGAATTTTGAACAGGTTTGAACAGACCTTGTATTTTTAACCTGTATATTATTTGGACGTGTCTGTTCTATTATTATTATTATAATATATTAGGAACCGCTTATTGTTGGGACACATTCGAATAAAAGGCACTAATCTCTGTCTTGCTGAATATTACACCTGTTGTACAAAGGTAGAAGAGAGATTTTAGGATGTGAGTTGTGATTTCAGGAGGAATGGTTAGTTCTGTGGTAGAGGCTGGTTGTTTTTGTTAATGGTGTTTGGCTGTGGTCCAGGCGCTCACATTGAGAGGCTGATATACAGAGGTCAGGACATGAATTCCTGCCTTGTATTTTCTGATGCCACAAAGGAACCAATTAAAAGGCTTTTGAATGGAGAAATAATTACGTGTAATTAATTTCCCTGTCATATATCACCGCCGTAAAAGGTATTTGTCTGGATTTTAATGAAGCTTGTAGCAACAGGGTCACGGCATTTTAGAGTCTGTGTAATCTCACAGGAAGCACTAGAAGGCATTAATCGTCTTTTGAAACAGATAAGTCACCAAAATAAAGCCAGTAGTCATGAACCGAGTAGATGTTTTTATTGAAAATGAGTAAAACTTCAGTCTGGAATGAGCCTGCCGTAAAACGAATAGAGGCTCTGTAACCTGTCACGACAAAAGAGGTTCATCCCAGCTTTAGAGTGTCCTCCGTCGAAGCCACTCTTTCATCAGTGCTCCATGGGAGGGCTCCGCGAAGAATCTGAAAAGACCGAAATGTTCGACTGCTTCAGTGTGTCTCGAGACAAAAACAGCTCCTTCAAAAGAGTTATTCAGAGGAAGAGAGGCTCGCTTTGGACGTCTGGATTCTGTAAGATGCCTGTTGTTTTTATGGAGAGGCCTGAGAGAGGCTTGTAATGGGAACATATGATGCATTATGAGAAAGTGCTGCTCTTTGGTGCATATATTCCGCTTTAGGAGTTTATTTCAGTTCCCAATGGTAAGAATTACACTTAAACCGGCTTCATTTCTTGCTAATTTACCTTTTACATCCTAACAAACCTTCTCTGCAGCGGACAGTGTTTACTCCTCGAGACAGCACCTCTATCTTTTCATGTTAGTTTATCTCCAAAGTGAGAAAGTCCAGTCTCTACGTTCCAGCGGGAGGCAGGGGTCCGTAAACAGAGCCGCTGTAAACGCCGAAAACTCAAACATACACTGATGGTTTACATCTCACAGTGAAACGGTCACATGTTCGCGCCGTGTCCTCGTGGTTTCCTCTCTCCGTTCAGACACATACAGCTCGCTCTGTCTCTGGTTTATTCACAGGTTTTCACGTGTTTTTTAGGCAGATCTCGCAGCTGCAGGGCGCTCAAAGGTGAAGAAAGGAGGATATTTGTATTAAAATAAGGTTTATAGCTCTGCATTTAAAGAGCTTTTGACTTTTCAATAGCTGTATTAATACCTGTTTGCTCAGGTTCGTTGTCAATCAGTCCCGTTCTTTTAATTTGAAGAAGTTGGTGTGAAACTGAGGATTATCTTTAAGAAGCCAGTCTCCCATTGAGTCCCTTTCAAATGTAACACAAAATAGTTTAATAGTAATAACACACATGCTCTTTTTTACAAGGATTTAAGGTATTTATTTTATTTTTCTTTTCTTTCTCTGTGACAAACCTAATACTAACCTAACCTAATACAGTATTTTACATCCCAACTACTTTTCTGCTTTACTTTCATTCTATGTGGCCTCATCCTTGAACATCTTTTTGACTTTCTGACTCACTTAATCTTTATTTTTTCTTCTATATCACAAATTTCTACCTCATTATCCCTTTTTTTCACTTTTTCTACATGCATCTATATTATTACGAGGAGCCAGACCTCTTTAGAAAGTAATGTTGCGTGAATATTAGCATTAACCTGTGAAAGTAGCTCGGTTTTTCTTATATTCACGTTGAAGTCCTAGTCCCAAATGCTTTTAATGCACAACTAACTATCCAGTCACTCACTATAATGACAATAATGACTAAAAACTGTCTTGAGAGTCGTATTGTATTGTATTGTGTCACGTTGACCTCTCAGTGTGCGATAATTTGCCCGTCATCTCTGAGCAGACTCCGTGAACATAAATACATTTGATGTGGACACAAAAGCCCCACATAGTTTCGAGTTCAGGCTCCGGTTTTGGTGCTGGGCCCGGCTCGTTTCTCATTAAAGTCTGGTTCATAAAGAGCTCCGTTGATGGCCTCCCTCGGTTTGTAGGTCAGTGTCCGAAAATAGGTTAAGTCCCACTGACACAGAGGGCACAAAAGGGGACGGTGAGACTAATTCAGACTTTAAACAGACTTTTAGACACAGACAAAGCTTTAGTTGAGCGTTTTTATACTTGAAACTCATAATATTCCTCCTCTGCGTGTTCAGGTGTTTTCAGAGGACTTGATTGAAGACTGATGTGGTTGTAGTCATGCGGCGCACTGGGCTGGGGGTCCTCTCCGCCTGGGCTCTGGTGGTGGTCTGCTGGTCCCAGTCTCTGTCCCAGCCCGAGTTGAAAAGCGAGGACTGCACCAGGAAAGAGCACCCGGTCGTCTCCTACAGAGGTACACAGGTCCCGGAAAAACCTGGAACAATCAGTCGTTTTCCAGTGATTTAAACGGAAAGTAAGAATCACGAGATCATCCTGGAGAAGAAAGAGATGTGAGGTTTAAGACCAAGGAACAGGGTTTTTTACCTGACTGTAGTAAACCCAGCACATGTGAGCTTTGACACTTAGGAGTCTCCGTTTTGGCCAAAAGTTCAAAGAGTCACGGGACATTATCAGAAGTGGGATCAGGTGACTCCAGAAAAAAAGAACTTGAACTGAGCCTTTTGAGCGAATTGAGTTGAAGAGGGTTTTTTTTTTTCATATTTAATCAGTGGATTTTTCCAAAAGTCATGTAAAATATTGAAGCCTGTGTCCACACTTTTTCAAATATACATTGGAAAAATACAGACCTCGGAAACGGAAATGGGCTGAAAACTCATTTATTTGAACTAAATGAAGGCTAACCGTGCCCTGATAAGAATAACATAGAAGTAGGATATCTGTGCAAAATATAGATCACTACTCACAGCTAAAATGTGAAATTTGAAGAGATAAAAGACCCTGTGCCGCAATCTTTGAGTTTGCCCCACTTCTGTGCAGCGCTGTGACCATTTTTATTAGTTGTTAATACCCAATATATATAAATAAACTGTTTGTAGAGTCCGCTCTGTAACTAATCTGTCTTTTTTAACTCTGTCCAGTTCTGAGGCTGTGGATGTCTGAGTTTTCTCATCCAGGAGTAAGAGACTTCTCTCAGTTGGGCGTGGATTTGACGCGGCGTCAGCTCATTGTCGGAGCAAGGTAATAAATACACAACAAATAGCTTACATTATTATCTTTTTTTGTCCTTTCTACTTGGTTTGTTTTGCTAATAACCTCCATTTTTCTCAGAAACTTCCTCTTCAGGCTAAATCTGAGCAACGTTTCACTCATACAGGTAATATAAGTCATATTTATTGTTATTTTTAGTTGTAGTTTTACATAGATGTATTGGATTTTGAAGGCTCCCTCGATAAAACTGTGTATAATTTAATCATGTATAATATTTCTGTTCAGGCAACACAGTGGGCACCCGACGAGGACACGAAACAATCCTGTCAAAGTAAAGGCAAAGCAGAGGTAATGCACTCTCTGCTAAACTCTTTTTGTCCGTTTTTATTTCAATATTTAATAGATACACAGCTGCTGTTACATTTGTTGAAGCTACTAACGTGATGTAAAGACTTTAAGTGTCTTTGTTTTCCTTCTTTCTGCAGGACGAATGCCAGAACTACGTCCGTGTTTTGTTAATCAGCGGGACGACCCTCTTTACCTGTGGAACCAACGCCTTCACACCTGTCTGCATGACCAGGCAGGTGCGTATCAGCGTGGTTCAAAACAAAGAAGGAGACGTGCCAAAAGCGGCTCAAAAACACGCCCTAAATCCCCAATGAATGAACCATAAAGCATCTTATTTTTGCTTTTTCAGATTGATAACATCAGTCAGGGGCTGGACTCTGTGAACGGCGTGGCTCGGTGCCCTTACGACCCGCGGCACAACTCGACGGCCATGATCACAGAGAAGGGAGAGCTGTACGCCGCGACCGTCATCGACTTCTCTGGACGGGACCCGGTCATTTACAGAAGTCTGGGAAACATGCCGCCTCTGCGCAGCGCCCAGTACAACTCCAAGTGGCTGAATGGTATTAAATTAAAGCATATTCACAGTGATATAAATGAACCGTTCGCTCATTTATAGTTTATTTCTCTAGAGCCTAATTTCGTGTCCGTGTACGAGATCGGACGCTTTGCCTACTTCTTCTTGAGGGAAACGGCGGTGGAAAACGACTGCGGGAAGATGGTGTTTTCACGCGTGGCCCGGGTTTGTAAGAACGACATGGGCGGCAGGTTTCTTTTGGAGGACACCTGGACCACGTTTATGAAAGCCCGACTCAACTGCTCCCGCTCCGGAGAGATCCCCTTTTACTTCAACGAGCTCCAAAGCACTTTCCACCTCCCAGAGCAAGACCTGATCTACGGCATCTTCACTACCAACGTGTGAGTAACAAAACAGACTAAACTTTGAGAGTGTTTTCAGTTTCTTTTATTTGGTTTCATCTTTTGTTTTTTTCACTCTCAACAGAAACAGTTTGTCAGCGTCGGCCGTCTGCGCCTTTAATTTAAGCTCCATCACCACAGCCTTCAACGGGCCGTTTCGCTTCCAGGAAAACCCCCGCACTGCCTGGCTCTCCACACCAAACCCAATACCCAACTTTCAGGTAACAGTGAG
This sequence comes from Rhyacichthys aspro, assembly GCA_036850595.1. Taxonomy (NCBI): domain Eukaryota; kingdom Metazoa; phylum Chordata; class Actinopteri; order Gobiiformes; family Rhyacichthyidae; genus Rhyacichthys; species Rhyacichthys aspro. The sequence continues at coordinate 8,736,478 of CM072149.1, forward strand.
CTTTTTGTCACTCTGTGTTTCCTCAAACTTTCCATTTTATTCATTTCTGTGTCCAGGAAGCAGGTTTTTACTTCGCATTAATCAAAAACTAGCTCAGCCAAAGGACAGAAAGTAAGCTCTGTCTTGTTTTTGTCAGTGCGGGACGCTGGATGAAGGAGGTCCAGGGGGAAACCTCACCGAGCGGAGTCTCCAGGACGCTCAGAGGCTGTTTCTGATGAACGACGTGGTCCAGCCCCTCACCGTTAACCCTCTGCTGACCCAGGACAACGTGCGCTTCTCGAGGCTCGTGGTGGACATCGTACAAGGACGAGAAACGCTCTACCACGTCATGTACATCGGCACTGGTGAGAAAAAGGAAACTTGATGAAAATGCTTTCGTTTTAAGGTAGTCATTGTGTGTTTTCTTAATTAATTGTATCTGTTTGATTTAGAATATGGCACCGTCTTAAAGGCCCTATCAACGACTGATAAAAGGCTTCAGGGCTGTTACCTCGAGGAGCTGAGGATCCTTCCCGAAGGAGCGAGCGGACCAATCAAAAGCCTGCGCCTCCTGCAGAACGACCGGTCGCTGTTCGTGGGACTCGACGACCGACTGGTGAAGGTCCCGTTAGAGAGGTGCTCGAGCTATCCGTCGGAAAGGTACAGAGATGATTAAGAACAGCCTCTGGCCTGGGTTACACTGTTTTAACGATTTATTTATCCTCGTCAGGCAATGTCTGGAGGCCCGAGACCCTTACTGCGGATGGGATCGGCTGAAAAAGCGCTGCACCACCTTCGAGGAAAGCTCCAACATGAACCAGTGGAGCCAGAACATCACAGAGTGCCCAGTAAGATGATAAACTACATTACAAAACAGCAATTTATCCATAGTATTGAGTCATTAAGATTAATACATTTTTAAAAAAGTGATAAATATATCAACATGCAGCCTGAATAAATAAAGAAATACATTTACATTGATGAAAAATAAAGAAAAAACACTTTATCTTAATGGAAACACAGTTTACTAGTCTTTTAAATGCACTTATGTCATATATGTTACTGACTTTAAATTAAAATAAGATTAAAAATGAGTTGATATTTTAAAATTCGACACTTTGATACTGGATTTGTGCACTTTCTGTAGGTGAGAAACCTAACCCAAGATGGAGGCTTTGGGCCCTGGGCTCCGTGGCAACAGTGTAACCATAACGACGGCGATGGCTCCACCAGCCGCTGTCTGTGCCGGTCCCGGTCATGTGACGGTCCCGCGGCTCGCTGTGGAGGCGAGGACTGCAGGGGCCCGACCATTCAGGTGGCCAACTGCTCCAGGTACGGTCTGGGTCAAAAAGAGTCAAAATGGAGCTAAAAATAGTGGTTGTTATTGCTTTTAATAAATCGTACAAAGTGTTAGAGGCACAGGTCACAGTCTGGACAATGGACAGGGTTGTTTTTAAAGAAGTCCCACTGAAAAGGGTGTATTTAGGAAGGAAAAAATACACTTCAAAGTCAAAATCCATGTGAGATTTCAGGTCTATTCAAGAGTTGTTTGGTCTGCTTTAATATTACACTGGTTTGTAACTATTGTATTCCTTGTATTTCTACTTTTAGTAATGGTTTGGTCAAACTTAACATCAATTCCGTGACCTCTTCTGCCTTATAGGAGTTTTATTTTAACTCTTAAGTAAGCATTTGTTAATTTCAAGCACTGTTTATAATATATTTTAGTGTAATTTTTGCTTCATTGTGTAGTTTTATGTCTTTTTTAGGTTCTAGATTAAATAAGAAAACCCTTTAAAGTCCAGTTATGGTTAAATTTACTTTACAGCAGCAAAGAGGATTACAGATTAGCTAAAGGAGGCAGATTCTTTTTTCCTCGTATATTTAATCCTACAATCTCAGTTTTGTTTGACGCCTGCTCTTTAGAAACGGAGGCTGGACCCCGTGGTCGTCCTGGGGCCAGTGCAGCAGCAGTTGTGGCATTGGGTTCGAAGTGAGACAGCGCTCCTGCAACAACCCTTCACCGCGACACGGGGGCCGGATCTGTGTGGGACAGGGCCGAGAGGAAAGGTGAGGGTAGAGCCCGGGTCGAGGTGTTGAAATAAATCTGTGGTACATTACATGAGTTTGCGGTGGGTCTTTTCTGTCCAAAGATTGTGTAACGAGAGGAAGCCCTGCCCGCTGCCAGTGTCATGGACAACCTGGGGGTCCTGGGCCAAGTGTAGCGCCGAATGTGGAGGTGGGGTCCACTCTCGAAGCCGGACCTGTGAGAACGGCAGCAGCTGTCCCGGATGTGCCACGGTTCGGCCACACTTTTCATCATAATGTTAGTTTTTAATGCCGTAATACTCAACTCTGTCTCGACCCGTAGGAGTATAGGGCCTGTAACTTGGAGGCCTGTCCCGAGGTGCGCCGTAACACCCCCTGGACGCCGTGGATGCCCGTAAACGTGAGTCAGGACGGGTCCCGGCTGGAGCAGAGGTCCCGTTACACCTGCCGCGCCCTGCTGCCCCAGCCTCAACAACTGCAGCTGGGAAAGAAGAAGATAGAGACGCGCTTCTGTCCCAACGACGGCTCCGGAGCCTGTCAGACGGACGGTGGGTGTTGAGCTGTTTTAGTTTAACATTTTAACATTAGAGTTCTTTTAGCTTTATACTCTTTCTTGTTTGGCCGTATACATTCTACCCTGCCCTTACTACTGACTGAACAATTTCCCCTTTGTGATTATGGAAAGAGCAAAAAACTCCCAAAAATATGTTTAAAAAGTACTTATTTTAGGTGTTTTTTTTCATGCTCATTTCTAATCATTCTTATTCTTACATTTGTGTCTCCATTTTTATTCCCAGCTCTTGTTGAAGACCTGGTAAAGACTAGCGGTCGAGCTCCAGTCGTGCCACAAGGAGCTCGCTGGGGATCATGGGAAACGTGGTCCATCTGCTCTCAGACCTGCTCCAGAGGTTTCCGGACTCGAAAACGCGCCTGCTCTACGCCTCAAGGTCGGACCAACCCCGCGGCCTGCGTGGGCTCCCCGGTGGAGTACCAGGACTGCAGCCTCCAGCCCTGTCCGGGTACAAAACGCTTTCTGGAGAAGCTTGAAGTCAACATTTTGCATTTTTTAAGTGACCCGAGTGTATTTTCAGTGAAGGGGGGCTGGTCCTGCTGGTCGTCCTGGTCGACCTGCTCCTCGAGCTGCGGAGGAGGACACTTCCAGAGGACGAGGACCTGCACTGAACCGGCTCCTGCCCACGGAGGAGACATCTGCATCGGGCTGCACACCGAGGAGGCGCTCTGCAACACACACGGCTGCGACGGTAAACCTCTACAGAGAAATGAGAGCCGGACGCTGTTAAAAATACTGTTAAAAGTGATCAGAATTCAGCTGAAAACTCATTAATGTTGAGATAATAACGGTCTGAATCAATAGAAAATGATTGAACTTTGTAAAATGTCACATAAATGTTGTATTTGTACCGAGAATATTGCTGCACACTGTCATTCGTCTTAATTGTTGCCTCATATCTAATCTCCACAGGCCGTCTCTGTCTGCTCACATCACATAACGATGTTTGTATGGACACTGCAGGGAAATCTACTCTGCTCTGCAAATCACCAATCAATATTTGTGTAGAGGAGAGAACAGAGGTGTTGTTGGAGCTTGTCCCATCAGGCATTTGGGGCAAAATAAACAGGATCAGACAGGATTTAGGTTTAGCCATGACCTTGATAACACAAGAACAGCCTTCAGTTATTGTAGCTTTCGCTGCGCATTTTCGCTTTTTACCGTGAATGTTTGATTGTTTCCAAATGCTCAGTGTAAAGTGTCAAAAGTATCCCGCCCCTGTGCTTCCCGTCTCCAGGTTGGCCCGACTGGACGGACTGGGGCGACTGTGACGACAACGGGATGCAGTATCGAACGAGGAGCTGCGGGGAAACCGGTCTCTGCCAAAACAACGTCTCCCAGTCTCGGCCCTGTCAGCCTCACGAGGTCCCAGGTCTGGACTCTCACGCATCCACTAAACAGTCTTACAAATTACTGAGCTGTATTTTAAAATATAAGACCATATGAAGTCCCGTTTTAACCTCGTAGGTCTTTGGATGACACTTTGACTGAGACATAGCATCCTAAGCTTATAAAGAGTTGAAAAAATACACCTAACCTAATATTATCTGAGTAAATGGCTGTAATAAAGTAAAAATAATGTCATAAAAGTCTTGAAAAGGCTCAAACTATAAACAGTGGCGGCTTGAATAAGTCTGAAATCAACAACGTTCTATTAACAATCAGAAAAACACAAGATCGTGAAGTATTCGTTGTTAAAAGTCCAAAATGCGAATGTGTTTTAATGAATTAGGATGTGCTTTTTGGATCTGTCCTTTATACTTGTTTAATTGTTTGTTTGCTTTTCTCTCTTTAGTTATTTTACCTGGACAGGAGGAGCAAAACTGTGAAAGTAAGTAATACATAGTGCCTAAAAATGGATTAAAATTAAAACTTTGTTGTATTTTAGCTCATCACTGTTTTCTTCCTGCATCTGTTTCACATTTAATTAGTTTATTCTGTGCTTTTTTATGCGTTTATTACTAAAAACAGAAGGCCATACAAGCTTGTGATGTAAAACTGTTCTGAATTGTGAAGAGAAAGTCCTGAAAGTGTCGCTAATGTTCTCTCCAGCCTACACCTTGTTCCAGTTGGTGGCTGTGGGTTTAGCCAGTTTCTTCGTAGCGGCCTTGCTCTCGGCTCTGGGCTACTCGTACTGTTACCACCTGAACCGAGCGTCGGCGGAGTCGGCCGTCATCCACCCGAGCACCCCCAACCACCTCAACTACAACAAACCGGGCAACTCCACGCCAAAGAACGAGAAGTACATCCCCATGGAGTTCAAGGTTTGCTCCCTTCAGCGCGTTATTAAGACTCAACGTTTGAAGCTACTAAATCAAACTTCTCTCTCACGTTTCAGACCTTGAATAAGAACAATCTCCACGTGAACGACGAGACGTGCAACCATTTCCCTTCGGCGTTGGCGTCCACGAACATGTTCACCACCACCTACTACCCCCCGGGGCTGGGCAAATACGACTTCCACCCGGACTCGCCCTGTCGGACTTACAACATGCACAGCTGAGAGGATTATACAAACGCAAAAATATCACACGGAAGAAAACGGACTGTCGGACACTTGCAGAATTTGATTTTTCTTGGTTATTTTTGAGCAATTTTATGTTAATATTCACGTGTTTTTAATTTAGAATTGGCAAAACAGACAAAAATGCATAACCTGTCACAGTTCTCCAAACCCATTAACATATTACAATTTTATTTAGGTATCACAGAAACAAGTGGAATGGACTTTTTCCTTATTTTTCAATTAAACCCTGACGTATTAAAGGTCAGCAGTTCATTTCAAGCCCCTTTCGCTAATTCACGTATTGCTTTTTGTGATATTTCTAAATTTGTAAAGTTTTCCTGATGGTTATGGATCAGGGATGGATTAAAGACAAACAAATCGAGACGTTTATGAGACTTTTTTCTGATTCAACTGTAAAAAAAGACATTGTTTTCACGTGTGATTCTTGCTCCTAAGTCTTTTTGTTGCAACAGAAAACTATTCCTTTGACTGAGGAGCATCTTGAAGACTATTCAGTTTCATTTTGGCTGCACAGTGATTTTAAAGACTCTCTCCTCTTCGGCGGAAACATCTAGAAGTCCTTGTTTGTCTCAGATCTTCGTGGACACAGTTTCTGGACCCAAAAAGTCTTCAAACTGAGACTTTCTTCCGTTCGTTGGTGAGTTTGGAGCGTTTATCCGGAGAGACTTCACGCAGCCAGGCTTTAATACAAACCGTTAGCGGACTTTGCCGAACTGTTCGTCGTAAAAAACACATTTTATCTGATTTTGTCTGGTTTGAATTGTCTGTGTTTGTGATTGTTAAGTGTGAATTTTGGCTAAAACAAATGCTTATTGTTCCTGTTTTGCAGACGTCAGTGTGTAAAGTTATTGTTCAAGCAAAGACAGATTATAAAACACATCATCGAGGTTAAATAGTCCAGCTGCAGGGAGAAACTAAAGGTAAAACAACACAATATGTACAGACACATTCATTTATATACATTCACTTTAAAATAAGTGCCCAAATGTAGCTTGATCCATGGTAAAATTTAGGATTACATATAATTTAGTCCAAATAAAAGCTAATAACTGGAATGTTACATACAGAAAATAAATATATCAAATGTTATTATTTATTATTGTAAATTTCCTCTTTGACAAACAAGCACATTATATTGAAACAGCAATAATTTAAAGCTCAAAACATATTTAATACTTTTTCTTTGCCAAAATGAAAAAGAAAATTAAACCTAGGCAACACAAACAGCGCCGTTTTTTCCAATTAATAAATAAAAGTGATTATCTACTGTAAGGAATGTACTAGCTCCAAAGGTATCTGATAAAAACACATGAAAATACTGATGTGCGTCTTTAAACTCTGCTGTTTTGGTGCTACTCGGCCACTGAATAACACTGTGACCGCACTTGTACTGTACTCTTTTGCCGATCTGTGCTTGTAAATTGTAAATACCTTGAAATAATTGAGTGTTTGTGACATTGTGCAGTGTTTTGTTGCACCACGCAGACCTCTACAAGTAAAAAACATGACAAAACTGTATATATTCGACCAACACGAGTGAAAACAGTAGTAAGAGTCACTGTTTGCATCACAGAAAACACTTCATATTAAATGTGACAATGTGAATTTGGCTTAACACTGCCTTTTGGACACTGTGAACTTTTGGTACACTATATTTTTGTATAATGCACACTGTATAAATAAATAAATACATGTTGTCAGTATATTAAATGTCTTCGCCCATTCCCCCAAATCATATTATTCGGACTTTACTATGTTTTAAGTGAATGTTTTTCTTCTTAAATAATTCACATCAGAAAAAATCGAGGCAAAACTTTTAGATCACCTTTATTTCTCGGTAGATTTTCTTCTTCTACCTGAGCAATATGAGTCAGAGATGAATAATAGATGCAGTAAAAGGTACATAGCTGCTAAAATTAGAGAAGAAAACCAACAGTAACCCACTGCCCTCACTTTTTGAACGATCATGGTCAGATAATACGTTTTTAAAGTGTAGTAGTCAGAGTTTATGCTGCTTTTTGATGCCTTTTTGAGTCACAGAACTGTAGGGAAACTGGGTTTTTGCTCGAGTGAGGATTATTTATCGTCCAATCAGCTGACTGCAGCGTTTAGCTCCGCCTTCTCACAAAACGACACGCTTTTTAGGGACACTTTTGGTGACGGAAATGCCCCAGAACAGACCCGATACCCGATAAATGTGCATTTGCGGCAATAAACGTTATCGTAAAGTAGTAAACAAGTGTTGTCGATTAAAGAAAAATGGTTGAAAAACAGCGTAATCCTATTCCTAATCCTTTCATTGACCTGTCAGAAGATTTGTCTGATCAAAGCCTTTGTGAACTCACTCAGACGTTAAAGGCGTAGCTCAGTGTTGGAGACAAAAGAACTTAGCGCTTTGGTAGTTCTCTTTAAAACGCATAAACCCTGATTTAGTCTCCATTTAATCCTTCGTTTCTTACTTTTTGCTGAGTCTAGATTAAAAGACTGACTAAAAGAACAAAGTCTGACCCATTTCTGAAGTGACTTAACCCTGTACTCAGTCACTTACGGCTGCTGTTTCCAGGTGGAGTGGTGTTTATTTAAAGGCGGTGCGTTCAGGTAACACGCATCAGACAAAGTGGACAGACTCACTCACTTCTGCAGACTTTAGAAAGAAGAGAACGTAATGGTCCAGGTTATTTTTAACAACTTTTAGTGTATCTGTAAATAAGTCCAATGCATTTTAGGTTTTTGTCCCAGATTTATTCCTGTTTTAGCCTTGTTTTGATTCTGTTATAGTCCTAGTCCTAACTGCAGATATAATACTAGTATTGTTCTGGTTTTAGGTCTAGTTTAATCCCAGTTTAGTCTTGTTTTAGTCCTTTTCATTCCTTGGGTTTGCTCCAGTCCTGTGTTTTTTGTTTTTTTTTTGTTTGACAATGCTGCCATCTGCTGGACAAAGCGACCCATAGCAAGTTAGAGCTTTAGCTGATTTTATTCCTGGGTTTAATCTTGGTTTAATCTAAAAGTCAGAAGTGTGGCAAAGCCTTTCAAGGTTACACTGAGTTTATTACTGTTTTTGTATTTTACTGCTGGTTTATATTTAGTTTCAACTTAATTTAATCCAGAGTTTAGTGGGTTGTGCCCTGAATTAGACTTTTTTTTTAAATTCTGTCCCAGTTTACTCCTGTATTATATCCTATTTGAACATTTATTGTACTTATATATATGTATTATATATAAAAGTCCCAGTTTACTCCAGTTTTAATCTTTTATATTGGTTTAATCCAGAGTTTAGTCATAATTTTGGCCTGAATTATCCTAAAATCCTTAATAAATCTGTCTAGATTTACTGTAGACATCAGCTGTGGACACTAGTTTATCTTTCAGCGCTCAAAGTGATTAAAAATAATTAAATTTATGTATCTTGCTTCAGTTAATTAGCCCTGTTCCTCTTTAAGACCCACTTCTGGATTAAAAGCCCCTCCTTCTGTCTCTCACAGTTCGGTCTGTCAGTCCGGAGCATCTGGTCTTGATCGTCACAGCAGTAACCGGAGCGTCCCGTAGACCGAAGTCCAGGCTCCGGGGCAGAGACACTGGAGCCCGCAGCCCGCCCATCGCCGTCCGTCCGCTGGGCCGGTCCCGAGCAGCCAGCCCTTTGGACTGACGTACTGGCCGAAATGTCCCGCCACATTTACATCCGCAACAAGATCGGAGAGGGCATCCAGGCGCCCATCTTCCAGGTAGAGCACGGCCGGGAGGCAAGGAAGACCTGGTTTAGACCTGGTTTAGTTCTTGATTTAGTCTTGGTTTTGTTTAGTTTTTAATTTGTGACTTAGTCCTGAGTTTAGCCATAGTTTTGTCCTTGTTTAGTATTAGTTTAAGCTGAGTTTAGCCCTGTTCAGAGCTACATTTATTCATTAATTTTGCCTTTTGTCATAGTTCAATCTTGAGTTTAACATTTTTTGTGTTACAGAGATGTTTTGATTTTTTGTCTTATTTGCTTTTTTCAATGGAAACACCAAAAATCTTTGTGTAGTAGCTGTTATATTGCAGTTTTTCATTTAACTACCTGTGTCCTGTATATTATGGCAGCCCATTTTCTTTAATCCAGACACTTTTTTTTACAGATTCTGTTTGCTTTAGTCAAATAATCAAAGACAAACGCTGCAGCAAACTCACATGGGACTGTTACCTGTCCATGAAGAGCTCATTTATTCACGTTGTATTTATGATTGCATTGTAAATTTGTGTTGATTTGACAGGTTCAGGCTAAATATGTCTCATAGTGGACATATATCAATCTAGATGCACTTGTTCCTTAATAAAACACTTACTCTAACACTAAATGTATTAACGTTTTTATTTAAAGGGATTCCAGACTCTATATTTTGTTGTAAAAGTTGTAGGGTTGCTTTAAGAATTAACTTAATCTGTGTATTTTGAGCATCCTCCTTATGTTTTTCTCCATTGTGCGTCTAATATGTGAAAGCACCAGCCTAAATCACACTGTTTAAGTCATTTTCTCAATAATGTGGGCGACTTTGCCGGGGGCCGCTGTGTGACGGCGCGACGACGGGGTCAGAGCATCTCCAAAACTCCATCGATTGATCCTCGGAGGCCGTTCGCGGATATAATTAGATCAGAAGTGTATTCATAGACGCCGGTGACGTTACTCGTGTCCCATTGCTTTGACTCGGAAACGCTGGCCCAGATTAATGGCCCTGTTTTTTTTAAAAATCCAGGGAAGTAGGTTCTGACTTTTTAACTGTGATTGTCTGGAGATTTGACCAAAATGGGGCAAATCAGAGGCAGATAATTAACGCTGCTCTCTGGAGGTTAAATGCACTGCTATAATTGGACTTTTGGAAGATAAATGAAAAAAAAAACAAAAGTTAAAGCAAGTTTAAGTTGTCTTCTTTCCTTTATTTTTTTTCTAAATCCAGACCAAACCTTATTTACTGTATGAACATGTTTGTTTGTTTTTTCGCAGGTGAACAGAGGAACCTATTCTCGCAGGAGTCGGCTCAAGAGGTCGGACGGCAGCACCACGTCCACCAGCTTCATCCTCCGACAGGTGCGTAGTGAGGTAGATAAGTAACACACAGGACCTTTAAGGTAAGTAGGCAATAATAGAATGAAGACTTGAAGGAAAACAGGCTGACTGCACATGCTCAGTGGCTCATTTACCGCCTTAAAGCCTTCACATTTCACTTCAGATGAGCACTTAAACTAATTAGGCCAGCTCAGTTATTTAAAATATCACACATTAGACATGATAACTACAATATGAGACCAGGTCAAATGAAAAATGAGATATCAGAGCCAAAAAAACTGTGTTAGAAGGGTTTTAAACTGATTTTTGTGGCCACTGATGAGCTGCAGTACTGTTCTTTATCCAGCAGAGGGCGCCATCTGCTGTAGAACAAAGAAACAATGCACCAAACACAGGAGACAAAAATAGGTTTGACTGACACTGCCTTTTACTTTTTTGTCTGAAGTTATTTTTACACAACTAATTATATACTTCTTACATTTTCAGTCTGAATCAATTAAGTATAACACACACATGAACACATTGTTAAACTAAAAAACAATAAATTCTGTTGTATTTATCACTTATTTATAACAATATAAATGATATCATAAAGAGGATATGATGGCATTTCAGGTCAAAAGAAACAAATTCATATAAAATATATATAATACACAAAGACTTTCTTCAGAGTGAATAATCCTGAATTAAACCAACATTAAATCTAAACCAGGACTAAACCAGGACCAAGCCCACCTCTAAATCCAGGACTAAATTAGGCCAAAAGCACGATTAAATTTATTCTAAACCAGGATTCAATCTGTTTAAAAAAAGGATTTAATCTGGATTATAGTGGGACTAAACCTAGGACTGAATCAGACCTAGCTTCAGCCAAAATTAGATCTAGACCAGGACTAAACACAGATCTAAATCCAAGATTGAACCAGTGCTAAACCTAGATCTAGACCAGGACTAAATCCAAGATTGAACCAGTGCTAAACCTAGATCTTAACCAGGACTAGATCGGGTTCAAACCAGACCTAAATAAGACTGGACTAAACCAGGACTAAAAAAGGACCAAACTAAGTCTATAATAAGCACTGCAAGACTAAACTAGACTTAGACTAAAACAAGAGTAAACCAAGAGTAAACACAAATTAAACCATGATTTAAACCAAGAAATAAACCAGAATGAAACAAGGACTAACTCAAGGACTAAACAAAAGCTTTGTAAAGACTAACTCAGGATTAAATCACACCTTCACCTGGACTAAACCCAGGATTAAACCCGTCCTAAACCTAGGTCTAAACCCAGGACTAGATCAGGCCTAAACCATGAGTAATCCCAGCTCTGAGAGGAAAATGGTGGGCTCTTCCTCATTTATTCCTCCCCCTCCCCTGTATTTCCCTCCCGCACTAAAAAAAAAAAGAAAAAAAAAAAGCCCTCCCTGAGCTGCGGTCCAATCAGACGGCTGCTCTGCGCCCGTGTCATCAGGCTGGATGTTGGAAGGCTCCACTGCCTGGTGCTGCGCTGGACCGAGGATGCTTCCTCCGGGGACAGCCTCTCTCCGTCGTGTGATGTGAGCCGTTCTCTTTCTGTGGAAGTCCTGATCCTCGGGAAAAACAAACTGGACATTTTTAAAATCCGTCCTCTGCTGGGATTGTCGTCATCACCTCCATCCAATCCATCCTATCCATCCTTTTTTTTTCCCACTCTAGCCTCTTCCTTTCTCGCTTCCTCTGCGTTTTTTTTCTCCTTTTGGAACATCCAGCCTCCCTCCATGTACGACAATTTGAGCGTTTTGAATCGTCCTCCTCTGATTTGGAGAGACCGGATTGTCGTCATCCCCTCCATTATTTTTTGTGCATTGTAGCCTGTTCCTTTGCTTTTTTCCCGTCGGTAGCGCTCGCTGGAATATCAAACCTCCATGTATGACAATTTGTACCTGCATGGATTCGAAGACTCGGAGGCGGTGAGTGCTTTGCGGCTTTATTTGTGTTTGTATTCGGGCTCGTGTGTTGTCTCAAGGCCTTTCGGTAGGAGGTAGGTAGGTGGCTAGAGTACAGTGCAGCGTGATGGGGGGCTCTGCTCAGCTGAAGGGGGTTGGGTGGTGGTGCGTGGAAAAGGAGGGAGGGGGTGCACATTAGGCAGATGGTTCCTGACGTGTGGCTGTGGCAATTCGGCTTTTTTTTTTTTTCCTTTTTCTTTTTTTTACAATTCCTCAAATCGTGCAGAAAATAGGCCCTCAGGAAGCCCTCGGGAAGTGTTAGAGAAGGATGGATTCAGAAAGACAACTCTGGACAGTAGATTGTTATAGGTTAGAAATGCAGTCTGAACAAAGAGGAAAACAGATCCAAACTAAGACTAAACCCTGGATTAAACCTACATTACATAAAGATCTCAAATAGACAGACACTAAACCTTAAATACTTTGGTTTATTCTTAGGTTTCTGACATCCTACATCTCCCATAATGCAACATACTGTAGTTAAGTAACATTGTGTAGCGTCTCTTTCTCAATAATGCTCCGTTGAATCCACGAATAAACCCAGAGTAAACCAGACTAAACCAGGTCCGAGGTCTATTTCTTTTAGTTTTTTTAAAGAAACGTAGCCGGTGCTTCTCTGGGCTCCGGCGTGACGTGTTCCGTGTGACGTTGTTCTGCCGAGGCTCGGAGGAACATGCTTCGTGAGGTCATTATGTGGAGGCTGATGAGTCACATGCTCGAGCTACTCTACTGCATCACATCAGACCCACGTTAATTCAACAGAAGACGATTAGAAATGTTTCAGTGAATGTATTTTGAACAAAAGCTCCCGATTCAGATGCAAAAAATAGAAGGAAAACATCGTTCATCTCGCATTTTTATCGTTCATTCCTGCGTTTTCCTTTAGCGTGTGCAGCGGATAGCTCAAAAAGAACAGCTCTGGAATCATCTCTGGAAGCTTTTTCACTTCAACAAATGTGATTTATTTCTAGTTAGTGCCTTATTTGTCCAAATTGTCTCCTCAATGTCCAGTTTAGTTCCATTTATCAGTGTATAACCTGAGTAAAATGAATCTGAAACTATACACAGATGCTTAAATGTAACGTGTATGAAATAAACTGGAGGAATATTACTAAAACAAAACCTAAAACAGCGTTAAAGTCAGGCTTTATTTAAGGACTGAACCAGGACTAAACCAGGACTAAACCAGGACTAAACCGGGACTAAACCAGGACTAAACCAGGACTGAACCAGGACTGAACCAGGACTAAACCAGGACTGAACCAGGACTAAACCAGGACTAAACCAGGACTAAACCAGGACTAAACCAGGACTAAACCAGGACTAAACCAGGACTAAAGCCAGGACTGAACCAGGACTAAACCAGGACTAAACCCAGGACTAAACCCAGGACTGAATCAGGACTAAACCCAGGACTGAACCAGGACTAAACCAGGACTAAAGCCAGGACTGAACCAGGACTAAACCAGGACTGAACCAGGACTGAACCAGAACTGAACCGGGACTAAACCGGGACTAAACCGGGACTAAATCCAGGATTAAACCAGGACTAAATCAGAACTAAACCAGGACTGAACCAGGACTAAACCAGGACTAAACCAGGACTAAGCCAGGACTAAAGCCAGGACTAAACCAGGACTAAACCCAGGACTAAGCCAGGACTAAACCAGGACTGAACCAGGACTGAACCAGGACTAAACCAGGACTGAACCAGGACTAAACCAGGACTAAACCAGGACTAAAGCCAGGACTGAACCAGGACTAAACCGGGACTAAACCGGGACTAAACCAGGACTAAACCAGGACTAAACCAGGACTAAACCAGGACTAAACCAGGACTAAACCAGGACTAAACCAGGACTAAACCAGGACTGAACCAGGACTAAACCAGGACTAAACCAGGACTAAACCCAGGACTGAACCAGGACTAAACCCAGGACTGAACCAGGACTAAACCAGGACTAAAGCCAGGACTGAACCAGGACTAAACCAGGACTAAAGCCAGGACTGAACCAGGACTAAACCAGGACTGAACCAGGACTGAACCAGGACTGAACCAGGACTAAACCAGGACTAAACCAGGACTAAACCAGGACTAAACCAGGACTAAACCAGGACTAAACCAGGACTGAACCAGGACTAAACCAGGACTAAACCAGGACTAAACCAGGACTAAACCAGGACTAAACCCAGGACTAAACCAGGACTAAACCAGGACTGAACCAGGACTAAACCAGGACTGAACCAGGACTAAACCAGGACTAAACCAGGACTAAAGCCAGGACTGAACCGGGACTAAAACCAGGACTGAACCGGGACTAAACCCAGGACTAAACCAGGACTAAACCCAGGACTGTACCAGGACTAAACCCAGGACTGAACCAGGACTAACCGCCCGCCACCGGGGGCCAGAAAAACCCGGAGGATAAAAGAAAAAACCAGGACTAAACCAGGACTAAACCAGGACTAAACCAGGACTGAACCAGGACTAAACCAGGACTAAACCAGGACTAAACCAGGACTAAACCAGGACTGAACCAGGACTAAACCAGGACTGAACCAGGACTAAACCAGGACTGAACCAGGACTAAACCAGGACTAAACCAGGACTGAACCTAACCAGGACTGAACCAGGACTAAACCAGGACTAAACCAGGACTGAACCAGGACTGAACCAGGACTGAACCAGGACTGAACCAGGACTGAACCAGGACTGAACCAGGACTGAACCAGGACTGAACCAGGACTGAACCAGGACTGAACCAGGACTAAACCAGGACTGAACCAGGACTAAACCAGGACTGAACCAGGACTGAACCAGGACTGAACCAGGACTGAACCAGGACTAAACCAGGACTAAACCAGGACTGAACCAGGACTGAACCAGGACTAAACCAGGACTGAACCAGGACTGAACCAGGACTGAACCAGGACTGAACCAGACCTGAACTAGGACTGAACCAGGACTGAACCAGGACTGAACCAGGACTGAACCAGGACTGAACCAGGACTGAACTAGGACTGAACCAGGACTGAACCAGGACTGAACCAGGACTAAACCAGGACTAAACCAGGACTGAACCAGGACTAAACCAGGACTAAACCAGGACTGAACCAGGACTAAACCAGGACTGAACCAGGACTAAACCAGGACTAAACCAGGACTGAACCAGGACTAAACCCAGATGTAACCAGGTCAAAGGTCATTCATTCTACTTCATTACATTATCATTAAATTACTTGTGAATCATACCCAGGACTAAACCAGGACTTAAGCAGGACCTAAACCAAACCAACCCACCAGAATTGTAGTCCTATTACATCCTCCAACTCCCACAATGCAACAGTAACGCTTTTAACAGTTGGATTTAGCCGCTTCCAATGAACGTCTGTATTTTCTGACCGTAAGCTTTCTTCTCCCAAAACGCGCTGCTGTTTTTTGTGATTGAATGGCCCCGGCCCCGAGCTGAGCGCTGTGCTAACGTCAGGCCTTGTGCTGCTTCTGCTGTAGCCTGTAAAAAAGTGCTTAGCTGTGATGACTGGCCGATTGATCCTCTCCGACTAATGGTCTCCCGTAATTGAATCATCATTAGCGGCCGATAGTTTAGATGAAGACAGCAGAAGAAAACGCTTTGCCCGGTCCGAGATTCCCGCTGAATTCCCGCTTTATGGCACGACGTGAGCTGATGTGTGCACGTCTGAGATGATAAGGACCGCTGGCAAGAGCAGAAAAATGACACCAGACATGCTTTTGCTGCTGTTTTTTGGACTTACACAAGACTTTTTGGACCATTTTATTGAACTCGTAGATCAACCAGACACATAGCTTAGTGTCTTTATTGAAGGGATAGTTTAGTATTTTGTAAAAGCAACTTGGGGGTCCACTCTAGGCTTGGGATAACGTGATAATCTGAAACTTTAAGAAGGAATATCACTTTAAGACTGCAGCCACAGCTCTAAATGTTTTAATTTCTTGGTAAAATGAACATAAGCAAATGTTTTAGTAAGAGTAAAATGCAAATAAAGTTCACAGGGCTTCCACTCTTCCACTTTTTGCATTGGGCACATCAAGTTATATGATTTAAAACAAGAATAATATGAATGGTGTTTGTGGTTTTCATCGAGTGACATTTTAAAACCAGTATTTGAGTTTTATAAGTTTTAAAAAAGCCAGTCAAATCTCAGACACTTTTTTCATAAACACGGATTTTAAAAGTGCGTATATATTAAAGTTGGGTGTTTAATTTGTCTCAAAGTCGTGTGGTGACGGTGCAGATTGTAATCCCACACTTCGCAGCCCTTCTTTCTGGACCATGTGAAAAGCTACGGAAGCCCTGTAGAGACATATGGCTCATAATGAGTTTACACGACTTAAATCCATTTGGAGTTCATAAATGGACTCAGCCAGTGGTGTCGAAGCATTTCAGGGGCCGAAAACTGTGAAAAATCCAACTAAAATCTGTTCAAATACAACTGAAACTGTTCAAGTCCACATAAAACCTGTTCAAATCCAAATGAAACATGAAAAATTCCAATAAAAACCTGTTCAAATCCAACTAAAACTGCTCAAATACAACTGAAACCTGTTCAATTCCACATAAAACCTGTTCAAATCCAACTGAAACATGAAAAATCCCAATAAAAACCTGTTCAAATCCAACTAAAACTGCTCAAATACAACTGAAACCTGTTCAAATCCACATAAAACCTGTTCAAATCCAACTGAAACATGAAAAATCCCAATAAAAACCTGTTCAAATCCAACCTCAACCTGTTTAAGTCCATATAAAACTTGTTCAAATTCAGCTGAAACCTGTTCAAGACCACATAAAACCTGTTCAAATCCAACTAAAACTGCTCAAATACAACTGAATCCTGTTCAAGTCCACATAAAACCTGTTCAAATCCAACTGAAACATGAAAAATCCCAATAAAAACCTGTTCAAATCCAACCACAACCTGTTTAAGTCCATATAAAACGTGTTCAAATTCATCTGAAACCTGTTCAAATCCAACTAAAACCTAAAACTCAAAAATATTACTTACCAAAAGTATTTAAGGACCATATAAAACATTGCAAAGGGCCGCGTTTGGCCCCGGGCCTTGAACAGAAACAGGAAGTGATGAAACTCTTTGCTTTAGACATAAATTTAGTTTGATTTTGGCCTCTCTGTTTGCTCCTCAGGGCTCAGCGGACTCTTACACCAGCAGACCTTCAGACTCAGATGTCTCTCTGGAGGAGGAGCGCGAAGTCCAGGCCCAGGTCCACAGCCAGAGCCCCAGCCAGAGCCAGGGCCCGGGACAGAGCCGGCAGGAGAGGGAGCAGCAGGCCGCCGTCCAGCTGGAGAGAGCCAAGGTAGACCGCGCACACAGCACTTTCTGGAAGATAATGGAACGATGCAAGTTTCTAAAGCGCATTTAACCATCCTGATTGTCTCTTTTCTGTCAGACTAAACCAGTAGCATTCGCCGTCAGGACCAATGTGAGCTACTGCGGAGCTCTGGACGAGGATGTTCCCGTCCCGGCTACGGCCATCTCCTTCGACGCCAAGGACTTCCTTCACATAAAAGAGGCACGGATAAACACTTAACACAAGAATAAATAAAAAGATGAATATAACACTCATCCGTTTTTTAACTTCTGGTGTGTAGAAGTTCAACAACGACTGGTGGATCGGCCGGTTGGTGAAGGAGGGCTGCGAGATCGGCTTCATCCCCAGCCCTCTGAAGCTGGAGAACATCCGGCTGCAGCAGGAGCAGAAGAGAGGACGCGTCCAAGGGTGAGCAATAGGAAACCTGTAGGACGTCCTGGAAAATAGTTGACCTGTTTCCGTTTTGGGAAAAGCGTGGAAAATGGAGGGAAAAGGTGTTTTGTGTGAGAATATTACCACCAATATTATAACTAGTAACACATGGTGGAGTTTGTCCTGCTTTAACAACATTATTATTATCTGTTCTTAACTTTAACTCCACTACATTTTTGTTTGTCTTTTGTACATTTTTTAAACTGATTTAGCTCTTTTTAGAAGTGCATCTAGAGGCATATTGACACCTTACCTACCTTAAGTTAATTGGATTATTCCTTATTTAATAGTTGCACCATAGTTGTTTCTTACATTTTAGAGACTGTTCTTGGTTTTAATGCCATTTAGACAGAAAAAACTACATAAATGTTAGTAGTAGTATGGATTATTTAGGTTTCTTTGTACAGCACCTGACCCATATTGTCCTTCTATTTTATTTGTCCTTCTACGTTAGAATATATCCTCCTCTGTTTGACATTTCTGTTCCTTTACCCTCATCTTGATTTATTTTTTTGTTGTTGTCGGTGTTATTGTCTGTAATAATCGAGCTGGAACCCTAAAACATCTAACAGAGAAGCTCATAAAAGGAGATACGTTTTAAGTTAACATTTCTTTCCGTGAAGCTGTATTTCTTCATTTTTCCAGCTGTTATTTTAGCTTAGAGTCACGTGACTAAAGCAGCAGTGGTTCATTTTGATTGGATAGCTCTGATTAGCGTCCTCTCTGCGCTGTGTGTAATGCCTTTTGAAGGTTCCGTCGTCCGTGTGTGTTTTCTCAGTAACTCGCTCTATTCTCGCAGCGTTGTCGAGATGAATCCTAATCTGATTGGACGGCTGTGTCGCCAACTAGCTTCACTGCTTTTAACCAGGTCGATGTATTTGATTTAAAGTGATAGTTGTGCTTTTTCTCGGCGGGTGACGTTATATTTGGTCTCTTTTAAATGCGTCCTGTCATGTGACTTCTTCAGTGGTTGATTGTGGTTGTTTGTCTGCATTAATGCCAGGCTGTGTCTTTGTCTCTCTTTATCCCTCTTGTCTTTTCCAGTAAGTCCGGAGGGAACTCCTCTTCCAGTGTGGAGGATGAGGTCTCGGCCTCTATCCGTCCGCTCATTTCCTCCGCAGGTGAGGGCTCAGGGCCTGGGGAGGGGGCAGGACGTAGCAGCCACCAGCTTTGGTCAAGTCCACATCAAAATGGATAGTTTTGTAAACGGATATTTCCCCCAAAATAGCTTTCACATATTTTCTTTTTGAAAACTAAATCTTTTTTAATAATTTTAGGCCTCTTGTCCGTAACTTTTTCACTATTGCTTTGAAAATGTTGGTGCTTTTATTTTGAAATTTAATAATGATAAATGATGATCCATAAAATTACAGCCAATTTTTTTAAGTTTTAAGTTTTTTTTTTAAGTTTTTACTCTCTAAAGCTTTTAATATTTTTACAAACAGAAAAAAAGACATCTGACTTCCTCTAAAATTAAACATAATGAAGCCAGAACAGGTTTGTCACAAGATAAAATGCATTTTATTGTGTGAGCATCAAGATGTAGATCAGGTTTGAGCAAATGTACACAGTATCCAGACATTTTGTGGTCTGAAAACTCGGGAGAATATTCGTTTACAAAAATGATCCGTGTGGACTTGTCCTTAGAGCCATGCTTCCTCTCTACACTTTTCACTCCAACAATAATAATCGAAAGGCTTCCCATGTCTCCGCATAGAGCATCATTTTATAGAGCATAAGTTGATAAAGCATCATTTTATAGAGCATAAGTTGATAGTTGTTGGTCCGTTTTCCTTGCTCCTCCTCTTCCTTCAGTTGAGGACGGCAGGCGCTCTGAGACTGGGGCTTACCACAGAGTGAACCCAACGGCCCGACTAACACCCCCCTGAACTGCTCTCATGTGACTTTGTGACTATAACCTTAGGACAATGTAGAGTACGGTGGCCCCCAAGGCTCAACCAAATAGAAACACAACACAAATACGAATCGAAATGCCTCAGGAGTGATTGGTCTGTACGATTCTCAGCTTATTTAAACGGTTATTAAATAGATAATGCTTCATTTTCAGTTGTAAGATGCTGGAAAAGCTTCAAAATGGTCTTAAAGTGCTTGAATCTTACCATAGAAAAGCGAATAAACCACATTTTTAATACTTTTCTATAAGGCTATAATATTTAAAATTAATGGCTATAGTAGTCCTGCTATATATTTTTGGCTTTGTTTGCTGTTTTCCTAAAAATACATTAGCTTTTGTTTGTTTTTTTGTTAAATGTTACTTTTTCTATTATAAAAAGTATTGCCCTGAACCAATACATTGACCAAACCTCTCACTTCTGTTGCATTTTGAGTATTTGTGATTAGCTTTTGTATTTTTTGAGCCTTCTGAGCCAACGTATTAGTCTCTATCATATCCGTTATCCTTGATAGGTTTTATTTGATGATATATTTTGAAGTATGTGGTTGAATACTTGTCGCTGATGCGTTCACGGCTGACGTCTCTGTCCCTGTGCTTTCTCTTCTCCCACAGGGAAACAGAAACAGAAAGTGGTAAGTTGGTCACGGTAAACTGCACTCTTTCCTTCACTGCGTTCATTCATTCAACACGTTCTCAACCCAAGATGTACCTTTACCTGTTTATTTGGTCTTATACTGACCCTAAACCCTTGTATTATTATCATTCCCACTGCTATTTTCTAGATGTAATTCCATTCAAAACTCTTGCAGGACGATTTTCTAAAATATAAAAGGGATTCAAGGATATTTCTTCAGCTCAAATCAGCTCAGATGTACCTTAAATTAGCAGATATTACCAATTAGTACGAGTTTATCCTTATATTTAGGGTTGTTATGCTTAATTTAGCATCACTGAAGCCACTATTATTACATTTTCTGTTTTGGCCACAGTTTAAACTATGAAAAGAGCCAAAAATGTGAGCCACAAAAGGGTCACGTGACTTTTAACACTGGCCTCTGATTGGTTCCAGTTTGCAATGCCATTGAAATCAAAAATAGCAGTCGCCGTCTCAAATTAGTAACAAGAATATCACCTAGATTCGAGGCAGTGATGTTTAATATATGTCAAAAGAGTCCCTGAACTCTCAACCCTTGTTTTCTGTCTTGTTTTTATCTTAATTCATAAAATAATGGCAATACAGCCCCCAAAAAACAAGGATAAAACAGTGAGGCGTGGCTAAAGACGGCTAAATTCAAGACTTAATACAATCTCTGTCAATGATAAACAGTTTACGGTAAAAGTCTTGGCAAAACTTTTGGAAAACTGGGTCCAGAGTTGCTTTTTTCTGTCATTGAGGTTTAGATGAGACTTATTTACACTTAGAGGTCGGTATAAGACCAGAGGAGGAGGGATATTACGTCTTGGGATGAGAACGACCTCCATAAACGGACTGAAATCTGGAAGTTTGTGTAGTTTGATCTCATTTAGTCAGGTTTTTAGTGTCTTATTTCTGGTTTGTGTTAATGTAATGACCATCATTTCCATCTAAACATGCAGCAAATGATCAAACATTTATTATCCAGTCAAAATGTATTGTAACAAGACAAAATTTGCATGCATCTGTACAGATTTAGACACTTTACTTTGTTTCTAGTTGCATTTTTTTCCTTTTTAGCATTTTTTTGTTGACGTTTTAGTGCAATAGTCCCTGATAAAGTGATCTAGTGCTACATTTTGACTGGTAGAGGTAATAAATGGGGCGTCATTTGCTGCATGCCCTAACATGGCGTTCTGCTTCCACGTTGAGTGAGTAGTGTCGTGGTGACGGTGCAGTCGCCTGTGTCCCGTTTGTGATCGGTCGGTTGTTGGTATTAACAGACGGAGCACATCCCGCCGTACGATGTGGTTCCCTCCATGAGGCCCGTCGTTCTGGTCGGACCCTCGCTCAAAGGATACGAGGTGAGTGTAGGAATATTTAAAGCTGTGGTGTGTAGCTGTAATGATAAATGTATTTGATTTTTATTGTAGGTGACGGACATGATGCAGAAAGCCCTGTTTGACTTCTTAAAACACAGGTTTGATGGCAGGTAATGGCCATCCCTCACTTAAAAATGAACAAAACCAACTCTTTATTAAATTTAAATGACATTTACATCGCTTTCTTTGACTTTTTTTGCAGGATATCAATCACACGAGTCACGGCGGATATATCTTTAGCCAAAAGGTCCGTCCTGAACAACCCCAGTAAGAGAGCCATCATCGAACGCTCCAACACGCGCTCCAGCCTCGGTACGGCCACTTCTTACTCTAAAATAGAATAAAAAACACACTGAGAGATAGAAATAGATAAGATAAGAAGCAAATAACATGAAAGAACACCTCAGAAGTGTTTATTTTTACGTCATTTCCAGTGAAATCAAGGTACCAGTCTCTAATCGGTTTACTTTTTTGTCTCTCAGCTGAAGTTCAGAGTGAGATCGAGCGGATCTTCGAACTGGCCCGGTCCCTGCAGCTCGTGGTGCTGGACGCCGACACCATCAACCATCCCGCTCAGCTGCTCAAAACCTCCCTGGCTCCCATCATCGTCCACGTCAAAGTCTCCTCTCCGAAGGTGCAAAACACAGTCAGGGATAATCCGTTAAGGAGAGCCACTCGAATCCTCGATCCGATGGGTTACTAATGAGCTATTGTCCTGTGTAGTTGTCTGTTTAGGCTACAGACAGTAAGGAAATGGCAGAAAGGTAACAGGCTTTATTTGAGGTTATGTTCCCTCCACAAGCACTTCCGAAAGCGGCATGAAATCTTGGACGTTCAAGCTTTTTTAAAATGAAATCAACAGGTTTCACGTCGTCCAAAAAAAAGCACATTTGCATGGAGAGGTTTATCTGTGACACTTAATACTCCTTCACTGGAAGTTAACACGAACAAAGACGGGACAAAAACCCTCAAAAAACACCTAAAGTTCCTCGTCACTGCCTGAAAATCGAGAACATTTGAATGATAATATTTTTCCTCCTGTTTCATGACTTAACTCGAACGCCGTGTCCTTTCCAGGTTTTGCAGAGGCTCGTCAAATCCAGAGGAAAGAGTCAGAGCAAACACTTGAACGTGCAGCTCGTAGCCGCTGATAAACTGGCCCAGTGTCCTCCGGTAACTAACGCTGCTCCGTATTTTTATAATTTAACAAAATCAAAAGGACGAATGTGATAAGAATACAGTAAAAATCAATTGTGTTTGTCTTTTTAGGAAATGTTTGACGTGATCCTGGACGAGAACCAGCTGGAGGACGCCTGTGAGCATCTGGCCGAGTACCTGGAGGCCTATTGGAAAGCCACCCACACTTCCATGGCCACGCCCCTTAATCCTCTGCTGGGACGCAACCTGGCCCCCACCAGCCTCACGCAGTACTCCTCCAACATGACCGGACTGCAGGTAACACTGGGCCACCCCAAGAGCTTCAATGATCAGCTCAAGTTTAGATTCTCCACATGAATGCCAGTGTTGACAATGTAGAAAATGGTCCAAAAATGGTCCAAAAATGGTCTAAATAAAAGAGTGTTTGTATTATTAAGGCAGGAAGGTGTATGTTATTGTGGAATCTTACTATTTAGGTCAAAAATCAAGTGTAAAAGTACATTTAAACAAGGATTTATCACTGATCATTGTCTTAAAAAATTCAAAATCCTCTTTAAGGCTATAGAAGCTAGTTATATCTCCCCCAATATTTGCAGCATACATTAAAATTATCGTGCCTTAACAATACAAAATACTTCATAACATCATCATTTATTGCATCATTAATTACAACACGTGCCACATTGGTTTGTCTGTTTATAGCTTTAATTTATAGCTGTTAAAATAGGTTTAACTACATGTTTTTACCTAATACGTAGGCTGCAGTGACACCCAGTGGTCAAATAGTGAATTACAATCTTTAATTTCAATACATATTCAACTTTAAATCATTTGACTTCAGGGTTATTCTGTATTTATGGGTTAGGTTGTTGTTTTTGTTGATTCAGGAAGAGTTCTTCAACATTATTTAAAAAAAAAAAAATGTTTAGTTTTAGTGTAATATATAAAAGACTCCATTTCAGGACTTGTTATATTTGGAATGAGAGGTTTTTAGCACAGTATTTTTTCCTCATTATCCAGAAAAAAGTGTAATAAACTGCACATATTTAGATGAACCTAGGTTTCTAGTCTTGAATTAGTGACAGTATAAAAGGTCTAACTCTTATTTGTGCTGCGTTTTGTTTAAAGCAGAGCCAAAAAACGCGACAGAGCAACCACACGGGCGACCACTCCACTCCCAACGAACGGCGGAACCTGATGACGTCGGACGAGAACTACCACAACGAGCGCGCTCACAAGGGACGCAACCGCATGTCCTCGGGCTCCCAGCACAGCCGAGACCAGCCGGACCCCTACCAGGACTACCAGGACCCTTACCAAGACGCCTACAAACCCCACCGCAACCGCAGCTCGCCGGGGAGCTACGACTCCCGACACCGGCTTTGAGTGCAAGAATCACACTGAAAAAAAAAAAAGTCCAGCTTTTCAATCCAAGTCATATCCAGGTGTCAGATTACTGTGACCATTTTCAGAAAGAGGTTTTTAACGAGAAGCGCTCAGTTTCCTGGGACAAAAGGGAAGCCCGCCGCACACAGACTGCTAAACGCCGCTGGTGTTTTTGAACCTTTGTCCCGGGCCGTGTATAAATCCTCACCACTTAGCTTATTGCATGCTGATAGATGACCAACTTCTGCATTCATCTATGTTTTCTACCTAGTATCGGGTGGAGCTGTAAATACGGGGAGCGTTTTTTCTAAACCGTGGACTGACAGTAGACAGTAGAAGGTACGCGGTGATGATTATACTGTAAATGGCTGCTAGTTTCTAAAAAAAAAAAAATCCACAATGAACAAACTAACTGGTGCTTTACATTCCCAAACTATTTTGCTATTTTGAAGAAGTCACTTTGGCCAGCTTTTCTGTAGCATAGCATTTCATTTGGTTTCAAAGATGGCGACACTGCGAGCACTTAGAGAGACGGAGCGGGCAGTAGTGTGGCTAACACTGTAGCTAATAGGACTTGAGACCATAGACAGTAAGAGGATAGTGGACTGTAATGTGGAAATGAGGGCTGGCTCCAAAAAGACTTCATTATTTTGCAGCTCTTAGGGTTTGGTCTGGTGTTTAGTTTGTTTTGGGGCAAGTAAATATGAACCCATTCACTCTTCCGCCAATATTATTAGCGTTAGCATAACATTAGCAGCCCAGTGTTGAGTGCTAACAGCATAAAACAGCACTAGACCTATTCAAATCTCTGTTATTAGTGTTAAAGACAGGCATTTTTATTATTTATGGTACAGAAAGTAAGTTAGCTGTACCAGTAACGTAGCTCTCTAGTTTCCCTGACTTGAATAATGTAATATCCCATAAACTTTTATTCAAAAATGTTCAGCAAATTATGGTTAAAACGATCAATGTGCCTTCAGAGCACTTTATTTTGCAGATGTCTCTCTTTAAAAAGAAACTGAGCCACTCTGGGGCAGGTGGGTAGATTAAAAAGCCCCTTTTTTGTGACATTATTTCATAAAAAGGTTCAAATCAATATTTTTCAGCCTTTAGATGCATCTCTACCCACTTTGTTGAGCGCCTCTTGTTACCAAATTATTGATATAATAATGAGCTCATAACCTATTTTTTTTACTTGCTTTTGTCCTTTTGATAATTATGGCAAGACAATTTGAAGTGAAAAAGCTCTGTAAATCAAATATCACCCTATAAACCTATTCGTTTTCAAATACACTCCTCTTATTCTTAAAAAATAAATAGTTCCTGTCTCTTTAAAGCCCCACCCACCAGCCTTCTGTGCTCTGATTGGTTATTTAGAGCTTCCTGGTTCTTCCACTGCAACTCGCTTGACTTTTTATCACTTTAGGTTTGGTTTTATCCAGATTTTTTACTGACATTTTTCCAAATATGATCATCCTTTCTTGCTTTAAAACCCTCCATTATTAGTTTATTGGTGAGCCGTCCACTGTTCTCCTACTGTCTGCGCTCGAGATGCTTATTGTTAAAAGTCTTCTTAAGGTAAAAGCGTTGTAAAAATGTCGGATCACGTGACTGGTCCATCTTCATCTGAGTTTTTAGGGATTGTTTGCGTCACGTCCATCTTCCGTGTAGCTGGCATGTGTCCTGACTGCAGAGCATGTTCCCTCTGACTCCTTCTGTAACTGATGTTTGTAGAGCTATAGGACGCCTTTCTGTACAAAAAAAAAAATAGAAGATGGTCTAAATTCAACATGAATGATCCCTGAAAGTCTGTTGAATCAAAATTTCAGTGGATGCATGATTGATCCTAGTTTTAATATAAAAAAAAATAGAAAACAGTCAGACACTGATGTAGCTCCTTTAAGGTTAAGCTCAGACAAAATGGGACAAAACGTTCATTGTACATATCTTTATTTCTTGACATATCAAAATGCTCACTAAACAAGTTGCTATGTAAGTTACTTGAATTTATTTAAAGGGATAGTTCAGTATTTTGTCATAAAGTGGTTCTCTCTGCTTCTCTAAACCTGGAGAGCACTGACAAATATAAGGTAATACATAAGCTCCTAATCCGACTTTTTACAAAATACTAGACTATCCCTTTAAGCGTCATCACTAAAGTGTCTTTCACTGCGTTCATGTGCTTCTCAGATGCCCCCAGTTCAAAATTAGGAGGTCTTCTCTTCTCATTTAGGTGTATTTACATGCTTTTCAGTTCTAAAAGTAAGAATTTGGACATTACAACATCAAAAAAACATTACAAAACCAGTTTATCAACACATGAATGCAGAATTGTAAGTTAAGTTTGCTTTTTTTTTTATAATAAGGACCAAACCTGAGCCATTTTGTTTTATTTATTCAAGGTAGCACCTGAGTTAGAGGCTGTGTGCAGATGTGTAGACTATAAAACATGTATCTCAGATGATTTGTGGCATGTTTAGACCAATAACAAAGTCTGATGGAGATTTGTCTAGTTGTAAAGCTGCAAAATGGTCTTTATCCAAGTCCAAAGACATTGTAGTTCTCTTAAATCACCACTAGAGGGCAGTAGAAATTGTTTATTTCCCATTAGAAAGGCAAAAGAGGCCAAACTAACTCCAAAAGCCCAAGAGTGGAGAGTGATTAGTCCCAGTTTTTACGATTTCAACTTCATTTTGACTTTAAGCACACAAAAAAACAAGCAAAAAATAGACTAGACTCTGAGTTCCCACAATGTGAAAAGGTATTAGTTGTAGTTTTTCTCTGTCTCATTGCGCGCCGTAGCATTGATCCCATTGGTTGAGTCATTTTCAACATTTTAAATCAAACCAATGTTGAGCTCGGCTGCTTGAGACAATCACAAGAGCTCCACTATCTCTAAAAATAAAGTCTCTGGCTGTGCTCAAACTCATTTACACTAATAAATATATGTGCACTTGATTAGAAAAGCTCCCAACAGACAAATTAGGCGTTTTGGACACAGCCAGCATTATCAAAGCCACATCCACAGGCCTCGAAATCCTTCTGTCTTCTCTGTTTATTTAAAAAATGCATCACTTTTGGGATTTTCTTTGGTGAAATGTAAAAAAAAAACAATGGAAAAATGAACAAGAGACATATTCCAATAGAGAGTCCTTGATAAATCTTTGCGAAGTCTTATTTTTCTAACAAATTAATGTACATATTTTGTCTTTGAGAGATGCTTTTTTGCTGAAATGGGACGCTTGGAACAACGGCGAGGTCCAGAAAACGCCAGACGTGTGCAATACAAAAACGGCATGCTGTTTTCAAACGAGGAACTCCATTAACTGTTCTATGCAACTGCAAACTTGTGAACATCCATCATGCTCCGGCTTCTTCCTCCAAACGTTCTTTTTCCAAGCAGCTTCAAGGGGAATCTTTTTTTTTTTTTTTTCTTCTTTATTTGATTGTGTTTCTTTAATTTTTTATGTGAAGATGAAACTTAAGCGGCTAATGCGGTATTGCATGCATAATGTACCATTCTGGTTTATAAAAAAGGAATTAAAGAAAAAGAAAATGGAGGCGACTGTGTTTGAGGCAAAGCGGCAAGTGACTCAAATCTTTCTTTTTCAAAATAAAAGTCATTATAAAGTTGTTTTCTGTCTCTTTTACTTTAATAAGTGTAATGTTTATGGCTCAGTCGTTTCTTTTTTAGTCTGTGTTTGACTAAATCATCTCAGAAATACACAATAGAGTCAATATCAGCAAGGCGATCTAATCAGCCCTAATTCGATATTTTTCAAGATAGTGAGGTTTAAAATTTACCCTCGATCAGACTGTTGTAAGATCCTCACCTGAGTCGTGTTCTTTACGTAGTGTAATGGTTTATCATCATACCCACGGTTGCTCCACGCTCACCTGTGCCCCTGGTACTCCAGACACATCAGTAAACACTGGTATGTCTGGAGTACCAGGGGCATTATGTACTGATACCTACGGAGTAACAGGGGCACGAAACTCCAGCAGGCCCGTGGATTGGCAAATAACCCATGAGGGGGCTTAAAGGTGGGTGAACGTGCTCGAGAGGTGAGCGGGGAGCAACCGTGGGGGTCGGGGCGTCTAGCCTCTGTGTTTTTAGCCGGTTGTGCGTGGATGCAGACCCCGTGTGAGGCTGTGGCTGTGACCCAGGCTGATGCAGCCGCGTTCTGGACAGCTCCCCTCACGTTTACTGCGGGCCTGGGGGCGTCCAGTCTCGCTCTTTTTAGCCGGTTCTGAGTGGATCCAGACCCCTTGTGAGGCCGTGGTTCTGACCAGGCTCATGGAGCTTGGTCCTGGCTTCAACTTTATTTTAGACGAGGACAGTCACACGGGGAGCCAGCGACCAGCAATAAACCTCGGCGTCTAAAGGCCTAATTCAAAACACTGGCCCCTCAAAACCTCCACCCCTCCTCCCCGCGCATGCGCAGCTGAGCTCTAGGAGCTGCTGAGTGTTTTCACCTTCACACAAGACAGGAGCCGTGGAGGAAGAGTTAAAATGTCCGGTGTGCGGTTCTCTGTTCAAGGAGCCAGTGTTGCTGCCGTGTTCCCACAACGTGTGCCTGGAGCATCACGGTTTAGAGCAGAGCCTCGGGCAGCTCGCACTACGACTACTTGGACATGGACAAGATGAGTCTGTGCAGCGAGACGGACAGCGGCTACGGTCCCTACACGTCCTGCCAGCTCAAGTCTCCCAACGGCGTGAGGGTCGGCTGTGTCACCGGAGCGTGAGTCTGGACGAGCGGGGGCTGAGGGGCTTCTCGAGGAACCGGCTGCTGGAGGCAACAGTAGCGCGGTACCAGCAGAACCGAGGTGGCGCCGGTTCCGCCTCATCCACGGCCGTAAAGTGCCCGCTGTGCGACTGCAACCCAGTGGACGCGACCGTGATGTGTGAGCAGTGTGACGTGTTTTACTGTAGCGCGTGCCAACAGCGGTGCCACCCCTCCCGCGGACCCCTCTGTTAGAGACAGCCAAAGAATTTGAAATGGACTTTGCAGGAAACACAGGCTGCTCCTCGGCCTTTGTGGTCTGGTCCGGATCAGCCGTGAGGATGTTTGTGGATGCCTTCAGCAAACAGGAAGGAAGAAGACGCTGGGGTAAAGTTAGTACAGACTAAAAATAAATGTGGACAGTCCACTGAGATGAGCTGTTGTGTTTCACAGGTGTAAAGAGTAAAGAGAGCCTGTCCACTGCAGCAGAGTGTGTTAAAAAGGCCAAGGAGCAGCTGACTAAGATCCCTGAGCGGCACGTGGTTCTGCTGGAGATGGTCCTGGTCGCTGTGCAGCATGAGGACTACAGTCTCCGCTGTGAGCAAGACCCGGTGAAGAAGAGGTTCATGGTGCTGCCTGTGGTTAGAGCTCAGGTTTGAGGAGAGCGTAGGCAAACCGGCTGGACCTGAGGAAGAGGACCAGACCGGTCAGGATCAACCCTGAGAGGAGCACATCTCTGGTCTGAGACTCATGAGAACTAACAATTCACAAAGAGCGTGAGACTAAAGCAAAGTGACTCCCAAAAACACAAAACAAAAGAACCCCCTTCACTGATCTGTCATTTCAAATGTTTCCAGATGATGTTAGCATGTTTTGGATAAACAACCTCTTGATATTAATGTTATTTTTACACTGCCCTGTGGTAAATGACACTATTGTAAATGAATGTTTGCACCAAAAGATGTTTTGTTTTTACTTTCAAATGTCATATAATGTGTGTGAGAGCGTTTTAATGCTGGATGAGAGTTTGGTGTTGATATTAGTCTGTTGTATTCAAGCAAACTGAGACTGAAAAAAGGGACGACTGAAATTTGAAATTCAAAATGGCTGATTTGTTTGTTGTAAATAAAGGTAATGAATTGCTACCATTAAAGGTGTCCATAGAGAAATAGCCTTTTTCTTTGTACAACACATTTTAACAAGGTGTCACTATAAACCAGTACAGACAGAAAAATATCCTCCACGAGTCCTAGGGTTTGGTCGGGCCAAGAGAGAAACATTTAGACATTTTGTGTTGTAGCAGATATTTGCCAAAATTCTGCAACAATACAACTTCTTCATTAAACTTATTGTGTATTAACATTTTGAGGTGGTCCATGGGGGGTGACACTGAATGAACCCATTAGGCGCCGAGGGGTTTTTCACCTCTCCAGCCGCACTCTTAAGCCCCCTCCCGGTTTATGTGCCAAGCCCCGGTCCGTGCTCGTGGTTCTCTGAACACATCAGAGGGCCAAGCCTAGACCCGTGCTCCACATCCAGCTCAGCCCCTGGTTCTATACACGCACACGTCAAACTTTGTGCCCTTGGTACTCCGTGACAGAACTTAGAGCAGGAGCCACTCCCCGGAGTATAGCCCCCAACACTCCACCCTTTGAGCCCTTCTTCTCCCCCCTCCATCTCTCTTTTTCTACATGGATATGAGTTCTTTCTACGGGGACATGGTAGCCCATGCATAATTCAGGCCATCTTTCGGGAAATGTCACAGGCGCTTATGCGCTTGTTTCGTGTGGACACAAACTCAGAGACAGGTTTCAAGTTTGATAAAGGCCCTCACAGGCGCTCCATCCTGTTAAGCCCGGGACAGAACAGGGTAGGAGACATTGAACCCCCGCCTCTCCCCGGTGAGGAGAGGAGAGTTGGGTACCCAGAGGCGCGGTGGGACCCCCACACCGTGCTGCGTAAAGCTGACAAACAGCCGGGAGGACGGCCCCCACGAGACTGGCGCGTGCGCCGCCCGTGTATACCGTCGGAGCTAGCGCGCGGGCCGCCCAGTGGCAGAGAGCTCTCCCGGCGGTCAGCTTCCCGGCCAGGCTAAGTTCATCAGTCAACATGACTTAACCTTTGAGACAAGCATATGAGACACAGTACTATAGCAGGATTAAGCAGGAAGCCCGTGTGGCTGAGCGGGGCATCACCGCTCAGCTGGTTTCACCATACTGCCCGGGCCCAGGGCAGCAGGCTTGAGTCGAGTCCCCGGGCAGGGGTGGCTCTTAGTCAGGCTTTGAGAAAAAGTGTCTTCCGGACAATTACCTCCACTCTGTGGCCGGGCCCCGCCCAGGGTCGCCAGCCAGGTGGAGGGGTTCCGTCGTGTGGCACTTTGGACAGACGGGGCGTCTGGGTCTCTCTTCCCACGGATCCGGCCGGGAAAGCCGCCCTCCCCCGGACCGCAGAGGCGAACTCCCAGTGCGCAGGACACAAACTCAGAGACAGGTTTCAAGTTTGATAAAGGCCCTCACAGGCGCTCCATCCTGTTAAGCCCGGCAGGCTCACCGGCCGGGGCAGAACAGGGTAGGAGACATTGAACCCCCCTGCCTCTCCCCGGTGAGGAGAGGAGAGTTGGGTACCGAGAGGCGCGCGGTGGGACCTCCACACCGTGCTGCGTAAAAGCTGACAAACAGCCGGGAGGAACGGCCCCTCCCAGCAGACTGGCGCGTGCGCCGCCCCGTGCATGCCCTCGGACCTAAGCGCGCGGCCCCCCCAGTGGCAGAGAGCTCTCCCCGGCGGTCAGCTTCCCGGCCCGGGCTAAGTTCATCAGTCAACATGACTTAGCCTTTGAGACAAGCATAACATAGTAACCAAAGCAGGATTAAGCAGGAAGCCCGCGTGGCTGAGCGGGGCGCCACCGCTCAGCTGGTTCCACCATACTGCCCCGGGCCCACGGCAGCAGGCTTGAGTCGAGTCCCCCCGGGCAGGGGTGGCTCTTAGTCAGGCTTTGAGAAAAAGTGTTTTCCGGACAATTACCTCCACTCTGTGGCTTGGCCCCCCGCCCAGGGGCCGCCAGCCAGGAGGAGGGGTTCCGTCGTATGGCACTTTGGACAGACGGGGCGTCTCGGTCTCGCTTCCCACGGGTCCCGCCGGGGAGAGGCCGCCCTCCCCCGGACCGCAGAGGCGAACTCGCAGTGCGCAGGAACCGTCCACTCTGGACCGGAGCCGGAACCAGGCAGGGGCCCTGCGAAGGCGAGTCACGTAAGCCCATCGGACAGTAAGAACGGACCAGGCAGGCGGAGGGGCGCCGCCATATGACAGCTGGGAAAGACAGGGTGTCTGGGTCTTGCTACCCATTCTGCCCCCCATTTCTGATATAAACCCTTTAATTTGATCACGAAGACAGTTGCGTTCATGTTGCAGCTTTTCAATTTTAAACACCTGGTTTTTGTTGAGAACACATTAGCGTTCTCTTTTTTAAATACTTTTAAACACCAAGGCATTTTTAGTAAATTTGCTTTCCTGTTTTTCCCAGATTCCATTTTAGAGACCTCCCTCCCCTGCAACACGGAGGCGAACTCGAAGTGCGCCGGACACAAACTCAGAGACAGGTTTCAAGTTTGATAAAGGACCTCACAGGCGCTCCATCCTGTTAAGCCCGGCAGGCTCACCGGCCGGGGCAGAACAGGGTAGGAGACATTGAACCCCCCTGCCTCTCCCCGGTGAGGAGAGGAGAGTTGGGTACCCAGAGGCGCGCGGTGGGACCTCCACACCGTGCTGCGTAAAAGCTGACAAACAGCCGAGAGGAACGGCCCCCCCACAAGACTGGCGCGTGCGCCGCCCCGTGCATGCCCTCGGACCTAAGCGCGCGGGCCCCCCCAGTGGCAGAGAGCTCTCCCCGGCGGTCAGCTTCCCGGCCCGGGCTTGAGTCAAGGACCCCCCCGGGCAGGGGGGGCTCTTTAGTGTCTTCCGGAACAATTCCCCCCACTCTGTGGCCGGGCCCCCCGCCCAGGGGCCGCCAGCCAGGTGGAGGGGCTCCGTCGTATGGCACCTGGGACAGACGGGGCGTCTGGGTCTCGCTTCCCACGGGTCCGGCCGGGGAGAGGCCGCCCTCCCCCGGACCGCAGAGGCGAACTCGCAGTGCGCAGGAACCATCCACTCTGGACCGAGCCGGAACCAGGCAGAGGCCCTGCGAAGGCGAGTCACGTAAGCCCATCGACCAGTGATCGAGATCGGCTACACAGGAACCGTCATTTGGACCTATCTCTGTTTCCGAAAACTGGGTTCCTGAAATCCTGCCGGCAGGTCGAGCGCTGTGTCGGGGGAAAGTGCAACTGGCCGCGCAGCGTGAAAAGGGGTCAGCCCGGGAGTCCCGGGCTGACGCGCCTGCCACGCTGCGCGGCAAAACACTAGTCT